>VDCT01000015.1:600000-849207 GCA_009763385.1 Coix lacryma-jobi var. lacryma-jobi
CAAAAGCCAAGAGGATCCTATTGCCTCCAAACGAGCTACAGGAGCAAAAGTCTCCTCATAGTCTATCCCCTCCTTCTGACTATACCCCTGGGCTACAAGTCTGGCCTTGTTTCTCACAACATGGCCATCTTCTCCTGTTTGTTTTTGAAAACTCATTTTGTCCCAATAGGATGACACTCAGGAGGAAGAGGAACAAGAAACCCAAACCCGATTTCTCTCAAAATTTTCAAGCTCCTCATGCATGGCATTGACCCAATCTGGATCAGATAAAGCGTGTCCAACATCTCGGGGTTCAAAATCAGCAACAAATGCAGAATGAGCAAAGTGAGAGATTTGTTGTGACCTAGACCGGGTGACGCGTTCGTGGATGTCGCCGATCATCTATTGAGGAGGTGCTGGCACTAAATGTGTCATGGCGCCTCCCTTGCTGATGCAACCTCCCCCTCAACAGTAGCTGGTGCCTCCTTGGGTACAAGTGGTACACCCCGAGTTGGTGGATCACATGGCCCCCATGTAGTAGAGGAAGAAGGGTCAGGGCCGCGTGCAGTCATTGTCGAAGTCGACCCAATCGGCACCGCAGGTGGAGGAAGTGCTGGATCAGCAATCCCTTCAGCACCTTCTTCCTCATCATCAAAGAGAGGTTCTCCAACCTCATGATCACCTGAATGCTCAAACCTAGAAGAAGGACAAAGTACAGTCTCGTCGAAGGTGACATCAGATGTCTCCATGACTCGGTTAGTATCAAGGTTAAGTACACGATATGCACGAGTATGATTTCCATAACCCAAAATACATCATCAGAAGAGCGAGAAACTCACTTTGGGTTGCTTCCCAAATCGCAACTCATAAGAAGTTTCTTCAAGAAAGCACGGAGAAAAATGCGAATGGAAATATAGCATGCAGTGTTTATAGCCTCGGCCCAATACCGCCTAGAGTCCTATGCTCATCGAGCATCGTCCTGGCCATCTCTACAAGGGTCCAATTTTTCCTCTCTACAACCCATTTTGTGGCGGTGTGTAGGGGGAAGAAAACTGATGCCCTAAACCCAAAGAGTCATAAAACTTCTCAAAATCTGAGTTCTTAAACTCGGAACCATTATCGCTACGAATAGCTCTCACCGAGTTATTAGGGAACTGAAGGACCGAAAGTGCAACCAGAAAGCAACCAGAGGGGCGGTGAATGGGAGCTTCAAAATTTCTTTTCAGAAACTTGTTGCCACTGTCCTGAGAATTACCCCAAGAGCAAACCTAGAGCTTGCGAGTGTCCACGACCCTAGATGTAGGGTGGATGCTTCCAAAAAGCACAGCGAGACACTACACAACTCTAGAAACCCAACGCAAAAGCCAGAAATCAAAACCGACAACGGACGAATGAACCGCGGACGAAACAGTGCTGAGGACACAGCATCGGACGCTGGCAGCGTTCGATGGCCAGGCACCGGAAGCGTCCGATGTAAAATGACCCTTACTGAAACCTTACTGGACTAGCATCGGACGCTGCTACAGTAAAGCCCCTAGCGTCCGATGTAAGACCCTCGGACGCTCCGATGGCAACGGACCGCCGATGGTCAGCGTCCGATGCTCCTTAGAAAACACTGTCAGATGACACGTGGCAACGGACGCTCCGATGATATGACTCAACGTCTGATGCTCACGAACAGAGCATCCGATGGTCCCGATTCAGCACAGTTCTTCCGTGAAATTCACTCGATCTCCTCCGAATAAAAGCTCTAAGGCTTTGACTTGGTATGAGGAGTTCCTAGGAGGTTAGTGAGCTATCTCAAAGAGATCATGGCTCGAACTAACTCCCAATCGGTGAATCGGAAGAATTCGGGGCAAAAGGAGCAAAACTCGATCCAAAACGAAAATCGACCGATCTACTAGCTCGTGAGGTTAAGGCAGAATTCCTTCAGTAGAAAGATGCACCTCACGATCTAGAACAACTCAGTTCAAACGGAATCGCAAAAGACGCACTGAGTGAAGAGATCGATCAACGGGAAAATCGTGGAGAAAAGCAATCCGTGAAGAACAAGAACAAAACACGAATCACAACCGCAAATTTGCAACCGTGTGGCTACCACCCGCTACAACAGTGAGATTACGGTCTCACTTTCTCAAAATCTCCAGTACACAGAGGTATGATTCTCTGCGGATATCAGTAGCTACAACAGGGGGTTGAGAGAGCAGGAAAACCCTAGAAGCAAAGAGCAAAATGACTGAGATAGGATGGGAGGTGAGTGTCTCCCTCTACTTATCCTAATTCTAGTTCCCACTCTACCCCTAACTAATTACAGAGCGAACCAGCTAAACCCTAGGGTTATTCTGGACCAACTCGAAGATAGTTGTGATCCAATGGCCACGCCCGCACAACTGGTAGCGTTGCCTCGACGCAACCTCACCGATTGCCGCCACGTGCCGCCACCGCTCTGCTCGTCCTTTTCCCGGACTTCGCCCCCGGTTTTGTGGCCCAAACCAGAAAACCAGCCTTCACGACCAACCCCCGGTTTTGAGGCCCAAACCGGGAAACCAGCTGTCCATCGCCTGAGTTTTGTGGCCCAAACTCAGAAACACGCAACACCGAGGTTTTGAGGCCCAAACCTAGAAACCGTCCTCAGCCCGAGTTTTGTGGCCCAAACTCGGAAACCATCAGCGCCCAGGTTTTGAGGCCCAAACCTGGAAACCGTCCACTCGGTGGTTTTTCTGTGGCTCAACTACCAAACCGAGCCGTAGAGGGGATGCACCGCCCGTGCACCCTGTCCACCCGCAAGTCTGCGCTCGTCGCTGTCCCAGGCTGTCAGCCACTACAGCTGATCCTCAGGCCACCGTCCCTCAGTCCAAGCCTCACGTCCGCCCTCGCCACTCTTGGTCCATCGGCACAACACACGTCTCTACTTGACCTTCACCTTGCCTTCGATCACTGTATCTGTAACACCTCTGGTTTTTAAGCATGTAATTAACTTGACATATCATCATTAGCATCATTAATCATCTTGATCATGATTTCATGTGTATGCATTTGCTTAGTGTACCTCTATTGCAAAAAACCTTATTAGCCCACTTCTTCCTATAGGGGCAAAATGGTAATTTCACCTCTGTGCCTAGTTCTATGTAATTCTTGTTCAATTTAGTGCCCTGATGTTTGTTGCTTTGATCAAAGTTCAAAAATCAGATTCGATTTGATTTTCCTTTTGCAAAACCCTAAAATCCCAAATCCTGGATTTATCCCCTTTTGATAACTTTTTCAAAATTCAAAATTTTGAGTTGGTTCAATAGCAAAGTTGTGAATCTGATCAAGAGGAACAACTTTGGTATTTACAAATTTCAAAGTTTCTATATAAATTTGCAGTAATTTCAAATCATTCAAACTCCAGTTTTTGTCCCTTTTTGAGTTTTCAATTAATTCAAAAACTATTGAGTTTCAGAAAAAATGTATATTAGCAAAGTTGTAGGTTTTGACAAATGGAACAACTTTCATATTGGAAGATTTTCAAGTTCAGTTTGAAATCCAGAGTAATTTTGATTTGAATCAAGTTTGAAAAAGTGTCCCCTTTTCTGTTTTTGAATATGGTTCAAAACTATTTGGAATTTGAAAATGTTCATATTGACAAAGTTGTAGATCTCATTTTTCTGAGCAACTTTGGTATTTTAAGTTTTTGTCGCACAGTTCAATTTTGGAAGTAATTTGCAAAATACAGAGATCAGCCAAAAGTCAAACCCTAAGACCTAGCCCTGTTCTTCTCCTACCGCGAGCTAGGGGGGGGCCCGGCCATGGCCAGCCCGCCGGCGCTGCGCGTGCCGCGTGCCTGGCTGCTCCCCACGCGCCACCAACCTGCCGCCGCTGTCTCCCTGTTCCCCCGCGCCCGCACGCAAGCGCTGACCTTCCTTCCCGTCCCCTACAGTGCTCTGCGCGTCGCCGCCGCGTGGCCATCGCCGGCGAGCTTGCGCCCGAGCCCCGGCTGCACGCCAGTACCCCCGCCTGAGCGCAATCGAGTGCGCGTGCGTCCGCCGAGCTTATCCACCCCACCCCGAGCTCTCTACCGGCCCCTGGCCGCGGCTATATAAGCCGCCGGAGCTTCGACCTCCGCACTCACCTCCGCCACCGTGGCCAGACCTCTCCGGAGCTCCGCCGCTCATCCACCTAGCCCGAAAGCTCCGCCTTGAGCTCGTGAAGCTTTCCCACCCCCCAATTTCACCTTCCCCGCCTCCGTTTGCCCGGCGTAACCCCATCTTCCCAATCTCCGACGGAACACCGGTGAAGTCGGGTTCGTGAAATTCGCCGTCTCCGGCCATGATCATCCCTCACCGACCCCCGTGTCGTGTTCCTCGGTTCCGCGCGACTCTAACCCGGCCCTTGCGGCCTCGTGTGTTGCGCAGGACCGCCGGATCGCCGGAGCGCCGCCGCGGTCGTCTCCTCCCTCGAGCACGTGTCGAGCCTCACCCTCGAGAACGTGTCGAGCCTCACCCTCGAGAACGAGTCGAGCCTCACCCTCGAGCCCTGCCTCCGACCCGTGGTAAGCATCCGAAGCCTCCGGCCTCTGCTTCCACTCCGCTTCGCCCGAGCCTCCAAGTCACGCCTCGGGCGGAGGCTTGTTTTCCGCTTCGCCCGAGCCCAAGCCTCGGCGACGCATGCTCTCCGCTTCGCCGAGTCAGGCCTCGGACGGAGGCTTACTTCTCCGTCTCGCCCGAGCCTCTAGGCCAGGCCTCGGACGAAGCTGTCGCTTCCGTCTCAACCGAGCCGTCTCGACCGAGCCACGCGCGATTCGCCCGAGCCCCGCGATTCGCCGAGGCCGGCCTAGAAGGAGCACAGTGCTCTTCTCTTTTTCTGAGAGATGTGAATAGTGTTCTGTTTTCTCTTTTTGTATGATTTTCTGTGTGCATCCAAAATTCTGAAATTTTTTGTGGTAGACTCTTTATGCTCTGGAGTATTTTATAAAAATATGAAACTTGAGTTTTGTGCAAAAATTTGAAAATGTAAAATTCCCCTTTTAATTGAAAAATGAAGGTTTTGGTATTTTTGGAGAGTGATTTATAACTCCAAAAATCATGAGACAAATTTTTGTGAGCTTCTTATGCCATGTTTAGTCTCTGGTAAAATTTTGAAGTCTTTTGGAACAAGTTGATTTTGAGCTTTTATTTTAATTGTTAATAGTGCCTTTTGCTAATTAATGTCTGATTTTATTTGAGCACCTTAATGACCTCCAAAATTATGAAATTTGTTTTGCCATCTATCTACACCATAATGAACTTATGTGATTAATTTGGTAATTTTTGGAGCAACTTCATAAAATGACCTTTTTAATTAATTTAGGAAATAGAAAAAAGTGATTAGTGTTGGTAATAAGTGTTTGATGATGTGATCTTGGATTGTTTGATGTTCATAGACCCATACCCCTCTGGTCTATGATGTTTGTGATGCCTTGTGATGATTATGCTTAAGTCATATAAAAGTTGCTTAATAAAGTTGCTAATATTGCTAGAAAGGGATAAGTAATCTTTTGTCCACTTTAACAACCACTTATACTTTGCAAAGCTATACTCTAGTTTTATCCTATGCACTTTGTTCATACTAGCCTACTCATGTGCATGCATCATTGCATACGTATAGTGACCGAGGAAGAAGGACCTGAAGTCGAGGTAGCCACCGAAGGATCTGTCCCCGAGGCAACCCCGAGCTCCGGCACCTACACCACCAACCCCGAGTCCGTCCTTTTTGCCATTCAAGGCAAGCCCCGGTGCATTTAACCCTTCCTTGAATTTATAAAGTGATTTCCTTAAATGCTTTTGAGTTAAATTATTGCATTAGGTTTATAGGAGTTGAGTGATATCCTAACTGATGCATTATCCACCTTGACCACTGATACACCCGAAGCCTGCTTTTCAAAAGTATTTGAAAAATGCTTAGCAATGCTTATTGAATTAGACTTTGCAATAAAAATGCCAATTTCAAAAGTGTGATCACTGAAAGAAACTTTATGGGAATTTGGTTTTACTTCCCGTTCGATGACTGCTTGCCTAGCTAGCACGTGGTCATGGTCGTGAAGAGGTTGTCCGCGCGTACGGTGCCGTCATGTTGTAGTCCGGGACTCAACAGTTGACACCGACCGGGACAGGGTTGAAAAACCGACAGGACCTGTACTCTTGGGTTAGAGTCCCGAGGTGCTTGTCGCTGGTGGAAAAATGTAGGGACCATCCGTATGGGGGCCTGCTGGTCAAGACTTGTAACTATTCACATACTACGGAAAGCTCTGGCTCCGAGAAATCCTTTTTGGACCGACAACCGCGCACTGGGAGTGGAGAGATGGCGGAAGTAGCATGTACCCACGTGGGTTAGAGTCCCGGATTGGAGTGGTGTACTGTACTTCCGGGTGGCGTAGGACCGGGCCCAATCTTGGAGGAATCGTGGTAGACGAGTTGGCATATGCAAGCTTGGGTGCTACATATGCAGTGTGGATAGGGATCCTCAGCTGAGTATTATTTATCCGGATTAACGTTGCTCCTCGGTTATGGAGACTTGGTCCACTGACTGTCAACGGAGAGTGGTTCTCAACTAGGTATGTTTTGAAATGTAAAATGAATCATGAATGATGAAGAATTGAGGAATACTGAATCTTTCCAAAATAAATAAGGTTTACAAAAATGCTTTTTCCGCAAAATACTTGAACTTGCTTAAAGCTTTACCTTGACTACCCTAAGTCTCTCATACCTGAGTTTTCTCTTTTTCTTTAGTCGGGTAAGTCTTGTTGAGTACCTTTGTACTCAGGGTTTTATTACCCATGTTGCAGGTATGGCCGATTCCTCAGTATGCCTTGGACCCTGCTGTGTGACTGTTGTTCAGGAAGAGGCCGATGAGGCCGATGAGTGATTATTCACCCTCGGGATGGGTGAAGTATCTTTACCCTTTAGTTGTTGTCATATGCTACTCTGCCAACTCTATCTATTTGAACTATGGTCTGTAATAACTTCACTTTAATTTTATGTTGAACCCTGGTTTGTAAAACTATTGTTATCTAAGTCTTCCGCTATTTACTCCGATGTTATTTGTCCAAATGTTCAAGAGATTGTAACTGAATTGTGAGATGATCCTGCGGACGTCGGGCACTGATGTAGCCCAGTAGCGGAACCGGTCTTAATCTTGGCTGTACGGATCGACTGTCAGTAGTTGATGGTGATCAGTGGGCCATGGGATTAGGGCCGTTACGTTATAGAGTGGTATCGGAGCATCTCACTATGACGTTGCAATCTTTTTGCGAAACTTCAAAATGTTTTTAACAAAAACTAATTGAATATTTTGAGTCCAAATTGCTTCTCTCATCTCATCTTCTTTGGCAACTAGTAGCAAGACAACTTGTATAAGCCCTATGTACCTTACCTTAGTAGTTGCATTGCCTTGTTCCGTAGGAACGATTCATGCATCATGTCATATTCACTTAAGTAAATAAAGAGTTCGTTGGGATAGTGTACCTATACCTTTTTCTTGCTAGCCTTTCTCATCTATAACCTCTTGTCCAGATATGGCCATTATCAAGCGGACTGCCCGCAAGTCGACTGGACCGAACGGTGTGCCGCGTCACCAGCTGGCGCCACGCACCGGAGAAGAGACTGGAGAATCCTCCAATGGTCGTCGCTTTCCCTGCCGCACCCGCAAGCAGCTGAAGGAGGAAATCAAGAATCTGATGGCTGAAATGGAGAACATGGAGCATGACTTCTACCTTTCCCGCCTGGAGTTTTATGAGGCACGAGCTTCCCTGGAGCAGGCCAACCGGAACACGTTCGCGCTATCGAGCAGCGCAATGATGCTTGACCCGCGAGGACGTTACCAGAGCCCAGCTCCATGGACTGCAGCAATACACCGCCCAAATCGAGCAGTTCAATGATATGCTTCATGAGGAAGTACACCAGCTGCACGACCAGCTTCACCCCGTGATTCCACCAGTTGCTGAGGACCCCGAAGACGGAGTCGTGGAGGAACCTGAAATGGAACACGAGCCCGATCAGAATGAGGAAGTGGAACCTGCTGAAGATGTCCACGTTGAAGATGAAGAGGGAGGAAGAGCCTGAGCTTATCATCGAGGATGATGATGATGACGAAGAGTTGATCTTCATCGATGATGACTAGACTCCTTGTGTCTGTACCATCTGCTTACCTAAAACCTTAGACTAGGTTTGGGGGCGTTAGTCTGTCTGTTGCCAAGTCTGGCATGTATCTTTCTTTTCGTACCTTTTCCCTTATCAGTCTGTTGTCATCTTTATCAAGTCAGCTATCTTTGTATCAATGAAGCTATCAATCGGTCGTTTCAGAACCTTTGTCCATATATGCTGAGTTCCGAGTTGCTATACAGATGCCTGTGAACACCCGTACCGGAGCCGGAGGTGCTGGAGATGACCGTCTCCCAAACCCTCCACCTGTACCAGCTACCCTAGCAGATGCCATTGCAGCCTTGGCCGCCGCTGCAATCTGATGGCTCAGTATCAAGGCAGCAGAACAACGGCAACCGTGGTCGCGCAACAACCAGAGACAACCTATGGACTTCACTGAAACACGACCACGGTCTTCACAAAGGCCGATGAACCTCTCGAGGCTGACGACTGGTTACGCACCATGGAACAGAAGTTCAGTCTACTGCACTGCACGGAGATCCAGAAGCCTCGGTTCGCTTCTCAGCAGCTCCGTGGTCCTGCAAGTGCCTGGTACGCCAACCTGTTGGCGGCCCAGCCGGAAGGTCACCAGCTGACCTGGGAAGAGTTCCGCACCGCTTTCAGAGCACATCACATCCCTTCGGGATTGATGAAAATGAAGTTGGATCAGTTCTTGGCCCTGCAACAGAAGATTCCACCGTCATGCAGTACGTGGGACAATTCAACCACCTCAGCCAGTATGCCTCCGACTATGTCAACACAGAGGAAAAGAAGAGAGATTGTTTTCTCAGGGGTCTGCACCCTAAGATTCGCAGAGGTCTGTCCAACAACCTAAACGGATCCTACCATGATGTCATTGACCGTGCTGTTGCTTTCGAGGAAAGCAACCGCCAGTATCAGGAAGAGAAAAGAAGAAGAAGGCTGGGTCTAGCAGTTTCCTAGCAACCATAAGCGCCCAAGAATCATCTACCACCCCAGCCACCACAAAAACCGTGCCCCATACCCCCATCAGCAAGTGGTCGTTCGTACCGCGGCCACCACCCACAATGCCAACCAGCAAAGTGCCACTCAGCCGAACACCCCCGTGTTCGTGTCACCACCCCACAAACAGCTTACAACCATCCATGCTACAACTGTGGCCAAGTTGGTCACTGGTCTCGCGAGTGCCCAAAACCCAGAAGAATGCCCAGCATGCACAGAAAGGCCCTGGAGGATCACAGCACCAGCACCGTGCACCTCAGCAGCACGTCCAGAAGGGCAAGCTTGTCAGGAAGCACGGGCAAGTCTACTTCACCACCGTCAGTAACATCCTAGAAGGAGAGCCCGTCATGCTCGGTAGGTTTCCCTGTTGCCAATCATCCTGCAGTCGTCTGTTTGATTCTGTGCATCGCATTCCTTCATCAGTCGCACTTTTGTCATCAAGCATGAGTTGCCCATGGGGAGTTAAAAGAAAGTTCTGCATACTTTCGCCTGGAGGGCGGATAAATACTAAGGAAGTGGTCCGCAGTATACCAGTAATGTTGGGGAAACATGTCTTTCCTACCACCATGATAGTACTGCGTGATCAAGAGATAGATGTCATCTTAGCATGAATTGGATGTGTCAGTATAAAGCCATGATAGACATCTTGAATAGAGTTGTGAGAGTGGATATTCCTAACAGTACCTCCAAACTCTTTCTCCAACTTCCAATGCCTCAAAAACCAGTAACCACCCAGTTGAATACCGCCTGTGTTCCGGAAGTCAGGGATATCCCCGTGGTCTGCGAGTTCCCTGATGTCTTTCCAGAAGATTTACCTGGTCTGCCTCCCGACCGTGATGTTGAGTTTGCTATAGAGCTAAAGCCCGGGACTGCTCCTATATCCCGTAGAGCTTATCGAATGCCTCCCAGAGAGTTGGCAGAACTGAAGATCCAATTGCAAGAGCTATTGGATAAGGGTCTCATTCGCCCAAGTTCATCTCCTTGGGGCTCCTGCTATCTTTGTGAAGAAGAAGGACAAAAGCCTTCGTCTGTGCGTTGACTATCGCCCGCTCAACGAGGTCACCATCAAAAATAAATATCCCTTGCCTCGCATTGATCTTCTGTTTGACCAGTTATCTGGAGCCAGAGTGTTTTCAAGATCGACCTCAGATCTGGCTATCATCAAATAAAAATTCGTCCCGAAGATATTCCCAAAATAGCTTTCACCACCAGATACGGCCTATATGAGTACTTGGTCATGTCTTTGGCTTGACCAATGCCCCGCTCATTTCATGTATCTCATGAACTCTGTGTTCATGCCAGAGCTCGATAAATTTGTAGTCGTGTTCATTGACATCCTTGTTTATTCAAGAACTCCTGAAGATCATGCCAAGCATCTTCGTGTCGTTCTCTCTCTCAGAGATCACCAGCTGTATGCCAAGTTCAGTAAATGTGAATTCTGGCTAGATCGAATTCAATTCCTTGGTCATGTCCTGTCCGCTGAAGGTGTCAGTTGACCCTGGAAAAGTGGCAGATATCTTGGGATTGGAAGCCACCTACCACTGTCCGCGAAGTTCGCAGCTTCATGGGAATGGCTGGATACTATCGTCGTTTCATCCCAGACTTCTCCAGAGTTGCCAAGCCTACCACAGAGTTGCTGAAGAATTCCGTGGATTTTGTTTGGTCAACAGCCTGTGAGCAAGCTTTTCAAGCCTTGAAGAAACTACTAACTACATCACCAGTCCTAGCTCAACCAGACATCGAGAAACCTTTGATGTATACTGTGATGCATCTGGTACTGGGTTAGGCTGTGTTTTGATGCAAGAAGGTCGAGTGATCGCTTATGCCTCACGGCAGCTTAGGCGACATGAGGAGAATTATCCAACCCATGACCTTGATTAGCAGCAGTGGTGCATGCTTTGAAGATATGGCGTCATTATCTGTTGGGCAGTACCTGCAATGTGTACACTGATCATAAGAGCCGAAGTATTCTTTCACTCAAGAAGAGTTGAACATGAGGCAGAGAAGATGGCTTGAGTTGATTAAAGATTATGATCTCGAGTACATTACCATCCGGTAAGGCAAATGTAGTTGCCGATGCCCTCAGTCGCAAGTCATACTGCAACTGTCTGACGACGAAGCCCTATGATCTTTCCTTGTGTCATGCTCTTGAAAGGATGGGTATTGAGATAGTTCCGAAGGAAGCCTGAACAATGTCAGGATAGAACATCGGTCAAGGAACAAGTCATCGCTGCACAGAGAGATAACCCTGGAATCAACACATCATCGAAAAGGTCCAGACCGGTAAGGCTGATTGTTTCAGGATCGATGGTGTAGGAGTTGTTTGGTTCAAGACCGTCTAGTAGTTCCCCAGGTGCCTGAGTTGAGACAGTTGATCCTTGATGAGGCACACCTGTCTAGGTTTTCCATCCACCCCGGCAGCAACAAGATGTACCAGGATCTAAGGCAGAGATTCTGGTGGACAAAGATGAAGATTGAAATCGCTCGCTATGTCGCTCGCTGTGACACTTGTCAGAAAGTCAAAGCCGTGCACATGAAGCCTGGAGGAGAATTGCAGCCTTTATCTGTACCTGCCTGGAAGTGGGAAGATATCAGCATGGATTTTGTCAATGCTACCCAAGACTCAGAAAGGTTTTGATTCCATTTGGGTAATCGTGGACCGACTCACCAAACAAGCTCACTTTCTGCCAGTCAAGACCAGCTAGCCCGTCCCCACGTATGCCGCCTTGTACAAGAACAACATAGTGAAGCTTCATGGCATACCAAGACCATCATCTCAGATCGTGGTACTCAGTTTGTCGCAAAGTTCTGGAAAGCGTTCCATACCTCACTGGAACCAAGCTCTTGCATAGTACAGCAGATATCATCCACAAACAGATGGACAAACTGAGCGAGTCAACCAAGTGTTAGAGGATATGTTGAGAGCATGTGTGCTCACCTTCGCAGATACTTGGGATGACGTTTGCCCTTGGCAGAGTTCTCATATAAACAGTTATCAAGAAAGCATCAAAATGGCACCCTTTGAAGCACTGTACGGTCGTCGTTGTCGTACACCCCTCATTGGTCTGAGCCCGGAGAAAGAGAATTCTTTGGAGTTGACCTGGTCAAAGATATGGAAGAGAAAGTCAAGCAGATACAAGAGAACATGAAGATTGCCCAATCCCGACAAAAGAGTTATGCTGACAAGAGACGTCGACCTCTGAAGTTTCAAGTTGGAGATTACGTATATCCAAGGTCTCACCAACCAAAGAGTCACTCGTTTGGAGTCAAGGGAAAGTTAGCACCCCGCTACATTGGTCCGTTTGAGATCTTGGAATGTTTGGCAAGGTAGCTTACAAGCTGAAGTTGCCCGATCATCTCTCTGCTGTCCACAATGTTTTCCATGTCTCCCAACTCAAGAAGTGCCTCCGAGTACCAGAACATGTCGTGGAAGTTGAAGGTGTCGAGCTAGAGCCTGATCTATCCTACTCGGAATATCCAGTTCGCGGTGTTGGATCACAAAGATCGAGTTACTCGAAGAACTACCACAAGGTGGTACAAATCCAGTGGAACCAGCACTCTGAAGAAGAAGCTACTTGGGAATCTGAAGACTTCTTGGCAAAGAACTATCCCGACTTTCTCGAATCCCTGTCTATGTAAAGTTTGCCTTTATCCCTTCTTTGTCCTTTCTTAAGACGCAGAATCTCGGCGAGATTTCTTTAAGGGGGAGGCTGTAACACCTCTGGTGTTTAAGCATGTAATTAACTTGACATATCATCATTAGCATCATTAATCATCTTGATCATGATTTCATGTGTATGCATTGCTTAGTGTACCTCTATTGCAAAAAAACCTTATTAGCCCCCTTCTTCCTATAGGGCAAAATGGTAATTCTCACCTCTGCCTGTGCTTTTCTATGTAATTCTTGTTCAAATTTAGTGCCCTGAATGTTTTTGCTTTGATCCAAAGTTCAAAATCAGATTCGTTTGAATTTTCCTTTTGGCAAAAACCTAAATCCCAATCCTGGATTTATCCCCTTTGTTTGATAACTTTTTCAAAATTCAAAATTTTGAGTTGGTTCAAAAAGCAAAGTTGTGAATCTGATCAAGAGGAACAACTTTGGTATTTACAAATTTCAAAGTTTCTATATAAAATTTGCAGTAATTTCAAATTCATTCAACCAAGTTTTTGTCCCTTTTTGAGTTTTCAAAATTAATTCAAAAACTATGAGTTTCAGAAAAATGTATATTAGCAAAGTTGTAGGTTTTGAAAATGGAACAACTTTCATATTGGAAGATTTTCAAGTTTCAGTTTGAAATCCAGAGTAATTTGATTTAAATCAAGTTTGAAAAGTGTCCCCTTTTCTGTTTTTGAATATGGTTCAAAACCTATTTGGAATTTGAAATGTTTCATATTGACAAAGTTGTAGATCTCATTTTTCTGAGCAACTTTGGTATTTTAGTTTTTGTCGCACAGTTCATTTTTGAAGAATTTGCAAATACAGAGATCAGCCAAAGTCAAACCCTAAGACCTAGCCCTGTTCTTCTCCTACCGCGAGCTAGGGGGGGGGGCCCGGCCATGGCAGCCCGCGGCGCTGCGCTGCCGCGTGCCTGGCTGCTCCCCACACGCCCCAACCTGCCGCCGCTGTCTCCCTGTTCCCTCCGCGCCCGCACGCAAGCGCTGACCTTCCCTCCCGTCCCCTACAGTGCTCTGCCGTCGCCGCCGCGTGGCCATCGCCGGCGAGCTCGCCCGAGCCCCGGCTGCACGCCAGTACCCCCGCCTGAGCGCAATCGAGTGCGCGTGCGTCCGCCGAGCTAATCCACCCACACCCCGAGCTCTCTACCGCCCCTGGCCGGCTATATAAGCCGCCGAGCTTCGACCTCCTCCGCACACACCTCCGCCACCGTGGCCAGACTCTCCGGAGCTCCCGCCGCTCTCCCACCTAGCCCGAAAGCCCGCCTTGAGCTCGTGAAGCTTTCCCACCCCCCAATTTACCTTCCCCCTCCCCGCCTCCGTTTGCCCGGCGTAACCCCATCTTCCCATCTCCGACGGAACACCGGTGAACTCGGGTTCGTCAAATTCGCCGTCTCCGGCCATTCATCCCTCACACCGACCCCCGTGTCGTGTTCCTCGGTCCGCGCGACTCTAACCCTAACCCGGCCTTGCGGCCTCGTGTGTTGCGCAGGACCGCCGGATCGCCGGAGCGCCGCCGCGGTCGTCTCCTCCTCCCTCGAGCACGTGTCGAGCCTCACCCTCGAGAACGTTCGAGCCTCACCCTCGAGAACGAGTCAGCCTCACCCTCGAGCCCTCCTCCGACCCGTGGTAAGCATCCGAAGCCTCCGGCCTCTGCTTCCACTCCGCTTCGCCCGAGCCTCCAAGTCACGCCGGGCGAGGCTTGTTTTCCGCTTCGCCCGAGCCCAAGCCTCGGCGACGCATGCTCTCCGCTTCGCCCGAGTCAGGCCTCGGACGGAGGCTTACTTCTCCGTCCGCCCGAGCCTCTAGGCCAGGCCTGGACGAAGCTGTCGCTTCCGTCTCACCGAGCCGTCTCGACCGAGCCACGCGCGATTCGCCCGAGCCCCGCGATTCGCGAGGCCGGCCTAGAGGAGCACAGTGCTCTTCTCTTTTTCTGAGAGATGTGAATAGTGTTCTGTTTTCTTTTTTTGTATGATTTTCTGTGTGCATCCAAAAATTCTGAAATTTTTTGTGGTAGACTCCTTATGCTCTGGAGTATTTTATAAAAATATGAAACTTGAGTTTTGTGCAAAAATTTGAAAATGTAAAATTCCCTTTTAATTGAAAAATGAAGGTTTTGGTATTTTTGGAGAGTGATTTATAACTCCAAAAATCATGAGACAAATTTTTGTGAGCTTCTTTGCCATGTGTCTCTGGTAAAATTTTGAAGTCTTTTGGAACAAGTTGATTTTGAGCTTTTTATTTTAATTGTTAAATAGTGCTTTTGCTAATTATGTCTGATTTTATTTGAGCACCTTAATGACCTCCAAATTATGAAATTTGTTTTTTCCATCTATCTACACCATAATGAACTTATGTGATTAATTTGGTAATTTTTGGAGCAACTTCATAAAATGACCTTTTTATTTAATTTAGGAAATAGAAACAATTGATTAGTGTTGGTAATAATGTTTGATGATGTACTTTGGATTGTTTGATTTTCCATAGACCCATACCCCTCTGGTCTATGATGTTTGTGATGCTTGTGATGATTATGCTTAAGTCTATAAAATTGCTTAATAAAGTTAGCTAATATGCTAGGAGAAAGGGATAAGTAATCTTTTGTCCACTTTAACAACCACTTATACTTTGCAAAGCTATACTCTAGTTTTATCCTATGCACTTTGTTCATACTAGCCTACTCATGTGCATGCATCATTGCATAGTATAGTGACCGAGGAAGAAGGACCTGAAGTCGAGGTAGCCACCGAAGGATCTGTCCCCGAGGCAACCCCGAGCTCCGGCACCTACACCACCAACCCCGAGTCCGTCCTTTTTGCCATTCAAGGCAAGCCCCGGTGCATTTAACCCTTCCTTGAATTTATAAAGTGATTTCCTTAAATGCTTTTGAGTTAAATTATTGCATTAGGTTTATAGGAGTTGAGTGATATCCTAACTGATGCATTATCCACCTTGACCACTGATACACCCGAAGCCTGCTTTTCAAAAGTATTTGAAAAATGCTTAGCAATGCTTATTGAATTAGACTTTGCAATAAAAATGCCAATTTCAAAAGTGTGATCACTGAAAGAAAACTTTATGGGAATTTGGTTTTACTTCCGTTCGATGACTGCTTGCCTAGCTAGCATGTGGTCATGGTCGTGAAGAGGTTGTCCGCGCGTACGGTGCCGTCATGTTGTAGTCCGGGACTCAACAGTTGACACCGACCGGGACAGGGTTGAAAAACCGACAGGACCTGTACTCTTGGGTTAGAGTCCCGAGGTGCTTGTCGCTGGCGGAAAAATGTAGGGACCATCCGTATGGGGGCCTGCTGGTCAAGACTTGTAACTATTCACATACTACGGAAAGCTCTGGCTCCGAGAAATCCATTTTTGGACCGACAACCGCGCACTGGGAGTGAGAGAGATGGCGGAAGTAGCATGTACCCACGTGGGTTAGAGTCCCGGATTGGAGTGGTGTACTGTACTTCGGGTGGCGTAGGACCGGGCCCAATCTTGGAGGAATCGTGGTAGACGAGTTGGCATATGCAAGCTTGGGTGCTACATATGCAGTGTGGATAGGGATCCTCAGCTGAGTATTATTTATCCGGATTAACGTTGCTCCTCGGTTATGGAGACTTGGTCCACTGACTGTCAACGGAGAGTGGTTCTCAACTAGGAATGTTTTGAAATGTAAAATGAATCATGAATGATGAAGAATTGAGGAAGACTGAATCTTTCCAAAATAAAATAAGGTTTACAAAAAATGCTTTTTCCGCAAAATACTTGAACTTGCTTAAGCTTTACCTTGACTACCCTAAGCCTCTCATACCTGAGTCTTTCCCTTTTTCTTTAGTCGGGTAAGTCTTGTTGAGTACCTTTGTACTCAGGGTTTTATTACCCATGTTGCAGGTATGGCAGATTCCTCAGTATGCCTTGGACCCTGCTGTGTGACTGTTGTTCAGGAAGAGGCCGATGAGTGATTATTCACCCTCGGGCTGGGTGAAGTATCTTTACCCTTTAGTTGTTGTCATATGCTACTCTGCCAACTCTATCTATTTGAACTATGGTCTGTAATAACTTCACTTTAATTCTATGTTGAACCCTGGTTTGTAAAACTATTGTTATCTAAGTCTTCCGCTATTTACTCCGATGTTATTTGTCAAAATGTTCAAGAGATTGTAACTGAATTGTGAGATGATCCTGCGGACATCGGGCACTGATGTAGCCCAGTAGCGGAACCGGTCTTAATCTCTTGGCTGTACGGATCGACTGTCAGTGGTTGACGGTGATCAGTGGGCCATGGGATTAGGGCCGTTACGTTACAGTTTCCGCGGCATCCTCCCTCACCGGGGGCCTCGACGCGCGACATGTGAGCGCCCCCTGCAAAAAAGAAACTCGATAAGGAAAAAACCATAAGGAGAGTAAAACAAGGTTCGGAAAAAGAGAAAGGAGGGGAGGCTCGAGACAGCTTGACTTGAGGATGGCTCACCAGGTCGACACACCCCTCGTCGGGCGCCATGGCGATTAGGTTGGCCTCCTCAGGGCGGAACTGCCCGTGGACCGTGACTGACACCCGGGAGGTAGCCTCGTTCCGAGACAGCCTCTCCTCGGCCATCCTCGACCGGTCCAGCGCCTCGAGCGGGGCGTTCGGCCCCATCTCGAACATGAGGAGGGGGCGGTCCGCCAGAGGAAGAACCCTCCGTTGGTGAAACGCCCAGATGACCGCCTGGACGGTCAGCTTCTTCTCCTCCACCAGCACCCGCATCGTGTCCATCAGCGGCTCCAGGTGGCGCTGCCTGTCCGCTACGACGCCCCAGTTCCACTTCTCCGGGCGCTGGGTGATGACCCTGCCGGTGTACTGCGGAAGGAGCCCATCCTCGTTCCGCAGGTAGAACCAGTGGTCGTCCCACCCCGCCTGGTTGGTGGAGAGCTTGTAGCGGAGGTAGTCGCGGCGGACATTGGCCGACGAGGGATCGGTCCTCGCGGTGATGGTGAGGGACCCCGCGCGCGCGAGCCTCTTCCCGCTCGGCTTCACGGCCTTGTGGAAGAGCTCGCCCCGGAAGAGGTGGACGAACATCTCCCAGTGCGGCTCAATCTTCAGATACCCCTCGCACACCGCGGCGTAGATGGCGGCGTGCGAGATGGAGTTGGGGGAGAAGTGCTGCAGCTCCACCTCGAAGTGGTGGGCCAGCCCCCGCATGAAGCGGCTCGGCGGGACGCCGAGCCCCATGCGATGGTAGCGCGTGAAGCTCACCACGTACCCCTCCGGTGGGTGTGGCTCCAGGTGGTCCGCTGACGGGAGAATCCACCACGCAGGACCCTCCTGCGGGTTGGGGCGGAGAAGCCCTCGCTCCACTAGCGTCTCCAGCTCTTGCTGCGTCGCCTTCGTTGGGCTCCAGTCTTCGGCCGGCAGCACTTGGGCGGCCATGGCGGCGACGACGCGGATCTGAGCGACGGACGGACGGCCGGGAAGGTTGCCTATCGCTACCGTGGGGAGAGAGAGCGTATGGGAGCTGCGGCGACTGAAGGCAAAGGCAAAGTAAAAGGGTCCCTTACCCCTCTTTCGATATTTATAAGAAAAACCCCAATAGGCGGGTTCTCCCACGACGGCGAAAAGGTAACCGCACACATTTAATGCGCCCATCTAACCGCATCTCGAGCCGATTGACAGGTACACGCGGCAACTCCCCATTCGCCCCGCTACCTGGGCCCACCATGACCGCCGCTCCAACTTCGCGTCCGTCGCCCACCCTGACAGTTTCCGCCTAAAAAGGCGCGCCCAACGGGCAGAACGATTCCCAGACGACGGTGGCTTCTTCACGAAGGTAAAAATGGGCCTCGGCCCTAAGCCTCGAAGCAGCGAAGGCTGGCCCTCGAAGAGGGTTTGACAGCCGGCTTCAAGCACCCGAGTCAGGGACACTAAGGGGCGCCACTCGCAGCATCGCTCGAGGGCCAAGCCCTCGAGGCCCCTCACGTGTATCCAAGGCAGGGCGCACGACGTGCAGTGAGATCCCCTCGGAGTGAGGCATCGAGCCACCGGGTCCTATCGAATGGACCCGGCACTCCTGCAGACCGAGCACCCATGCTTTATGAGATCGCCTCCGGGCTACAGTCGACCCTATCGAACGGGGCACGAGGTCTCACTTGGATTTCCCCGTTACCAGCTCACCGGGAACCTCGATACTCGCCCGCTCGTGGTAGTACGAGGCATCCCCCCTCGCATCCGATCGAAAGGACTCGCGGGATGACAAGCCAGGGCAATTGGCGTGCCGGACAGCTCGAAGAGCCGGCCGGTCAGTTCAGTCTGGCACCCCTCGACGAAAGAGGGTCAAAAAACCCGGGGGCTCGACACTCCCGAACCTAAAAAATGCAACTAACACTTACACTCGCAAAAAGCCCACGAGGGAGTTCTAACCACTCCCCCGTGGCCTCGGGGGCTACACCCGCGAGTGTCGCTCGCACGACACCCACGGAATCAAAATAACCAAACCCTCGAGACCGGCTAGCTAACCCTCGAGATCCCAGTCGGGAGCCCCTGCTCGAGTGCAAGCACTCAAACAAGAGCTCGGGGGCTACTGTCGGGGGTCCACAAAAGGGGTACCCCCAATCAGCGCAAAACAAATAGGTTAGACCTAGAACACCAATTAATGACAAACCCAGCAAGTCTAACCTCCTAAAAAGCCAACCTCTCGAGGCCTACAACGCCGGCCCATCACCAGGGAGCCCAGGGCCGCCAAAGCCTTACTGTCCGCCTCATGGCAGTCCACCCCTCGAGCCCCGCACACAGGCCTCGAGCCCTGCACCGCTCCTCGAGACCCCGCGCGGGGACATCGAGCCTCTCTAGCACGGTAAACCATCCCTCGAGGCACATCACGCCTCCCTCGAGCGGTAGACATCGGATACCAATCCCATGCCACGCATTTAATGCGTCCACCAACTCCGGTCACGTCCTCAGCAACCCGACGTGTGCCACAGTAACCAGGGCAGAGTCAAATCTCATTTTCACCACAAGCATGGGCAAAAAGGCACCAGTACAGCACTGTTCGGCCATACCCTGCACTGTTGCACGTTCGAGTCACGACTCGAGGCCCGGCCACCCGCCGTACAATCGAGTTTCTCGGGACTTGCCCATACCTGCAGGAGCTCGAGCCCCCCGTAGGCGCCACCTCGAGGCCGGCCTCAGCGCCCCTCGAGCCCTGACTACATTCACGCTATTGGAGGACAGGTACCCCAAGACCCGGAGGGACCCCGCCGTGTCCTGTACGTGCCGGAATGGGTGCTGTACGGCCTCCACATCGCCACGCCTCCACGTCCACGACCGGGATGGAGGCTACGCATCAAGGACACCTCAACAGCCACACCCACGTTGGCTACAATGACTTCGACAAGACAGAGTTCCTACCCTTCGCCATATCGAGCGCTGTACATGTCGATCCTGTGTAAACCCTGGCCTCCTCTTCTTCTATAAAAGGGGACGCCAGGGCCCTCCGCGCGGGAAGAGAGACAACACGCGAGTCTACGGTTACGTACGGGCTTGCGCAACACGAGTCCACACACACACACACTCGAGTCCGGACCCCGGTCCACGCTCATTGAGCTTGTATTGCCCCTGTACAAGCACTTAGGTGCAAGTAATACAAGAGCCTCCTCCCCCGCTGGACGTAGGGCCTTCTTTGCCCGAACCAGGATAAATCCTTGTGTCTTCTTGCATCACCATCCAGGAAGAGAGCACACGATCATATTACTAGTTGGTGCCATACCCCCGGGGTAGAAACACCGACACCTTATGAGGCAAAAGGCGGATGAAGCAAGAGAGCAGCTTCGCCGAATGGAGGAGTCCCTCGCGGCAGCTGAAGCCGAAGCCGAGGGGTGGAACGATGGGGAAATGCCACCACTATAGGAGGGAAATGAGCAGGATCATGGCAACCTCCGCCGCCATCCACCACCCCCACCACCACCAAGACACCAGAACCATACCCCATGAGACAACCAAACTTTCGCCAACTCTACCCAGATGAGATAGAGCCAAACCTCCGCAACCAACGCAGAGCCCACAACACCAAATGCCCTATGACCCAAAGTCACCACTCTCCCAGATACTACAAACCCAACCATGGCCACCATGCTACAATCCACAAAACCTCCCTCGTTACGATGGACTCACTGACCCTCGCCAGTTCATAATGAGTTACGAAGCGGCAGTCGCCGCAGCAGCAGGAGGGGATGAGTCAACAATGGCAAAGTCTTTTGTAATCATCCTTCGTGACATAACGCAGACTTGGTACAGCAACCTTCGCCCCGGAACAGTGGATTCCTGGGCCAACCTCA
Source organism: Coix lacryma-jobi var. lacryma-jobi (assembly GCA_009763385.1). Lineage (NCBI taxonomy): Eukaryota > Viridiplantae > Streptophyta > Magnoliopsida > Poales > Poaceae > Coix > Coix lacryma-jobi. The sequence goes on from VDCT01000015.1 coordinate 621,098, forward strand.
GAGACAGACTCTGCACCAACTTCAAGGGCATCACAGCAGCACCATCAAACCCCATCGAGCTGTTCAATTGTAAACAAGAAGAGCGCGAATCACTGCAAGACTACTGGCAAAGGTTCATCCAGATTAGGGCAAGAACTCCGGGAATGTCCGACGAAGCTGTGATCCTCGCTGCAGTCAGCGGTTTGCGTCCAGGCCCATGTTCCTCAAAGTTCGCCAAGAAACTAGCAAACACAATCGAAGAGCTTCATGATACAATGGAAAGATACTGTAGAGGAGACATGGACTTCCGGGCAAAGTCCGATGCTCGAAGGTCGCAGCAAAAACCATAGATGAGGCCCCAAGCGAGAGAGAACAACCCTCGCCAAGATCAGAGCAATGTGGGAGCAATCAATAAGGAAAATCCACAAGAAGACCAGAGAAGAAGCACTCAGCCTTTGGGCAACCAAAATGCACATGGTTTCCAACCCTCGTCCGACAAAGAAGCCAACAGAGGGACCCGGCCAAAATGTATTGTCATTTCTGTGGCCAAGGAAAGGGGCACACAACAAAGCAATGCGAGTGCTTCGCCAAAGGAAAAGAGTACCAGGAATCCAGAAGAGCCCCTCCTACAGAAAACAGAACCATCAATCATACCAGAAGGCCAAACTTCAACCCAACCCAACCTCCCTACCACTACACCCCCATAAACTATCTTACCCTCGCACCAGCCTTTTTACTCCCAACACCCACACTACAACCATACCTCTTTTCAACCACCTCTTTTCCTCAACGCCAAAATGCGCCATACACTGTCACTTTCCCAACAACCCCTCAACCCCAAACCAATCAACAAGTGAGCAACGCTCTTACCGCCACCACCTCCAATACCGGCCTTGCCAGCCCCACAACCAGTTAAATCCGAAGCCCAAACCCAGACAACCATCAACAACCCAACATCAACCTTCGGTGTGATACTAGCTATCACGGAGGCTCCAACGAAGACCATGGCAACACGAGATAAAAGAAAGAACATGCTCGAAGAGTACACCATGTAGCCGTCGAAGGACCGCATAAGTGCGGCCGATGGTCTCACATCCCGATAAACCTTCGATTCCACTGACATGAAGTTAAGGGATTACCCTCACACGATGTGCAATGGTGATTGAAACCAACCTAGCAGGGTGGACAGTCACCAAAATCCTCGTTGATACGGGAAGCTCCGCTGACATCCTGTTCGCCACAACCTTCGACAGCATGAAGCTTGACAGAAACCTCTTGCAACCCTCCGACAACCCGCTATACGGTTTCGGCGGGCAACAAGTAAGAGCTATTGGAAAAAATATCTCTGCCCGTCACCTTCGGAGATCAGTTGAACTGCAGAAACGAGCACATAACCTTCGATGTGGTCGACATGTTCTATCCCTACAATGCAATTTTCGGCCGAGGCATCACCAACGCATTCAACGCCGTAATCCACCCTGCATACCTATGCATGAAACTTCCCGCCCCGAAGGGGGTCGTCGCAGTGTACGGAGATCAAGACATCGCAAGAGCAGCCGAAGGTACAGTAGCACCAGGACAACGCAATGTCCACAATTTGTCAAAGCCTTGCGCCACAAACCTCAGCGACGAAGGTGAAGAATGCATCGACAGAGTAAAAGTATCACCCAAAGAAGAGACTAAACAAGTCCAACTCTTCGAGGGCAATTTAGAAAGGAAAGTATTCATCTCAGCCAACTTGGACCCCCAGTCAGAGGACAACCTTATTCGTTTCCTCAAAGAAAGCTCTGATAATTTTGCTTGGTCTGCGGAGGATCTCAAGGGAGTGAGCAGAACTCTGATCGAGCACAGCCTGAACATCAAACCAGGTTTCCGCCCAGTCAAGCAAAAGCTTTGCAAAATGTCAGAAGAGAGAAAGGAAGCAGTGAAGGCAGAGGTAAAAAGACTTCTGGACGCAGGCGTCATCCGTCCAGTCAAATATCCAACATGGCTCTCAAATGTTGTACTCGTTCAGAAAAAGAACAAGAAATGGAGAATGTGTGTTGATTTCACATGCCTGAACAAAGCCTGTCCGAAGGATGATTTCCCCCTACCTAACATAAGCACCTTGGTCGACAGAGCAGCTGGTTGCCAAAATGCTATCTCTCCTCGACTGTTTTTCAGGGTACCACCAGATTTGGATGAATGAGGAAGATGAGGAAAAAACAAGTTTCATCACACCTTCGGGCACCTTTTGCTTTCGAAGAATGGCAGAGGGCCTCAGAAACGTAGGATCAACCTTCGCCCGCATGACAACTGAAGTCTTCAAAGACGAACATGCAATCTCTGCTTACGTCGATGATTTGGTCGTACAGAGGGAGCTAAGAGAAAACCGCATAACAGACTTGGAAAGAGTGTTCAAAAACCTTTGGTCCGCAGGACTCAAATTAAACCCCAAAAAATGTGTTTTCGGGGTAAGCGAAGGAAAACTGCTAGGCTGCATCGTCTCAGCAAGGGGGATCGAAGCTAACCCCGAAAAAATTGATGCCATCATCAATATGGAACCACCAACGACCAGGAAAGCAACTCAGCGTTTGTCAGGACGCTTAGAAGCACTCAGCAGATTCATCTCCAGGTCCGCCGAGCGAGGGTTACCTTTCTTTGAAACACTGAGAAGCACTGCACCATTCAATTGGGGACCTCGGCAGCAGAAAGCCTTCGAGGACTTGAAAAAGTACCTCACCAACCTGACTGGTTTTAACCAGCCCAAGCAAAGAGGACCTGTTACTGCTATATGTCGCAGTTCGCCTCACGCAGCAAGCGCAGTCCTAATCAAAGAGTTACACGAGAACAACAGAACCAGGCAAGCCCCGATCTACTATGTTTCGAAAACCCTCGAAGGTCCCAAGCGAAACTACTCAGAACTCGAGAAGATAGCATATGCCGTGGTCATGGCATCAAGAAAGCTAAAGCATTACTTCCAGACTTATGAGATCCATGTACCTTCGGCATACCCCCTCGAGAACATTTCAAGAACAACGAGGCAGTGGGCAGAATTGCAAAATGGGCAGTCGAGCTCAACAGCTATGCTATAACCTTCGTCGGGAGAACAACAATCAAATCACAAGCACTAGCAGACTTCATAGCTGAGTGGACACCTGACCCCTGCAGAGATGAACCAACAAGACCCATTCTGGACAGTATATGTCGACGGAGCCTGGGGAGTAACTGGAGCAGGAGCCTCGGCCATTCTAGTCTCGCCATCGGGTCTAAGCTAAGATATACAAGAAGTCTCAACTTCAAATGCACACAACAACTCCGCAGAGTACGAGGCAGTAGTAACTAGCACTCTCAAGACTTCGATCGTTGTTGTCAGTCCGAAGGGCAGTCATCAGTACAGACTCTCAAGTCATCGCGGGGCACATCGAGAAAAATTATAAAGCGAAAGATCCAGAGCTACAAAAATACCTACAACATGTCCGAAGGTTAGAATCTTTCTTCCTCGGCATAACAGTGAAAGCAATACCGAGGTCAGATAACAGCGAGGCAGACAATCTGGCCAAAGCGGCAGCACAACAATCAGTTACCCCCAGACGTATTCTATGAAGCTGCGACACAATCAGCCTTTGAGGTGACCGGAATAACAGCGAAGGTGATCAATGCAATCAAAGCGAAGATTGGAGAGAGCACCAATCATGGCCTATATCAAGGGATTGCATGAACCCGCTAACAAAGAAGAAGAAAATAGACTTAAACAAAGGGCTCGAGGGTACAAAATCGTGGACAACACTCTGCTCAAGGCTTCGGTAACCTCGCCATGGCTCAAATGCGTGTCACAGACTGAAGGAAGTGACATTCTAAGCTAATTCACGAAGGTATCTGTGGCTCTCACAACGGACCAAGGGCGCTAGTTGGGAAAGCTTTTCGACAAGGTTTCTACTAGCCAACTGCATTACGTGATGCAGAAAGCATCGTCAAACATTGCGAGGGTTGCCAATTGACGGCGAAGGCACAAAACGCCCCAGGGCTCCAACAACTTTGATGTAACACCCTGATTTAATTTTTCCCCAATTTAATTAAAGAAATTAGAAACTAAATAGGTTGGCTAGTTTAATAGAGGAGGAAAATAAAATTTATTATCATTTTTCTGTTGCATTCATGCCATTGCACTTTTATTGAGTGGAGGAAAATAAATTTATTAAACCCGTAGTTAGGGCGAATCGGATTTATTCTATTTAGAAAACAAATAAAAAAGGTTTATGTAAATTTACAAAATCAAAAATCAAGTTTTATTTACAAAACCTAAGGAAAATGTTTCCAAAATTTTCAAACTAGTTTTGTTCGAAACAGATTGAAATTGGATTTCAAAATGAATTTGGAAAAGAATTTACAAAACAAAAGAAATAGGCAAAAGGGCCTTGGGCTCCCCTCTCCTTCTCCTTTTGACACGAATCCGACGCCAGCCAGCCACTCCCGCACCGGCCCGCCCAAGCGTGAAGCGGCCTCCCTGCTCTCTTCCCAACCCTTACATGGTCGCGGCCCACTGCGCGCAACTCGGCCCTCCACCGCGGGCGCTCCCTCTGCGCGCGCCCCTCCCGCTCCCCGCGAGCGACACGGCCCCGGCCCGCTTCGCACCTCTCCTTCCCCCACTGACCAATGGGTCCTGCGCCCTGTCTCGCTGACGGGTGGGACTCACGTGTCAGCGGGGTCATCCCCGACCTCCCGACGAACTCGGGTGCGCCGTTCCAGCCGCCGCTCCGCCCTTCTTGGCGCCCGTGCCTATCCCGAGTCCCCCTGGCCCTCATAATAGGGAGCGCCGCCGCAGTCACCTTCCGTTTTCCCCATCATCGAGCCGTCTCCGCCGACACCCAAGCACGGAGACACCCGCAACCCTAGCCGCGGCCACCATGGATGGACCCGGTCGGAGCTCGTAGATCTCCACAACCACATCCCGAAGTCCTCCCCGACTCCTCCATTGGCACCGCAAGGGCACACCGCGTCCACCCAACCCTTCGTGCCTTCATTCCATGCCCAGAGAGGCCACGTCATCGACCTCATCGGAGTAGCCGCTCGGCCACCACGACGTCCACCTTCGGCGGGCACCAATCGGCGTCCCCGACTCCATCTTCGAGCCCGGCTGTAAGCTCCGCACCCGTTTCCCCTACTTTCGCGGTCCCTACCACACCCTAGCCCCTGTACCGAGATCTCCGGCGAGCCTTCCACGGGCGGAGCCATGGCGCCACCGCGTCCTCTCTGGCTCAGGCCGTCGCACGCTATCCCTCTCCCTTCCTGTCCGTCAGATCTGAGCGGGCGGCTCAGATTAGACTATACCCGAAGGGGTATAGACCAGGTGCACCAGTCCCTGAACCCAGTCCACCACACACCACGTCAGCGGTCCACCGCACACGCGGCAGACCCTGCCAACCAGCGAGTGCCACGCGGCGTGACGTGGCGTTCACGCGGCAGGCGCCGACCGACACCGTCTATTTTTCAGAACGCCCCCTGGATTGTTACGAAATCAAACCGCCATCCATTCGCACCTGTTCATGAGTCTTGCGAATCTTCTGTTTTAAACCCCAGGTTTTTCCTGAAATGAGGCTCAGTCCTGTTGCAGGTTAAATCCAGTTTTATATTTTTTTAAACACGAAAATACTTCAGTTTATTTACAGAATTGCCACTAAACTTCAAAAGCCCATAACTTGCTCATTTTAACTCCGTTTCGACCCGTTCAACTGCGTTAGTTTCATAATTTCGTTCTCTACGCAGTAGATCTATTAGTTTACTGTTTTGGTACTGTTTGTTGTACTGTTATTATTTCAATGTATTGTGCCATGTATGTTGCTTGGGCCAGAGAGTGCGGAGTAAGTACAGAGGACGACTCCAGGGACCATCCTTGCGCACCCAGTTGTATTCGACCCAGTCCGAAGGCAAGTGTCCTTGAACATCTTGCACCTACTTTATTTTTCTTTTGGATTAGAGTAGTTTTAGATCTAGTAGATGCATGCAATGTCAAACTTGAATCCTATATTATGGTTTACTAGATCTTGCTCTATTATCCTTGTCGCCTGTTTGGGATGTTCGGGTAGGTGTCTTGCTTATTCCTGCAGTCATGATTGGGATGGGAGTTAAAATGTTTATAATCTGATTAATGAACTATGAAACGAATGTGGACATGGTAATTTTTGTAGTAACATGGTTATTAGGTAAATCCGGCAGGATGGAACCGTATTGGTGGTTTGTGCCATGGACTTGGCAGCTCTTATTTGGTTTTGGTTCGGGCTCGTGCTAGATTTATCCTGCCTGGATCCCTAGGACCCGGTTCTCAGAGCATGTAACCCGGCTTGACAGCGCAACCATGAGATCTGGATGGGCTGGACCTGGCCAAGTAATTAATTGCCTCCAAGTTGAGGGTTTGCACGGGGTCGGATTTGTGGCACAAGAGGGGGCTTCTGCAGTGGTGCGCATATCCACTGTTAGCGGTGAAACCTTAGTGAACGTGTAAAACGGACTTGGAGGGAGTTTTGTAAAGGCCTTGCAGTGCAACCTGCTATACACCTCGGCAGTGTTTAGCGTGACGGGATCTGCACGACTCATGGGTAACGATGTGCAACCTCTGCAGAGTGTAAAACTGATATATCAGCCGTGCTCACGGTCACGAGCGGCTTGGACTTCTTTGAGATTAGTTGGTTACTGGTCGGTTTTGGGTTCGGGTCATCCGATGGACTTCAGGTGCGGTTGCCTGATGGACTTCAGGTGTTGGTTGCTCGGTGTGACTCCGAGTGTGGTTTGCTCGGTGCGACTCCGAGTGTTGTTACTTTTCTACAGAGTCTGTCTATAACCTAGTAAATAGGTGCATAGGATTAATAGGATTAATAGGGTGTGTCGCTTTAGGCGCTTGAGTCAAACAAAGTCAGCCTACCTTTGTTATAAGCCTCATAAGCATATATTTCCTACACTTGCGGAGTACATTTTGATGTACTCACCCTTCCTCTTTGTCCCCCCTGCTACCCCACCCAGACGCTGGAGACTACGCGTACGAGGAGCAGGAGTATCCAGAAGACGGAGGCTACGACCCTGACGACCTGTACTAGGATGGCGCTACCCCCGGTCGACTTTCCTGTGGAGTGGAGTCGAGATCTTCCGCATCTTCATCAAAGTTTATTTTAGAGTCAGTTTCGTGAGAGTCTGTACTTTTCTTTCAGACCCGAGGGTCATTTTTGTAATAAAGTTCGATATTATTAATAAAGCATTGTTTTGATATTTACTATGATGTGGATATATGTATGAAAATTGATCCTGGCATACATATATTGTGCTCCAATTTTGTTCTTAAAATTGGGGTGTCACATTTGATATGCCCAACATGGCCGTTGCAAAGATGGGCAATGGACCTCGTCGGTCCACTCCCGACAGCTCCAGGAAACCTTCGCTACGCAGTAGTAGCTGTGGAATACTTCACGAAATGGATTGAGACTAGACCGCTTGTTTCCATCACCTCCTTGACCGTGAAGAAGTTTTTCTGGCAGCAAATAATTTGCCGGTTCGGGGTCCCCAAATACCTAACTGTGGACAATGGCACTCAATTCGACAACGAGGTTTTCAAAGAATTTGGCGCTCAAATCGGAACAATCCTATGCTTTGCCTCAGTCCGGCACCCTCAATCCAATGGCTTAGTCGAAAGAGCCAACACAACAATCTTCGAGGCCGTATCAAAGAAATTGCAAGGCAGGCCCAAAGGAAAATGGGCGGAAGAGCTAACCTCCGTCATCTGGTCCCATAACACCTCGGAATGTAGAGCCACTAAATTAACACCCTTCAGGCTCCTGTTTGGAGAAGAAGCTGTATTACCAGAAGAGTTGAAGCATGTATCACTCAGAACTACCCTCGAAACAGACGAACAAAACCAGTTACTTGACAAAGACTTGCTCGAAGAAACCAGATGCAACGCAGTGCACACCCTTCGCAAGTATCAGGAAGAAACCAAAAAGTGGAGAGACAAAAAGGTGAGAGTCAAAGAACTAAAGAAATGAGACCTCGTTCTCATTCACAAGCAAAACGCCAGCATGGCGGGGAAGTTTCAGCCAAAATGAACGGGGCCATACCTAATAGCAGAATGCAACCGTCCCGACTCGTTTCATCTCTCAGACAGCGAAGGTAACATCTTGCCTCACACCTGGAACGTCGACGACCTTCGCAAATACTACCCGTAGCGAAGCCTTAGCGAGCCCTCGCAATATGTAATTTGCTAGTTCATCTATTTTTTTCCTCCATTTCTCGGCATGTAACACAAACAAAGAATCTGCACTCTTTTTTCTTACAAAGGGGCGTAAGGTTTTTTAATGAGGCAGCATCCAAATTCTCAATGCAGGCAAAAAACCCCCATAAAAAAGTAAAACTCCAAGTTATTACTTTTACTAACAAACATCGAAAAAACAGCTCTTCTACAAAGAGTGCTATAATCGATGAGAACCCCCCTAGATTGCTTTGTAAAAAAAATCTTCCAAAGCAAACTCCACCTCCGCCTAAGACGAGGGGAGGCGCGAAGTCCAAAAAAGTCGGGCACCCTGGCAAAAAACGACAGGGGCTCGCAAAAAATCAAACTTCACCTCCGCCTAAGACAAGGGGAGGCGCGAAGTCCAAGAAAGTCAGGCACCCTGGCAAAAAACGACAGGGGCTCGCAAAAGCAAACTTCACCTCCGCCTAAGACAAGGGGAGGCGCGAAGTCCGAAAAAGTCGTGCACCCTGGCAAAAAACGCCAGGGGCTCGCAAGGCAAACTTCACCTCCTCCTAAGACAAGAGGAGGCGCGAAGTCCAAAAAGTCGAATACCCACGCAAACCAAGAGCGCTACGCGAGCCTTGCTAAAAGAAAAAGGGGGCGTCGCTGTTTTTCCAAATCAGCTCACAAGAGCGCTACGCGAGCCTCGCTAAAAGAAAAAGGGGGCGTCGCTGTGTTCACAAATCAGCTTACAAGAGCGCTACGCGAGCCTCGCCAAAAGAAAAAAGGGGGCGTCGCTGTTTTCACAAATCAGCTTACAAGAGCGCTACGCGAGCCTCGCTAAAAGAAAAAAAGGGGGCGTCGCTGTTTTCACAAATCAGCTTACAAGAGCGCTACGCGAGCCTCGCCAAAAGAAAAAAAAAGGGGGCGTCGTTGTTTTCACAAATCAGCTTACAAGAGCGCTACGCGAGCCTCGCTAAAAGAAAAAAGGGGGCGTCGCTGTTTTCACAAATTAGCTTACGAAAGTGCTACGCGAGCCTCGCTAAAAAAATGAGGCGTCGCTATTTTTTCCAAATCAAACTCATAAATGTAATATTACGCGAGACTTGTAGACATTTCAATCAATTTACAAAAAGTGAATAAGAGCAATTTCATAAGTCAGTTGCTTCAGACAACAGTGTGATATACAATCAATAGAAAAATCAAGTTACAAGGATTCATCATCATCCTCAATCATTATCAAACCCTCGACACCCTCCTCAAACCCTGTACCCACCCGAACTATGGGTCCCCACAACAAAGGAGCTGCAGGGACAATTGGAAGCTCCCGGGCAAAACCCTCGCCCTGTACATATATCTACGGCCCACATCACAAACCTCCGACGGTTCCTCCTTTGGAACCACAAGTGACCCATCCGAACCTAGATCTAGTTTGCTTCGCCCAAACAAGTAATCCAAGGCTGTTTTCTCATCAATATCGTCATCAACACCAACTTGCGAGGACGGAGAAGAGCCAAACAAATAACGAGCGGCTTGTCGATCAGTATAGTCTGCTTCGCGCCAAAAACGACTCGACCTGCTATTCTTGAAATCGTATCTTCGCAATTTCGACCACCAAAAGCGTTCAAAGGTCAGCGAAGGGTGTTTTAGCCTAGCACGAGCCCAAGATTCGCCAGTTATAAAAGTATCTTGATAGTTAAGCGTCAGTGGCGTCACATCAAACACTTCTAGCACGGTTCCATCAGGAACCTGCATTTTCATAGAACAGAAAAGTGTCTCAGCGTCACCAAGTTTTTTACAGCAACCACACCTTTTACAAAAACAAACCCTCCAGCCAAAATAGAACTAATTTTTCACACCTGCCCAGCCTCCCCCTGCTGATCTGCTCCACCTTCGACAACGGCAGCATCTAGACCTTCGCCAGCGGCAGCTTCCAAACTCTCAGGTGCTATCTCTGTCGTCGCCCCTCCTAAGTTAGTTTCTCCAGCCTTTGGAGCATTCCCATCCGAGGGTATCTCGTCCACTGCAGGAACCTCCGCAGCACTGGGCTCCGGAGCAGACTCGGAGCAGCCGGCAACATCTTCAATCGCCATCGGCGAAGGCTGTGCATCTTTCTGAGCCTGTAAAAACAGATCAACAAACGAGAATGACAACATGACCACCCAGGACATGGCAACATGGAACTAAAAATTCACACAAGTTAATACCTGACGAGTAGCTTCGGCTGCCTCTTCAAAGGCGAGGACACGACCGCCACCGTCGATCCAAAACTTCCGGAGCAAGCGCACCGCGCAGTTTTGAACCTCCGCGTCATCAACCTTCATTTCACGAACCACGTCAACAGTTGGGAAGACGTGGTTCGGCCTCCTGATCTTCTTAAGGTGATCACAGTCAGCTTGGCGAAGGGTCCCAGCCATAGCCAAAGCTCCGGCATAACAACCAAAATCGGCTGCGTTCCCGACCAAGGATTTGAAAACATCAAGCTCATTCCCAAGCCAACCCTCGAACGCCTCAGCACTAGCAACAGGCAACGGCTCCCCAGCGGAGCCACCAGCCTCAATCAAACAACCATCGAGCTTATGTTTAATCTTCTCCATGCTGGTCAGCCACGACTTTTTCAAATCTTCAAGCCGACCCTCCGCAGCTGCCAACGCCTTATCTTTCTCTTTGTCTGCCGCAATCAGATCAGCATTCCGCTTCGCCAGATCTACAGCCTCTTCTCGGGCCTTGACAGCCTTCTCCGAAGCATCCTTAATCTCGATATCCTTGTTCTCTAAGCTTCGGCTCAGTCTACCATTCTCCTTCTCAAGCTCAATGATATGGCCATTCATATACTCCATATCAGAACTAACCTTTCGCCTGGTCGCGCGATTCAAGAGCATCAGTTCCGCCAACTTGACGTCAACATCGTCCAAAGTATCACCAACAGGTTGGTCGGCGAGACGAACCTCAGCCTCCGGTCCACAAATGCGGCCGAAGATACGGCCTAAAAAACATTTTTCCTCCGGACCGCACTGCAGGTGGCAATCCCGAAGGTCCGGACTCGTGAATAGCTCGGTCGCCGGATCGCAGACTCCAAGCTTCTTAGCGAAGAAGTAAGGAAGACTCGATCGGCTAGCCTCGCCATACGGTCTCTTCCCGGAGGTTTGCTCAGATCATTCAGTTCACCAGAAAACTCAAAACCATTGACCCATAAGTGTGATCCAGCAAACTCGGGAATTAACCCTCGCGGAGGACCCCTCGGCTCGAAGTCCCGAACAACATCGTCGATACCCCGAGCAGCCGGGGCACCACCACTAGATGAGACAATCTTTTTCCCACGGTCATCCTCATGCTCACATCCTCATCAGAACCACCCTCGCTGCTTGAAGTATCACTATCTCCATCAGACGAGTCCTCTTCAGTGCCCCCTCCTTTTCATCCTCTCCCTCTCCCTCCTTCCCTTCTTCATCGGAGACACCTTCGTCGTCCGAGATCTGGATCAAAGCATTAATCCAGCCGACACGGGGCACCCGCCCTCCAACCATACCAACACCTCGGCCGCCTGAAACAGTGGCCGAGGAAGACAAAGTGCCGGCAGCTCCCGAACCTACCGAGACCTTCATCGCAAGCGTCTTCACTCGGCCACCGGCGCTGCCACGGCCACGACCACGACCCCTTTTCGGCCGAGAAACAATTTCCTTCTCCTTCGCAGAAGAACGTTTTCTCTTCTTTGGCGCATCTTCGCTCGCCGGAGCAGGCCAGTCCACATACTGAACCCCAAGAGTGTCGAACAACCTGTTAACCCGGCCTCTGCTACCCACCGAGCTGTTGTCGGTGTTTTGGACCCGGGGGTGGGACACCAACGAGTAATATGATCGCGTGCTCTCTTCCTGGATGGTGATGCAAGATGACACAAGGATTTATCCTGGTTCGGGCAAAGAAGGCCCTACGTCCAGCGGGGGAGGAGGTTCTTGTATTACTTGCACCTAAGTGCTTGTACAGGGGCAAATACAAGCTTGGCGAGCGTGGACCGGGGTCCGAACTCGCGTCTGAGGGTATGTGGGCGTATGTGCGTTCTAACGTGTCTGTTGGAGTTGTGTTACCGTGGACTCGCGTTTTTTCCTCCCCGCGCGAAGGGCCCTGGCGTCCCCTTTTATAGAACAAGAGGAGGCCAGGGTTTACACAGGATAGATATGTACAGCGCTCGATATGGCGTAGGGTAGGAATCCTGTCTTGTCGGGGCCACTGGAGCCGACGTGGGCGTTGCTGTTGAGGCGTCCTTGGAGCGTGGCCTCCATCCTGGGCGCGGACGCGGAGACGTGGCGGCGTGGGGGCCGTACAACGCCCATTCGGCATGTACAGGACGCGGCGGGGTCTTCCGGGTCTTGGGTACCTGTCCTCCAATAGCATGAAAGCAGTCAGGGCTCGAGGGGCTCAGAGCCGGCCTCGAGGTGGCGCCTAAGGGGGCTCGAGTCCCCGCAGTCATGGGCAAGCCCCGGGAAGCCCGATTGAGCAGCAGGAAACCGGGCCTCGAGACATGGTTTGGACGTGCGACAGTGTAGGGTATGGGTTAACAGTGCCGTACTGGCACCTTTTTGCCCATGCTTGTGGTGAAAACAAGACTGGACTCTGCCCTGGTCACTGTGGTACACATCGGGCTGTAGAGGACGTGACTGGAGTAGGTGGATGCATTGAATGCGCGGTATGGGGTTAGGGAGCAGGAAGCTTCCTCCTCGTGGAGGGCTTCGAAGGGTAGTGGCGCACTCGCTCGAGCCCGTGCGCTGAGGGCTTGGGTGAGTGGAGGTTGGGCTCCAGCTCGAGGCCTAGATCGAGATGAGCCCCGAGGGATAGGTTATCGTGCCGGAGGGGCTCGAGGTCCCCGCGCGAGGTCCCGAGGAGCGATGCACAGCTGTTGCGGGTTCGAGGGGTGGGCTACCAGGAGGTGGCGGTAAGGTCTCGACAAGTCTAAGCTTCCAGGTGGTGTGCCAGCGTTGCAGGCTCCGAGGGGTTGGTTTCTTGGGAGGTTAGCTTAGTTGGGTTTGTTAATTGGTGTTCTAGGTTTAACCTATTTGTTTTGCGTTGATTGAGGGTACCCCTTTTGTGGACCCCCGACAGTAGCCCCCGAGCCCTTGTTTGTGTGCTTGCACTCGAGCAGGGGCTCCCGACTAGGACCTCGAGGGTTAGCTTGCCGGTTCTCGAGGGTTTGGCTGCTTTGATTCCGTGGGTGTCGTGCGTGCGACACCCGCGGGTGTAGCCCCCGAGGCCACGGGGGAGTGGTTAAGACTCCCTCGTGGGCTTTTTCTTGTGTGAGTGTTAGTTGCGTTTTTTAGGTTCGGGAGCGTCGAGCCCCCGAGTTTTTTAGACCCTCTTTCGTCGAGGGGTGCCAGGCTGAACCGGCCGGCCGGCTCTTCGAGCTGTCCGGCACGCCGGTTGCCCTGGCTTGTCATCCCGCGAGTCCTTTCGATCGGATGCGAGGTGGGATGCCTCGTACTACCACGAGCGAGCGAGAGTATCGAGGTTCCCGGTGAGCTGGTAACGGGGAATCCAAGTGAGACCTCGTGCCCCGTTCGATAGGGGTCGACTGTAGCCCGGAGGCGATCTCATAAAGCATGGGTGCTTAGTCTGCAAGAGTGCCGGGCCCATTCGATAGGACCCGGTGGCTCGATGCCTCCCTCCGAGGGGATCTCACTGCATGTCGAGCTCCCCGCCTTGGATACACGTGAGGGGCCTCGAGGGCTTGGCCCTCGAGCGATGCTGCGAGTGGCGCCCCTTGGTGTCCCTGACTCGGGTGCTCGAAGCCGGCTGTCGAACCCTCTTCGAGGGCCAGCCTTCGCTGCTTCGAGGCTTAGGGCCGGGGCCCGTTTTTACCTTCGTGAAGAAGCCTCCGTCGTCTGGGAATCCTTCTGCCCGTTGGGCGTGCCTTTTTAGGCGAAATCTGCCGGGGAGGGCGGCGGACGCGAAGCCGGGGCGACGGTCGTGGCGGGCCGGGTAGTGGAGCGAATGGAGAGCTGCCGCGTGTACCCTGCATCCGGCTCGAGACGTAGTTAGGTGGGCGCATTAAATGCTATGCGGTTACCTTTTTCGTCGCCGTGGGACACCTCGCCTGTTGGGGTTCTTTCGTATAAATACCGAGAGAGGGGGAGAGGGCTCTTCTCTTTGCCTTTGCCTCCATAGCCGCCACAGTTCCCGCACCCCTCCTCCTGAGCCCGCAGCCAGCAACCTCCCCGGCCGTTCGTCCGCCGTCAAAGCCCACCTCATCGTTGCCATGGCCGACAAGACCTCGCCGCAGCCGGCCGAGGCCTGGAGACGGTCGAAGGTGACGCGGCGCGAGATGGACTCGCTGGCTGGTGGCTCAGGGGCTTCTTCGTCCGAACCCAGAGGAGGGATCTGCGTGGTGGGTCATCCCGTCGGAGGACCACCGGGAGCCGCACCCGCCGGAGGGGTACGTGGTGAGCTTCACCCATTACCACCGCTGGGGCTTGGCGTCCCGCCGAGCCGCTTCATGCGGGCGTTAACCCACCACTACGGGGTGGAGCTTCAACACTTCTCCCCCAACTTGATCTCGCACGCCGCCATCTTCGCTGCGTTGTGCGAGGGGTATTGAAGATGGAGCCGCATTGGGAGATGTTCGTTCACATCTTCCGGGCGAGCTCTTCACCAAGACGCGAAGCCCAGCGGGAAGCGGCTCGTGCGCGCTGGCTCCCTCGCCATCACCATGCGGACCGGACCTCGTCGGCCGGCGTCCCCCGCGAGTATCTCCACCAGACGCTCTCGACCAACCAGTCGGGGTGGGACGAGCACTGGTTCTATCTGCGGAACGAGGGAGGGCTCCTCCCGCAGTATTCCGGCAGGGTGCTCGACCGGCGCCCGGACCAGTGGGTCTGGGGCGTCGTGGCAGACAGGCAGCGCCACCTGGTGCCGCTGATGAAGAAGCTGGTGGACGAGGAGGGGTTGACCGTCCCGGCGGTCATCTGGGCGTTCCACCAACGGAGGGTCCTCCTTTGGCGGACCGCCCCCTCTTCCTGTATCAAATGGGGGAGAAGGCCACGGCCGAAGCGCTGAGCGGGTCGAGGATGGCCGAGGAGGGATTGCCCTGCACGAGGGCATCTCCCGGGTGTCGATCACGATCCATGGGTCGTTCGCCCGGAGAGTACCAAGCTAATCCCCATGGCGCCCGACGAGGGGTGCCTCGATCTGGTAGGTCCCATCGAGCTAGCCCGTCTCGAGCCTCCCCTCCTTCTTTCTTCTTCGAATCACGCTTCCTTTTTTCGCAGGGGACGTTCACGTGTCGTGCCTCGAGGCCCCCGGTGAGGGAGGACGCCGCAGAGACACAGGTGAGGCGCCTCTCTGCCCAAAGGAAAAAGAGAACAAGGATTCGAGAAAGAAGAAAGAAGAAAGAGAAAAACAAAAACTTGCGTCGGTCGGCTCGGGAGCAAAGGTTGGCGAAGGCTCGCCGCAATCGGCAGCCTGGGGACGAGTCCCCCGAGCTCAGCTCCTCGAGCTTGGAGGATGATGATGATGATGATGATGATGATGAGTGACGACGAGGGGATGGACGCGCGCCTGAGACGCGCGGGGCTCGGCGACATCTGGGCTGACCGCTCCCCTGTGCAGGAGAACATCTACGAGGTCCCCTGGCGAAGGTACCGCGCGGGGTGAAGCAGCAGAAGGCCACGCCCAGCTCCGCCTCGTCGGAGGCCCAGGGCACGTCGAGCTCCCGGCCGGACGCGCCCCCCGTCGTGAGGAAGCCCCGAACCCGGAGCGCCTCCGCCACAGCACCAACGGCGGCCGCCCCCGCGTCAGCCCAGGCGGGGGGTCTCGAGAAGGGCCGAGCCTCGAGGGGCAGTGACCACATCGGGAGGGGCTCCGGGCCCGACCGCCGCGAGCCATCGAGGTCGGGGTCGAGCCCGCGGAGGAGCGGGCGTCAGGAGAGAAGGCGTCGAGCCCGCACCATCACGAGCGTCGGGGAGGGAGCCCCGGGCGTCTCGTGACCAGGGCGCGTGAGCGTCCCCGGAGTCCATCGCCGCACCGCCGCCGGGACACAGAAACGGACGCGGGGGGGGCGCGACCGCCAGCACGAGCGTCGGAGCAGGTCCCGGAGCCCGCGCCGGGACAGGCGCCACGACGACAGCACGAGGGAGGTACGGTCGCCCTCCCGCGATGTGGGGCGGAAGGAGGGCTCTCCCTCGAGGTCGAGCCACGGGAGGCATCGGGAGCCCTCCCCCCATCCCAGCCCTGCGGAGACGGCTCAGGCGCAGGGCTCGAGCGTGGGGTGGGCTCGAAGCCCCCGAGTGGGTCCGGCGATTCCGGGAAGAAGCCCAGCCGCCGCTTTGGGTGAGTAATTTTCTTGGATCTCGTCGGTAGTGAGGCTTTACCTCTTTACTTTTGGTGATGCATGCCATCTCTGGTTTCTCAGGGGGAAGCGCTCCTACCAGGAGGTGGACCTCGCTGCGTCCAAGCGGGCCAAGACCTCGAGCCCGTCGAGGCACAAGCACCTCGAGGTATGGCACCTTCCTCCGCTAGAGAAGCCGCTTGGCTGGAGAAGGCTCGAGCTGCCATGGCTCGAGGAAGCCAGATGATCGTCGCGAATTTTGGTGAGGCCGTCGCCATCGACCGCAGGGGTCGAGGCATCCTTCCCGGTTCTGATATCACTGTCATCTCATATTGCAGGGGCCGCAGCTTACGGCATCGAGCCCGCCACCACCACGTCCACTGAGGCGCTGCCTCCTCCCCTCCTCCTCCTCCCGCGATGGCGCCAGCTGGGAGCGCCACCCTTCCCCCCACCACGACGTTTGTTCCGGGGGAAGCGCCTGGGGCGAGCACGGCCCCGCCGGTGTCGGGGGTGGGAGACTGCGCCCCTCGAGGCCCCGACCGACACGAGCCGGGCTGCGGAGGAGGGAAAGGGGGGAGAGGCGTTGGCGGAGAAGGAGCCGACGGTGGAGGACCTCCTGAACGAGCTGGAGCAGGGGCCGCTCCTCGCGGGCTCGATGATGGTGGAGGCGCCCGAGGCGCCGGCTAGCGCTGACAAGACGCCGGAGGACCCGATCAGGGAAGAGGGCCCGGGGTTGAGCCTTCTTTCGATCGACCCACCGCCGCTCGAGTCTTCGCCCCCACGCGAGGTGTGACGCCGCCTCGGGAGGCGGCGGAGCGACAAGAGGTGCTGGCGGAGGGACGGAGGGAGCCGAGGTCGTGCCGTCGGGCGGTGGGCCGCAGCTGGGGCAGCTCGGGGAGGAGGAGGATCCGCCCGACATCGAGCTTGACCGACCGGTATGGCCGTTTCCCGACGCGCCGAGCCCGTCCCTTGCCATGGTCCCCGTCGAGCAACCGGCCCAGCGGGGGGCCCCGCGCGAGGTGCGGTCCATCTTCCGGGAGGTGGCCGAGCTCATGGCGGAGGCGGAGCGGTCCTGCTCTGAGGAGGCGGGCCGGTCCGCACAGGTGGGCCGCCCTCGCGAGGGCTGAGGCGGAGCTTCAAGATCTCCGCGCTGAGCTGAGCCGGAACGCCCAAATGGCGAGCCGGCTCAACGAGGCGGAGGCGGAGGTCCGGGCGGCTCGAGGTGAGGTCGCTCGATCCAAGGAGGAGGCCGCCGCCGCTCTCGAGGCGTCGAGGAAGGAGGCCGCGGACGCCCGAAGCGGGCCACCTCCGCCCGGGCTGAAGCTGAGGCGGCGAAGAGGGAGGCCGCTGACGCCCGAGGCGAGGCTGCCACCGCCCGAACCGCAGCGGAGGCGGCGAGAGAAAAGAGGCTGAGGATGCTCAACGCGATGCCGCCGCCGCTCGGTCCGCAGCGGAGGCGGCGAAGAAGGAGGCCGAAGACGCCGAGAGCGGTGTCGCCACCGCCCGAGCTGCCGAGGGGGCGGCGCGGCAGGAGGTGATCCGAAAGGATCTGGCCCTCGCCGAGGCGGGCAAGCTGGTCGAGGAGCTTAGGTCCGAGAAGCTCCTCATGCTGGCCGAGAAGCGCAGGCTCGAGCAGCGCGCTGAGGGCCTTACCAGCGACCTCGCCGCACTGGGGCAACATTGCGATGGTGAGGCTTACACCTTGTCCTTGTTTGGCCTCGAAGTTTTTTGTTACGCCGCAGTCTCACTCTTCCTCGTTCGTTGCGCAGGGGTCGAGAAGACGGTCGAGGAGCTCCGCGGGACGAACCAGGCTCTCTTGGACCAACTCCAAGACGAGACGATGGTGGCGGAGCGGGCTCGCACTTCCCTCGACCGGCTCGGCTCCATGTGGGGTGCTCCTCCGGTGGCTGCGGCAGAAGGTGCGGTGGCCCGAGGCGACGCCTTGGTCGACGCCTTGTGCTTCCTCGACGTAGCGGCGCGGGACCGTGTCCGGCAAGCTCTCCACCATGGCGTCAAGCAGACGCTCGCGGTCGTCCGCTCCGGCTTCCGCTTCCCGGTCCACGTTGTCGCCAATGGCTTCATCGAGATCGAGGGGAAGGACGAGGAGTGGAACAACCGCCGTGTCGACAAAATCTTGGAGAAGATGGAGAGGCCGGGGACGTCACTCGCGAAGATCTTCGAGGAGGACGTGCTGCCTCCTGACGCCAGCAGCGCGGTGTCGAGGACCCTCCTCCCTCTAGCTCGGGTGTCGAGGCTGAGCCCGCCGTGGAAGACCTCGGGGAGGAGTATCATACCGACGAAGATTAGGGCCTGCGTGCCAAATTTGGGCGTCGAGGCCCCTGTAAGAATTTATGACATGAATGAGGGTCCGTCGAGACCCGTATGTATATATGACTTGTTTGTTTAAAGGAGTTGTTTTCTTTTCAAATGCGTTTGACCACTTCTCTTGTTGCAAGCTCGAGTTTCTGCTAACTTAGTCTGTGTTCCTTCGATACGTCGCGAGCCCCTCGAGGGGAGGCGTAGGTAGGGTACCGTAGCCCGGGGGCGTAGGTGGCCGTCTACGTCGACGCCTCCCGACCCTTGGAGGCTCGAGGTATTTTAGGATTTAGACGTCGCTAGTTCACTCGAGGCACGAGTCGAGACGAGGGTCGAATTTTTGAAAAGAAAACGCGCATTTTTCTCGGAGTCTGGGGGGCGGTACCCCCTTGTCAGCCCCGAGGGAGGCTCGACCCTGAGCAAAGCAGGGTCGAGGCTACCTTAAGTTGCTAAGCAAAATGAAAGACAATGCACGAGTTTGTTCATTCATTTGGGCGTGTTTGTACAAAGCAACAAAATGAATGAGGCCTCGAGGCCTTAAGGTAGTAGAAGCGACGTAGCTGAGATATATTCCACGCGTTCGCCAGGATTCTGCCTTGATCGTCGTAGAGCTTGTATGTTCCTGGCTTGAGCACCTCAGCTACGGTGTATGGGCCCTCCCATGGAGGGGTGAGCTTATGGCGCCCTCGATTGTCTTGCAGTCGTCGAAGCACGAGGTCCCCCACCGCCAGGTCCCTCTTGCGCACGTGCTTGTCGTGGTAGCGTCGAAGTGTTTGCTGGTAGCGCGCGGAGTTGATGAGCGCCACGTCTCGGGCCTCCTCGAGCTGGTCCTTGGCGTTGGCGAGCCTTTCATCGTTGGTTTGCTCGTTGTAGGCTCGAAGTCGAGGGGAGCCGTATTCGAGGTCCGTAGGCAAGACAGCCTCGGCGCCGTAGGTTAGGAAGAACGGAGTGAACCCGGTGGCTCGACTCGGCGTAGTCCTGAGGCCCCACAGCACCGAGGGGAGCTCTGCAGCCCACCCCTTTCCGAAGTTTTTGAGGGTCTTGAACAGCCTCGGCTTCAGCCCATGGAGTATCATGCCGTTGGCGCGCTCGACCTGCCCGTTGCATTGAGGGTATGCGACCGAGGCCCAGGTCACGCGAATGTCGTTGTCGTCGCAGAAGTTGGTGAACTTTTTGCCCGTGAATTGGGTGCCATTGTCGGTGATGATGACGTTAGGCACCCCAAACCGGTACATGATGTTTGCGATGAACTCGACGACCTTCTCGGAGGTGGGGTCGCCTATGGGCTTGGCCTCGATCCACTTGGTGAATTTGTCGATGGCCACGAGCACATGCGTGTACTTTCCGGTTGTCATCTTGAGGGGACCCACGAGGTCGAGCCCCCAGACGGCAAACGGCCAAGTAATGGGATCATCTGCAGGGCGTGCGCGGGCTGGTGCGTTTGCTTGGCGTAAAACTGACACCCTTGGCAAGCTTGGACCAGGCGCTTGGCGTCTCCGATGGCGGTTGGCCAGTAGAAGCCTTGTCGGAAGGCGTTCCCTACCAAGGTCCTTGGCGCTGCGTGATGGCCGCAAGCCCCCGAGTGCATGTCGTCGAGGAGCCTGCGTCCCTCCTCGAGGGGGATGCAGCGTTGAAGGATTCCTGATGGGCTTCGACGGTACAGCTCCCGTTCGTCGCCGTAGATGACGTAGGTCTTGGCCCTTCGAGCGATGCGTCGGGCCTCCGTCTTGTCTTCTGGTAGCACGCCTTGCGTCAGGTAGTCGAGGAAGGGCGTCCGCCAGTCGAGGGGTCGTGATGAAGAAGAGGCGGGTGCGTCGATCTGCATCGCCTCAGCGGATGTCGAGGGGTCATTCCCGAGGGGTGGCGTTGAAGGTCGAGCCCCCGTGTCTAGCTCGAGGGGTGGCGTCGAGGGGCCAGCCCCCGGGCGATTTTGACGGATGGCTCGAAAACGTCCCTCGAGAAGACGTCTGGTGGAACGTGCCGCGCGTGGACGCCAACTTTGCCAGCTCGTCTGCGGCCTCGTTGTACTTTCGAGCTATGTGGTTGAGCTCGAGGCCGTGTAGAACTTGTCTTCTAGCTTGCGCACCTCCCCGCAGTATGCCTCCATCTTGGGATCGATGCAGCTTGAAGCCTTCATAACCTGGTTGATGACGAGCTGCGAGTCTCCTCGGGCGTCGAGGCGTCGGACCCCAAGCTCGAGGGCTATGCGCAGCCCGTTGACGAGGGCCTCGTACTCAGCGACGTTGTTGGAGGCGGGGAAGTGCAAGCGTAGCAGGTAGCGCATGTGGACTCCGAGGGGTGAGAGATGAAGAGCAGGCCTGCGCCTGCCCCCGTCTTCATGAGGGACCGTCGAAGTACATAGTCCAGAGCTCGGCTTGGATTTGTGCTGGCGGGAGCTGGGTGTCGGTCCACTCAGCAACGAAGTCCGCCAATGCTTGCGACTTGATGGCTTTTCGCGGGGCGTAGGTGATGGCCTCCCCCATTAGCTCGGCGGACCACTTGGCGATGCGCCCCGTGGCCTCCCGATTGTTGATGATCTCACCGAGGGGGAAGGACGACACCACCGTTACGGGATGAGCGAGGAAGTAGTGCTGGAGCTTGCGCCTTGTGATGATGATGCCGTAGAGCAGCTTCTGGATGTGCGGGTACCGGACCTTGGCCTCGGAGAGCACCTCACTGGTGAAGTACACCGGCCGTTGGACCGGCAACGCATGGCCCTCGTGCCTCTCGACGACTATGACCGCGCTGACCACCTGAGTGGTTGCGGCCACATAGAGGAGGAGAGGCTCGGGGGGATCGCCACCTTCGGCTGGTGCGGGGCACGAGAATTGGTGCGGAAGTCAGCAACCCCTTCAACTTGGTTAAGGCCTCCTCGGCTTCGACAGTCCACGCAAAGTGTTCCGTCTTCTTCAGCAGGCGGTAGAGGGGTAGCGCTTTTTCCCCTAGCCTCGAGATGAATCTGCTGAGAGCGGCTAGGCAGCCTGTCACTTTCTGCACACCCTTGAGGTCTCGAATTGGGCCCATCCTCGTGACTGCTGAGATTTTTTCGGGGTTGGCCTCGATCCCCCGTCGTGAGACAATGTAGCCAAGTAGCATGCCCGGAGGCACACCAAAGACACACTTCTCGGGGTTGAGCTTCACATTCTTGGCCCGAGGCACTCGAACGTGGTCTCGAGATCGCTGATGAGGTTCCCGACTTTCTTGGTTTTAACCACGATGTCATCGACGTAGGCCTCGACGGTTTTGCCTATGTGTTCGCCAAAGATATGCTGCATGCAACGTTGGTACGTTGCCCCGACGTTTCGAAGGCCGAAGGGCATTGTAACGTAGCAATACATACCAAAAGGCGTAACAAAAGAGGTAGCGAGTTCGTCGGATTCTTTCATCTAATCTGGTGGTAGCCGGAGTATGCATCGAGAAATGAAAGTACTTCGCACCCCGCAGTGGAATCGACAATCTGATCAATTCTAGGTAAAGGAAATGGAACTTTGGACACGCTTTATTCAGACCAGTGTAGTCTACACACATCCGCATTTTTCCATTCTTTTTCCTAACTAGTACAGGGTTAGCTAGCCACTCTGGGTGAAATACCTCCTTGATGAATCCGGCCGCCAAAAGCTTGTGCACCTCCTCGCCGATGATCCTGCGCTTTTCCTCGTCGAAGCGGCGCAGGCGTTGCTTCACCGGTCTGGACCCGGCCTGGATCTCCAAGGCGTGCTCGGCGACTTCCCTCGGTATGCCCGACATGTCCGAGGGTCCCCACGCAAACATGTCGATGTTCGCGCGGAGAAAGTCGACGAGCACTGCTTCCTATTTAGGCTCGAGGGTGGCACTGACGGTCAGCGTCTTGCCATTGGTCGAGGTCGGGTCGACGGGTATCTGCTTGGTGTGCTCTGCCGGCTCGAAGGTGCCAGCGTGGCGCTTTGCTTCAGGGGCCTCCTCGGTGGCCAGGGCGGCTAGGGCCTCGAGCGAGTCGAGCTGGACGTTTGCCTCCCCACGCTCGACGCACTCCACGTCGCAGTGGTACGCGTGCTCGTAGGATGTGTCGACGGTGATGACCCCTTTTGGCCCCCGCATTTTGAGCTTCAAGTACGTGTAGTTGGGAACCGCCATGAACTTGGCGTAGCCTGGCCGGCCGATGATGGCATGGTGGTAGGTCCCTTGGAATCCAACCACCTCGAAGGTGAGTGTCTCCTGGCGGAAGTTAGCCGGCGTGCCAAAGCAAACCGGCAGGTCGATGCGCCCGAGGGGGTGGGCCTTCTTCCCTGGTACGACTCCGTGGAACCCCCCGACGCTGGGTCGGAGCTGACCCTCTGAAATTCCCAGGAGGTCGAGGGTCTCGAGGTATATGATGTTGAGGCTCGAGCCCCCATCCATCAACACCTTGGAGAACCGTACGTCGACGATGACGGGGTCGACGACGAGGGGGTACGCCCCTGGGTTTATGACACGGTCCGGATGGTCGTCACGGTCGAACGTGATCGGCGCATCAGACCAGTCAAGATACCGGGGGGCGTCGTGGCCGAGTGCAAAGATCTCCTGGCGCTCCTTCTTTCTTTCTCGAGCTGAGAGCCCGACGGTCGGCCCCCCGTAGATCATGTAGCAGTCGCGCACCTGGGGGAAGTTGCCATCTGTGTCCCCACCACCGCGCCGATTGTTATCCTTGCCCTTAGGCGCGTCTTCTTTCTTATCGCCGAGCTTGGAGTAGTAGCCTTTCAACAGTCGGCAGTCCTTTAACTTGTGATTTACGGGGCCCCTGTGATAGGTGCAGGGGTCCTCTAGCATCTGGTCGAAAACAGCCCCGTCAGGGGGGCCTCGGGGCTTCTTAGTCTCGAGGGCGCCTGCGAACACCTCTTCGTCGTCGTCGTCATTGGCGTCGCGCTTCGCCTTCTGACCTTTGTGTGTTCTTCTTCTTTTTGTTGCTGTTATTGTTGTCGTTCTTGGCATCGTTGCCCTTGTTCGAGCCCTCCGGCGCGGTCACCGCCTTACCTTTGTCCGTGGAACGGCCAAAGAATGCCCCCACTGCCTCATCGCCTGAGGCAAAGCTGGTGACACGATCCATCAGGTCCTCGACCGTCCTGGGACGGTAGCGTCCTAGCTCATGAACTAGCTCTTGGCATGTCGTGCCCGCGAGGAACGCTGAGATGACGTCCTCATCAGGCACGTGCGGGAGCTCGAGGCGCTGCTTCGAGAACCACCGAGCAAAGTCGCGGAGGGGCTCGTCCGCCGCCTGCCTGCAACGCCGTAGGTCCCAGGGGTTGCCTGGGCGCACGCAAGTCCCCTTGAAATTCCCGTCGAAGACCCTGACTAGGTCGGCCCAGTCATCGATCCGATCCGGCGGGAGCCCCACGAGCCACCGGCGGGCGGTGTCCGAGAGGTAAAGTGGGAGTTGGCGTATGATCACACGGTCGTCGTTCTTCGCTCCGCCCAGTTGGCAGCCTAGGCGGAAGTCCGAGAGCCAGAGCTTGGGCTCGACCTCCCCGTCATACTTCACGATGTTGGTCGGCGGTCGGAAGCGGTCGGGGAGGGTTGAGCTGCGGATGGCCCGTGTAACACCCCGATTTTCAAATAAATAAAATAAATTAGAATTTAATTAAGAAATGACCAAAATCCTAGATGGAGGAAAATCCTAACCAGATGTTTGTTGCATTCATGCCGCTGCATAATTTTTATTGGGTGAAAAAGAATTTTATTAAACCCGTATAGGGCGTATCGAATTTATTCTATTCGAAAGCAATAAAAAGATTTATGAAAATTTTACAAAATCAAATTCAAAATTTTATTTGCAAAACCTAGGGAAGATGTTTTTTTAAAACTTTACAAATTGGTTTTGATTTCAAACTGGTTTCGAATTTGGATTTGAAAAGAATTCACAAAAGTTTGAGAAAAGAAAAGAGAAAATAAAAAGGGCAAATGGACTTCACCTTCTCCCTTTCTCCGTTTCAGCCCGAGCAGGCCCACTCCTCCCTCTCTTCTCCCCAGCCGACCCAAGCCAAGCCGTTTCCCCTTTTCCCTCAACCCCTCCACTCACCCATCCAGCAGCCCAACCCGCGCCGGCCCAACGTCCCCTCACCCTTTCTTCCCGCCGGCCCGTCACCCCCCTTGCCCATCGCCTCCTTTTCCTCCGGCGCGGCCCGCGCAAGCCGGCCCACTCCTCCGCGTGCACGCTCTGAGCTGGCCCAGCAGCGCGCTTCCTTCCCCTCCCCGCGCGCGCAGCCAGCCGCGAGCGCTCTCTCACCACACCTCTCTCTCGCTGCCAACCCGACCCCACCTGTCATCGCTCATCCTCAACCTCCCGACGAAATCAGGATTAGGTTGTTGCCGCCGCCGCCCGCTATTTCCGACGCCTGGAGACCTATCCAGTGGCCCATAGTGCCATAAAACGGGGCCGCCGCCATCTCTGCTCTTTTTCCCTCCTAGATCAAGCCCTTCAGCCCGCCACCGGACGTCTTCGACCTCCAAAACCCTAACACCGCCGCCGCCTTCGCCATTGGAGGGCTCTGCCGAGCTCTCTGCCGCACGAGGGAAACCACCACCGGCTTCGCTCCTTCCTCCATAGGCATCGCGGAGTCACGCGCGTCCGAGGAACCCAAGCACGAAGTGAATCAGCACCGGGAGGACCATCGCCGACCTCACCAGAGACCAGGGCGCCGCCGTCCACTCCACACCGTCCCCGACCGCCTCCAGGATGAATCCTGTGCCACCAACCCCTTCTTCGAGACCGCAGTAAGCCCACCGACCGATCCCAACCCTTCCCTCTATCTCTACTGGCCTTAGGTCGTAACCCGAGCACGCCGGCGAAGTGCATCCATGGCGCCGCCGTGCTGAATGATGCCGCCGCCGAGTTAAATACCCCAACCGCCCGCAGCCGTCCATTAGCTGATCTACGCCCGAGATTAGAACCCGACCTCGAACCGGTATGCACCGGGCGCATAGCGCCATGGACCCAGTCCACACAAGCTGCGTCAGCTGGTTTATCGGCCAGCTGGTGCACCGCACCAATCCAGAGCGGGCACGTGGCGCCGCGTCAGCATCACGTGGCGCCCAGTCAGCACCGCGTCGACAGCTTTGGATGTTTTGCACTTTGGCCCCTCCCGCCTTCTTAAATCAACCCGCACTCCACCAGGCACTGTGCTCTGGGTCTTACGAAAACTTTCATCCAGACCCCTCCCTTTTCACCAAAACGAGGCGCAGTCCACTGCACAGCCACACACACCCTCTCTCCCCCATCTAATCTAGACCATCCGATCTGGATCGGGCGATCCAGATCAGAAGATACCCCTTCACGGCACCTTTTGCTAAAGAGTCCCTCAGTTTCCAGAAAATCAACCCGCCGTCCTTTCGTACTATTCCTTGAGTCTGCGATATTTGCCGATCCAGCCCCTGTTTTCTCGGTAAATGACGCCCAGTCCGACCGCCATTTCTTTTCAGTTTTTATTTATTTCAAATACGAAAATGAGTTCAACTTATTTACAGTTTGCCACTCAGATTCAAATGCCCATAACTTGCTCATTTTAATTCCGTTTGACCCATTCAACTTGCGTTAGATTTATAATTTCGTTCTCTACGCAGTAGATCTATTAGTTACTATTTTCATACTGTTTGTTGTACTGTTAATTATTTCAATGTATTGTGCCATGTATGTTGCTTGGGCTAGAGAGTGCGGAGTTCGAGGACGCTCCAGACCATCCTGCGACCCAGTTGATTCGACCCAGTCCGAAGGCAAGTGTCCTTGAACATCTTGCACCTATGATTTATTTTTACTTTTGGTACTAGAGTAGTTAGATCTGTAGATGCATGCTTGTCATTAATTTGAATCCCATGTTAGGTTTACTAGAATTTGTATATATTATCCTTGTCGCCTGGTTTTGGGATGTTCGGGTAGGTGTCTGCTTAGCCCTGCAGTCATGGTTGGATGGGAGTTAAAATGTTTATAATCTTGGATAATGAGTTTATGAAACGAATGTGGACAGGGTAATTTTGTAGTAACATGGTTATTAGGTAAATCCGGCAGGATGGACCGTACTGGTGGTTTTTGTGTCGTGCGACTCGGCAGCTGCTTTTGGTTTTTGGTTCTGGGCTCGTGCTAGATTATCCTGCCTGGATCCCTAGGACCCGGTTCTCGAAGCCTGTAACCCGGCTTAACAGCGCAGCCATGAGGTCTGGATGGGCTGGATCTGGCTAATTAATTAGTTTCCTCCAAGTTATGCTACACGGGGTTTGTTTTAGTGGCTCAAGAGGGGTCCCTTGGGGTCGTAGACTTATGGACAGGGGAGAAACCTTAGAGTACGTGTAACACAGGCTTGGAGGGGCTTTGTAAAGGCCTTGTAGTGCGACCCCGCTGTGCACCTTGGCAGTGTTTGGCGTGATGGGGAACGCATGACTCATGGGTAAAGATGTGCAAACTCTGAAGAGTATTAAAACTGATATATCAGCCGTGCTCACGGTCACGAGCGGGCTTGGACTTCTTCGAGATTAGTTGGTGGGTTGGTTCTAGTTCGTTAGAGAAGCCTTATGTGGTTATTAGTCCCATATGACATGGGTACAGAGGCTTCTTCTACGGGGTTACTGCTTGGTACGGGAGTGACTCCCAGGCTCGGGCGCAGACCTAGTGTTATTACGGAAGGTAGCTCTCTATGTCGTGACGTATGGAACTAATACACATAGGACTCCTTGTAACGGCCTGGTTTGGGTCATCTGATGGACTTCAGGTGTGGGTTTTGCTTGGTGTGACTCCAAGTGTGGGTTTTGCTTGGTGTGACTCCAAGTGTTGGTTGCTCGGTGTGACTCCGAGTGTGGTTTGCTCGGTGTGACTCCGAGTGTGGTTACTGTTACCGTTGGAGACTGAGGTTATAACCTAGTAAATAGGTGCATAGGTTTAATAGGATTAATAGGATATGTCGCTTTAGGCGCTTGAGTCAAACAGAGTCAACCTACCTTTGTTAATAGCCTCATAAGCATATATTTCCTACACTTGCGGAGTACATTTCGATGTACTCACCCTTCCTCTTTGAACCCCCTGCTACCCCACCCAGACGTTGGAGTCTACGACACGGAGCAGGAGTACCGAGAAGATGGCGGATACGACCCCGACAACTTGTACCCAGAAGACGGTGGATACGTCCCAGACGACTTGTACTAGGATGGCGCAGCCCCCGGTCGACCTTCCTGTGGAGATGGCGTCCAGTTTCCGCGAAGTCTACGTCAGAGTCTGTTGAGAGTCTGTACTTTTCTTTTGGACCCGAGGGTCATTTTTGTAATAATGTATGATATATTAATAAAGCATTGTTTTGATATTTACTATGATGTGGATATATGTATGAAAATTGATCCTAGCATACATATATTGTGCTCCAATTTTGTTCTTAAAATTGGGGTGTCACAGCCCGGCTGAAGACTATGGGGCCCGGGGGCTCGAGGACTTGCTGGTCCTCGTCACTGTCGTAGCGCCCCCCTCGATGGGCGCTATAGCCACGCTCTTGGGCCCCCTTGTCCTTGCGCCGTCGGTTGATGTCGTTGCGGGCGTCATTGGGATCTCAAGGTGGCCGGTTGTCGATGATCCATTCGCGGACTAGCCTAGCTCGAGAGGCGTCCGGCTGGTGGACGGATGCCTCGCGCTCGTTGCGGGGCGTGTCCGCCGGCTTCCCCGAGGCTGCTCCGCGCCGGCGTGACGCCGAGCTCTCGGCCTGCTGCACAGCGGCTGTCTCGAGGAGGTTCTTCATTTCCCCAAGCATGCGCCTGGCGTCAGGGTTGGAGACGGCGGGTAGATCATGGAGCATCATCGCCGCCGCCACCACGTTCTGCCTGGCTCGCGGGAAGCATACCTTGGGGCGTGCTGGTGCCCCGTCCTCGAGGATCCGCCGGTGGACCTCTCGAGCCCGACCTCGAGCTCGGCTCCTCGGGCTGGGGTGGTTCCTGCATCAGAGTTTGCCGGAGCTGCAGCAGGTGTCGCCGTTCTTCCTCGGCTTTGGTGATTGCCTCCTGCACCTGCGCGAGTTGCGCCGCCCGGCCGTCGTCGTGCTGAGGCGGTGCAGCCGGTGTTGGAGGTTCGTTCCTCCCCTGAACACGTGATCCGCCTGCCGCGGCCACGTTGCTGGGGCCCTCTAGATCGAGCGCCGGCCTGCCGTCGTCAGCCTTGTCCTCGGTATCGCATACGACCCCCTCGAGTTGGAAGCACTCCCTGGTGGGATCCCAGAGGTCGGGGTCGTGGTAGTCGTATTCGTCGGAGTCGGAGCTGTTGACGGCGTGCCGCCTTGGCAGATGCTGGGACCGCAGCTCGCGGTACCATTCTCCGACGTGGCTCGCCGGGGTGGCTCGATGGCTCGCGAGAAGCCGCGGTCGACGTGCGCGGGGTGGACAATCTCCAGGTTGGCCATGGCCTGCAGTAGCACGCCCGGGCGCTCCTCCTGCTCTGCCGGCGGTCGGTCCCGACAGCGCTCGTTGAGCTGGCGGGCGTAGGCTGCTGCGGAGTTGTCGAGGCCGAACGGGAACCGCCGGCGTCGAGCGCGGTACACCCCGTGCGGGAGGAGGCCGGGTGCGTCGACGGTGCGCGGCTCGGAGGCCTCTGGCCTGGCTTTTGGTCCGTGCGCATGAGGAACGCGAAGTCGCTGGGTGGGTGCGAGCGCGCCCTGGAAGTATCTTGGCCGTGCGCCGGGCAGGCTCCTCCTCGGGAACTCCGCGCCGGCCACGGGGAAGTGGGTGTACGCCGCTGGCACCGCCTGTGCCTGGAGACGATGGTGACGACGGCGCCGCTCACGGGGTGGCGACGCGTGGTGGTGTGGGCGACGTGCCACGCTCCTCGCACGGGGTGGCGTGACACGCCCTCCACTCAGGCCCTCTGTGGAGAGCAAGGTCAGCTCGTTGCCGTTGTCGGTGGCCAGGAACTCGAGGCTCCCGAACCAGATGACGGCACCGCAGAGAACGAAGGAGTCGAAGCAGCCATCCAGGAAACAGCGAGAAACCGTCTCGACACGCGAAGGCCCCTACCTGCGCGCCAACTGTCGGTGTTTCGGACCCGGGGGTGGGACACCAACGACTAATATGATCGCGTGCTCTCTTCTGGATGTGATGCAAGATGACACAAGGATTTATCCTGGTTCGGGCAAAGAAGGCCCTACGTCCAGCGGGGGAGGAGGTTCTTGTATTACTTGCACCTAAGTGCTTGCACAGGGGGCAAATACAAGCTTGGTGAGCGTGGACCGGGGTCCGGACTCGCGTCTGAGGGTGTGTGGGCGTATGTGCGTTCTAACGTGTCTGTTGGAGTTGTGTTACCGTGGACTCGCATTTTTCCTCCCCGCGCGAAGGGCCCTGGCGTCCCCTTTTATAGAACAAGAGGAGGCCAGGGTTTACACAGGATAGATATGTACAGCGCTCGATATGGCGTAGGGTAGGAATCCTGTCTTGTCAGGGCCACTGGAGCCGACGTGGGCGTTGCTGTTGAGGCGTCCCTGGAGCGTGGCCTCCATCCTGGGCGCGGACGCGGAGACGTGGCGGCGTGGGGGCCGTACAGCGCCCATTCCGGCATGTACAAGACGCGGCGGGGCTCTTCCGGGTCTTGGGGTACCTGTCCTCCGATAGCATGAAAGCAGTCAGGGCTCGAGGGGCTCAGAGCCGGCCTCGAGGTGGCGCCTAAGGGGGGCTCGAGTCCCCGCAGTCATGGGCAAGCCCCGGGAAGCCCGATTGAGCAGCAGGAAACCGGGCCTCGAGACGTGGTTTGGACGTGCGACAGTGTAGGGTATGGGTTAACAGTGCCGTACTGGCACCTTTTTGCTCATGCTTGTGGTGAAAACGAGACTGGACTCTGCCCTGGTCACTGTGGTACACGTCGGGCTGCAGAGGACGTGACTGGAGTAGGTGGACGCATTGAATGTGCGGTATGGGGTTAGGGAGCAGGAAGCTTCCTCCTCGTGGAGGGCTTCGAAGGGTAGTGGTGCACTCGCTCGAGCCCGTGCGCTGAGGGCTTGGGTGAGTGGAGGTTGGGCTCCAGCTCGAGGCCTAGATCGAGACGAGCCCCGAGGGATAGGCTATCGTGCCGGAGGGCTCGAGGTCCCCGCGCGAGGTCCCAGGGAGCGATGCACAGCTGTTGCGGGTTCGAGGGGTGGGCTACCAGGAGGTGGCCGGTAAGGTCTCGACAAGTCTAAGCTTCCAGGTGGTGTGCCAGCGTTGCAGGCTTCGAGGGGTTGGTTTCTTGGGAGGTTAGCTTAGCTGGGTTTATTAATTGGTGTTCTAGGTTTAACCTATTTGTTTTGCGTTGATTGGGGGTACCCCTTTTGTGGACCCCCGACAGCTGTGAATCGCTTTAATCTCAAATGTGGAAAGTTTTCCAACAATCTCTTCCGCCCACTGCTGAACACGCTTGTAGATGGCTTCGACCCCATCTTCTCGCCTGGGAAATTTCTTAAGAAGTTTCTCCCAAACCTTAACAAGGTCAACCTTCGGTTTCTTCAAGCCCCTACCCTCGTACTTGGAGTCTTCCTCGACTGCAAACCATGCCTGCCTCCGACCAAGGGGCCAAATTTTAGCACAACAGTACTCCTCGACCAAGTCGCGAGCACACTGAGAGCGTGCCACAACCCTCAGACAATCAACAGCAGCGTGAGCCTCGGGGCTCATCATAGCTTCGGCGCTAACATCACCAAGTGGCGGAAGCTCGCCGCAGAGCTCAGCATTCCCACTAAGTTTGTAGTAAAACCAGAACTCCTGCCACCCACTAGTCCATTTATTTTTCTGGGCCTGCACCAGTAACTCCGACCCAGCGCGATGGCAAAAAGTGTATACTGCAAATTGTCCAAGACTGGTCTTACCTCTGCGATCCGAGATCTTGCGAGGTTGCATGTGCACACGATGGGTCCGAACAAACCCCTCAACATGAGGAACAATACCCTGAGAACGACACGCCCATATATAAACTGACATCTTCGTAAAGCACGAAGGTTGGAGCTGGTGGAAACGCAAGTTGAACCTTCGCAGGACCGAGGTCACAAAGAAATCAACAGGAAAGCGCAGACCAGCTGAAAAAAACTCCTCAAATACAACAACCTCATCTGCGTCCGGCTTCGGCACTGTCTCCCAGCACTAGTCCTCGCTTTCCCTTCCTCGATCCAGCCCCATCTGACATAAGACGCTATCTCCGTAGCGCACACTCGGCTAAGACCAAACTCGAAGGTAATCCCTTCTTCCAAAGCAGCCGGAGACGCAGCGCGAGCAGTCTGCTTCAACCTAGCCATCCCTTCAGCTGTTTCTACCTCCGAACGACTAGCGCCTATCTAAACCTTCGCACACAAGTCAAACTAACCTTCGCTACGAGAAAACAACAGCAGCAGGAGGGCTATAGCAAATGAGGGCACAACCTCAAGCATCCCACCAACCCCATCTATTTATAGGCCGGGGGCGCGGAACGCCGCACCTGATAACACAGGCACGAAAGCCGAAACCTACGGCACAAAAAACGAAACGGACTCCTACAGTACAAATGCAATACAACGGCCCGACCCAAAAGCAGCCGCGGGCGTCGCTGCCAAGGGTCCCGTCTTATTTCCTGTTAAAAGGCGCTGCTTGGGCCTAAACACTGATCTTTAGATCCAAGACAACGAGGGGCTACTGTTGGGGGAAGGGACCCTCGGTAGTGTCACCACGCGGGCTGGCCCGACAAGACAACTTTCGCGTCTCTCGCGCACCTTCGCCAATGGCCGCCTCTCTACCTGCTAAGTCCCTCGGGTCGCCAATCAGACCCCCGAGCAATAAAACTAACCTTCGGAGTGCTGGACAAATGTTTACAGGCAAAGGGCGCGAGGAGGGCTGGAAGCGACCCTCGCGCATCCCACACACCTTCGCCGAGGGGCCCATGGCCAACTAATGGCGAAGGGATTCGGACTCTGCGACTGGGCGGATACCTCCGCAAGACAAAGGCCAACCCTCCGTGTTCCGCGGGGGCAAGCGCGAGCCAGGTGGCGGCAGGAGCGTGGAGAGCAGGCTAGGGTTTCGACTCTAGCTGTGTTTGTACTTTTCTGCCCTTCTGTAAGGGTAGCGTAGAGGAATCTTCCTTGTACCCTATTATAATTTGGTCAGCACCCCTTGGTATCCCCTATAAATACCGGGGGTGAACAGTGTAACAGGGACGCTTTTTTGAATAGAGCCAGAGCAACACTGTACTCGCTTCTTTAAACCTTCGTGCTATTTCTATTTTTATTCTTGCTGCATCCTAGTTTAGTTCTGACGATTGGCCACCTGCGCCACACCCCTGCACGTGTGCGGAGGTTGTGCTAGTGTGTTGCCAACATCTTTCATTCTAGATAGAAGACTAGACTAGATGTTCCAAAGTCCGGCTATTAAGAATAAATTCGGCTGCTTCATGAAACAGTGAATGAAGTCATTTTCTCTATACTGTAACTGAAAAAAAGAAAAAGAAAGTTAGCCGTGTCGATCAGTTTATCCACATCCTTAGTTGTCGTGGATGCCCAAATTAACACACAACACTCAGTGTCATTTCAATTTTAACTATTAATTTACGGAGGATTGAAGGAACTGGCACTACCGCACGATTTAATATCCGCAACGGGCGTTTTCATTTTCCTGCAGCGGGCAACCGCGTCCGCTGCGGGTGCCACGCCACGGTAAATGGCGGCACCACCGCAACGGGCGCTAGGCCCACTGCCATACATCGCTTGTACCGCAGCGGGCACATTACGATGCCCGCTGCGGCAAATAATTTCGAAAAAACAAAAAAAACCAAAAACCTTAGATAGGCCCGCCGAGCCCATCCACGGGGCCGACGAGCCCATCTAGGGCTGCAGCACCACCGCCGCCAGATCCGGTCGTCCTCGCGGTGGATTCGCGCCGCCGCCACCAGATCCGCCTGCTCTGGGGCCGGATCCAGTCTCCACGTTGGCACCGCCGCCGGATCCGCCGTAGAAGAGCACCGCCGCCACGGATCAGTCGCCGCGGGCATGGATCCAGCGTTGAGATCGGTCGCCACGGATCCTCCGAATCTGGAAAGAAGAAGACGAGTGAGGGAGCTGGATAGAGGAACATGGAGATGGAGAGGAAGATGGAGATGAACTTACCGGAACTTAAGGAGGCCGCCTACGCTGGATCCCGCTGCCCCCAAGCTGAAGGAGGTCGCCTGTGCTAGATCCGTCGTCCCTCGAGCTGAAGGAGGCCATCTGCGCCTCGAGCAGCCACCGCGCGCCCCGCGCGCCGCCGCGCGCGCCGAGTGTCGTGACGGATATGGGGAGGGGAGACGAGCTCCAGGAGAGAGGAGGAGGAGGGCAGCGCCGCTGCGGCCAGGGGAGGGAGGGGAGCTCGGGGAGAGAGAGTGGGAGGGGAGGTTGGGGAGAGAGGAGTGGAGGCTGAAACCCTAACTTCTGCTCTGGACGCGTGAAATGAAAGTGAAGTTCGACCGAAACCTTAACTTCGCAATATATACCTGGCCACCAGACTGGGCCTCGCCTGGGCTCAATGGGCCGAGGCCTTTACCGTAGCGGGCCTTATTGTCTGCTCGCTGCGCATCTTAAACTGTCTGCCGCAGTAAATAGGACATTTACCGCAACGGACACCTTAAGATACCCGCTGCGGTAAATCGATTTACCGCAGCGGGCAAAAATGCCCGCCACGGTAGAAAAAAAATTGCCCGCTGCTATAAATCCATCGATTTACCGCAGCGAACAACTTAGGAACCTGTCACGGCATCGAATTATGGATCGCTACGGTTATTCGTTTTTGACGTAGTGTGGATATGTGTACTCCCCGGTCCATGCATGTATACTGCTATAGTATACCACCGTACCGCTTCTATTTTTCAACAACCCTCACATGGTTAAGTAAGCTCATCATGTTTCACCGAGTTCTCAGATTTTTTTTTCTGGATATATAGATCTAGAGGAATTCTACATTTCTATTAAATACTTTTCTTTTTTTAAAAAAAGTGACGTGCTGATTCTATATATAAGTACGTGATTCATTCTCTGAAATTAATTAGGTGAGTAGGAGCTAAAAATACAACTTCTCATTCGCCTCAGTGCAAAATAATATATTTTCTCCGCAATACGAGGAAGAATAAATTTCAGCAACGGAAACACTTCTATCAAATAATTATTTGGTTAAAGTTGAGTAGTACTATAGTACATCAAAACAACATTCAAAGAGTCATAGTGACAGTTTATTTGAGAGGTGGTGGTAGGCTCCACCACAAGAATCTCGTCCTCCTGCTGCTTCGTTCTCTCATTATTGGGCATGCATTGCATTTCCAGAATGCCGGACACGGTGAAATAGTACTCCTACTGAATATTGCCAGTTGTTGTCAAAAACAGTTCTTGCACGAGGCATGCAGGCATGCTTAAATGTGGACACTGCACGTCAGAAAATATATACGAGCACTTGCAATAAGATCTCCATCGGCCTCTCTGTACGTGATCGAAGCTCAATCTGGCTGGCAGTAGCACAGATATGTTAAACAACACAGTTCGTCTGGGAACGGATCGGAATTGGTGGTATATAAAGATAAGCACTGCCTCGAATATTTGTCATCATGTCATATCTAAGTAGTACTGAATTACATATACACTTCTCTCCTACAATTCAGGTGCTTGAATTATAAGATAATTTTAGATAACACTTTTACACTATCTATTAGCAAAAGACTAAAAGTAAATTCCTACTTTTATGATTTGTTATTTACCTTTATGTCATAACATATTAAATTTTGTCTCTGTCTGATTATAGAAATAATTGTAAATTGTTAAATTATTTTTGTGCCAATATATATCAGATTTTGCCAGGTTTATGATTTTGTCTAATGGGTTTTTTAAATCTCGAATCCAAAATTATAGATTGTGTCTACAAAAATTACAACGAACTAAAACTATAATTTTAATATAGAACATATATGCAATAATCGTCAGCTAAAAGAAAACTAAATCTGAAATTTACAAAGTCACTTTTTTTAGACCAAAGAAGAATTGTATTAGATTATAACTGGGTACATCATCACGTTACAAGTACTCTAGAAAAAACATATATCCAGAAACTGAATTTCATCTATATTGTACCCACGTTGTGAATGGCTCAAACTCTCCTATCCAAACTTGTTTGACGCTTCGTATGGATCACCGCACAGGCAAATACACGACAACAGTTGTTTTAGGCCTAAGAACAGATGCCCAACGAACAGCCAACATTCCTGCAAGCGAAATTGAGAAACTTCTTCTTCCTTGTGTCTTCCTTCTTCTTTCTGCCACCGAAGAATGAGGAAGGCTGATCTAAAAATTACTCTCCCTAGTACTTCATCGTGGTCAGATCACTACTAGAGAACAGGCCTTTGGACGATTTGCAAAATCAGCATTAGCCACGGAAAAATTTGCGTCCGGGACTAGAAAGTCCTTTAGCCCCGGTTGGTAACACCAACCGGGGCTAAAGCTCCCCAGCCCAACGGCTCAATTGTCAGAGGGGCCTTTAGTCCCGGTTGGTGTTACCAACCGGGGCTAAAGACCGGCCTTTAGCCCCGGGCCGTAACACCAACCGGGACTAAAGGTTTTGCCCCGGTTGGTGTATGCAGCCGGGGCTAAATGTTGGCATCTTTAGCCCCGGGCCGTAACACCAACCGGGACTATAGGTTTTGCCCCGGTTGGTGTATGCAGCCGGGGCTAAATGTTGGCATCTTTAGCCCCGGTTGGTAACACCAACCGGGACTAAAAGGTTTTGTTCCGGTTGGTGTACCCAGCCGGGGCTAAATGCCAACATTTAGCCCCGGCTGGGAATAAGGACCGGGGCTAAATGTCCCTCCCTATATTTGAAATGTTCTTCTACCTCCAGCCGTGCCCGAGCTCCTGTCTTCATTTTTCTTCATTCAGTCACTGCTTGCTCTTGCTTGCTTGTTTGCTCTCTTCTCCTCCCTCCGTGATTTTTGTTTGTTAACACATCTCCGGCGATTGATTTATTTCATCACATCTACACCGCCATCGACTCGTTGAAAGGTTACCTTAATTAGCATCACTCAGCAGACGCACGCTCAACCGAGAGTACTCTTTTTACATATTGTACAGTGGGTTCTACGGCAGTCACCGGGAAACAATTTATGTGGGTACTATGTTTGCGAGTTTCTGACGGTGTATGAAAAAAGAACTCCTTTACAGAGTCAGCAAGTACGTAACATGTAAATAAATTTATTTTATTTTTTGTTGCTATTACATAAATATTATGTATGTTAATACTTTCTTTTTATTTTAATCCAAATTGAAGGAGACATGGTTGAAGAACCAGGTGATGGATAAGGTCCGCCTCAAAGCAATTCAAGAGACCATCGCGGGCTTCCTTAATGACCATGTCCTTAAGTCTGGCACCGAGTATTGGTTTAATAAAGACGAACCAATGAAGCCAAACCAAGATGAACACTTGTATGACCTCTAAGTTAGGAACGGTATTATATTTGTGTGTAAATATCAAGTTAAGCATGCATGATGGATAATGTTGTATATTTTATGTACATATGTGTGTATAGCTAGCTCTATAATATATATATATATATGTATAGTTTCATATTTCATTTGTGTGTATTGTAAATTTATGTGTTTATATATATTTATTAGCAGCGAAGAATAATACGTGTATTTGAAACTGGCCTAATATAATAGAATATATTAGCAGCGAAGAATACGTATTAGAAAACCTAATGTAATTGTAAAACCAAAAACAATAACCAATTGAAAAGAACAGAAAAAGAAAAAAGAAAAAAGCAGATGGACCTTTAGCCCCGGTTGGTAACACCAACCGGGACTAAAGAGGCCAGCAACGGTTTGCCCGGCTGGAGGCCCCTTTAGTCCCGGTTGGTAACACCAACCGGGACTAAAGGGGCCTCCAGCCGGGCCACCGTGGCTGGCCTCTTTAGTCCCGGTTGGTGTTACCAACCGGGGCTAAAGGTCCCTCCATTAGCCCCGGGCCATGGAACCGGGGCTAAAGGTCGGGGCTTTAGTCCCGATTCCTTAGCCCCGGCTCCATGTCCGGGGCTAAAGGCCAAAATGGCCCGGGGCAATAGGCCTGTTCTGTACTAGTGGATCCAACCACAATAAAACGAAGAAGGGACTGGAGAAAATTATTCCATGGCAGCGAGATCATCTCCGTCTTGATGTCGCTGTCCGGAAACAAAAGGCTCCATGTCGTCTTGTCGGTGAAGATACTGACGCTGAAGTTGTCGCCCTCACACTACAACAGAACATGCCTTTGGACGATCTATCAATTGAGCTTTATTCTCGGCAAAAAAATTACGTCCAGGGCTAAAGACTTTTAGTCCCGATTGGTAAAACCAACCGGACTAAAGGTCCCCCAACCTTTAGTCCCGGTTGATAATACCAACCGGAATTAAAGGGTGACCTTTTAGCCCCGGTTGATGTTACCAACCGGGACTAAATAAGGTCCTTTTAGTCTCGGTTGGTGTTATCAACCGGGACTAAAGGTCCTTCATTCACGAGTGAATTCAAAAGGAAAACATTCAGAACTATATCATGTGGGTTGTATTGCTGAGTTGGTAAGTATGTGCAAGGCGAGAGGTGCTGAGTTTGAATCTCATAGACGCACATTTATTTTTTTTTCTTGTGGAAGGCTTTAGCCCCAGTTGGGAGCATCCGAGACTAAAGGTGGGGAACTTTAGTCCCGGATTACTAGCCCCGGTTGGGAAACCGGGGCTAAAGCATATCTGTTCTAGTGTCATCTTCAACAGAGGCGCCATGGAGAAAACAAATTCATCATTCTTCTTCACCGTAGGAGAAGGATCAGAGGAGATAAATCTTCAATATCATAATACTTGGCATGGAGTGACTCAAACTCTAAGAACTCGATCTATTTGGAAAAATTATTAAAAATGATGGATCTCCACTCCGTCCCTTCGGCCTCCGGTGATATGTCGAATGGAGGAGAGAGGGGAACCAATGGAGGAAGCGGCAGCGACGGCGGAATTTTTACAAAGTCCCTTAGATATAAAAATATAATCTGTAACACATGTACCTACCAAATGAACTAGAGTTCCGACTTTCTTTCTTATCTCTGTTTCTTCTAGCGCATGTAAAGAAAGGCAAGTTCCTCCGACATGTATTTTTACTCCTAAGGATACTCATAATACAGACTTTATATAGAGTCTAAGTCTATTTATTACCTCGAAGATATCATAGACTTGAAATCTAAATAAGACTTGGAGTCTTAATTTTTCTCTTTTCCTCTTCAATAAATATATTGCTACATCAGCAAAATATAATAAATAGGAGGGTAATAAATAGGTTTAGGCTATATGGTAGAGTCTACATTGTGAGTGCCCTAAAATGCTCCCTCACAATATCTATTATATTTTCCTATTGGTAGTGGTGACGTTAATTAAGTTCAAAGGAAAATGAGGACAAGAAAGAAGCTACTACTTGTATGATAGAGCAAGTTGTTGGTTTACATTAAGAACTTGTTTAGTTTGGGGCTGTAAAATTTTTAGATGTCATATTGGATATTACATAGAGTGTTGTATAAGATGTTTGGATACTAACAAAAAAAACAAATTACAAAATCCGTCCATAAATCTCGAGACGGATTTTTAAGCCTAATTAATCTGTTATTAGCATATGTTTTACTATGACACCTTAGTGTCAAATCATGGCCTAATTAGATTTAAAAGATTTGCTTCTCAAATTACATGTAAATTGTGCAATTAGTTATTTTTTTAGTATACATTTAGTACTTTAATATAACATGCCTAGAGTTTAACATGCGTAAAGTTTTTGGTCGGGAACTAAAGAAGGCCTAATTCTGCGCTTCGTTGTTTTTTCTTTGAGAATGAAATATTATTATATGTTGGAGGCAATCTTGTCTTGTCTTCCCTATCTTCCTAGGGTAGTAGGAAACACACACTGTTGGATAAAGCGGACTCATATATATATGCCCATCCTGATGCAGGAGGATTAAGGCAATGTCAATGGTGAGTTTTATTTTGTTGTTTCCGAGACTGCCATGTCATATGAAATAAAATGAAACTCGAATGAAACTCTCCATTGAGAGTGAGAGTTTCATTGTAAAGTTTCATAGTGTCGGTGTTTCGAACCCGGGGGTATGACACCAACGAGTAATATGATCGTATGCTCTCTTCCTGGATGGTGATGCAAGATGACACAAGGATTTATCCTGGTTCGGGCAAAGAAGGCCCTACGTCCAGCGGGGAGGAGGTTCTTGTATTACTTGCACCTAAGTGCTTGTACAGGGGCAATACAAGCTCAATGAGCGTGGACCGGAGTCCGGACTCGTGTGTGTGGACTCGTGTCGCGCAAGCCCGTGCGTAACCGGGTGCGAGCGTGCGTAGCGTGTGTGTAACCGTCGACTCGTGGAGGGCCCTGGTGTCCTCTTTTATAGAGCAAGAGGAGGCCAGGGTTACACAGGAGTGTCATGTAATTCGCCCAATACAGTGAGGAATAGGAATTCTGTCTTGTCGGGGCCACTAGAGCCGACGTGGGCGTTGCTGTTGAGGCGTCCTTGGAGCGTGGCCTCCATCCCGGGCGCGGACGTGGAGGCGTGGCGACGTGGAGGCCGTACAGCACCCATTCCGGCATGTACAGGACACGGCGGGGTCCCTCCGGGTCTTGGGGTACCTGTCCTCCAATAGCGTGAAAGTAGTCAGGGCTCGAGGGGCACCGAGGGCGGCCTCGAGGTGGCGCCTGCGGGGGGGCTCAAGCCTCTGCAGGTATGGGCAAGTCCTGGAAAGCCCGGTCGCACGGCGGATAGCTGGGCCTCGAGTCGTGACTCGAGCGTGCAACAGTGCAGGGTATGGCCGAATAGTGTTGTACTGGCGCCTTTTTGCCCATGCTTGTGGTGAAAATGAGATTTGACTCTGCCCTGGTTCACTGTGGCACACGTCGGTTTGCTGAGGACATGACCAGAGTGGGTGGACGCATTAAATGCGCGGCATGGGATTGGTATCCGATGTCTGGCCGCTCGAGGGAGGCGTGATGTGTCTCGAGGGGTGGTTTACCGTGCTAGAGAGGCTCGAGGTCCCCGCGTGGGGTCTCGAGAAACAGTGTACGGCTGTAGTGGGCTCGAGGCCTATGTGCCGGGCCTCGAGGGGTAGGATGCCATGAGGCGGACAGTAAGGCTTCGGCGGCCCTAGGCTCCCTGGTGATGGGCCGGCGTTGTAGCCCTCGAGGGGTTGGCTTCTTAGAAGGCTAGACTTGCTAGGTTTGTTATTAATTGGTGTTCTAGGTTTAATCTATTTGTTTTGCGTTGATTGGGGGTACCCCTTTTGTGGAGCCCCGACAGTAGCCCCCGAGCCCTTGTTCGAGTGCTTGCAATCGAGCAGGGGTTCCCGACTGGGATCTCGATGGTTAGCTAACTGGTCTCGAGGTTTTGGTTGTTTTGATTCCGTGGGTGTCGTGCGAGCGACACCCGCGGGTGTAGCCCCCGAGGCCACGGGGGAGTGGTTAGAACTCCCTCGTGGGCTTTTTGCGAGTGTGTGTGTTAGTTGCATTTTTTAGGTTCGGGAGTGTCGAGCCCCCGAGTTTTTTTGACCCTCTTTCTTCGAGGGGTGCCAGGCTGAACTGACCGATCGGCTCTTCGAGCTGTCCGGCACGCCAATTGTCCTGGCTTGTCATCCCGTGAGTCCTTTCGATCGGATGCGAGGGGGGATGCCTCGTACTACCACGAGCGGGCGAGTATCGAGGTTCCCGGTGAGCTGGTAACGGGGAAATCCAAGTGAGACCTCGTGCCCCGTTCGATAGGGTCGACTGACGCCCGGAGGTGATCTCATAAAGCATGGGCGCTCGGTCTACAGGAGTGTCGGGTCCATTCGATAGGACCCGGTGGCTCGATGCCTCCCTCCGAGGGGATCTCACTGCACGCCGTGCGCCCCGCCTTGGATACACGTGAGGGGCCTCGAGGGCTTGGCCCTCGAGCGATGCTGCGAGTGGCGCCCCTTGGTGTCCCTGACTCGGTGCTCGAAGCCGGCTGTCGAACCCTCTCGAGGGCCAGCCTTCACTGCTTCGAGGCTTAGGGTCGGGGCCGTTTTTTTTTACCTTCTTAAAGAAGCCCTCTGTCGCTTGGAATCCTTCTGCCCGTTGGGCGCTCCTTTTTAGGCGAGGCAGTGGAGATCGTGGCGCTAGGGCGACTGACAAGAAGTCGGAGCGGCGGCCGTGGTGGCCCGGAGGAGCGGAGCGAGTGCGGAGTTGCCGCGTGTACCTGTCGACC
This sequence comes from Coix lacryma-jobi var. lacryma-jobi, assembly GCA_009763385.1. Classification (NCBI taxonomy): domain Eukaryota; kingdom Viridiplantae; phylum Streptophyta; class Magnoliopsida; order Poales; family Poaceae; genus Coix; species Coix lacryma-jobi. The sequence continues at coordinate 663,097 of VDCT01000015.1, forward strand.
AGCTCGAGATGCGGTTAGGTGGGCACATTAAATGCGTGCGGTTACCTTTTCGCCGCAGTGGGAGACCTCACCCGTTGGGGTTTTCTCTTATAAATATCGAAAGAGGGGTGAGGGTTTCTTTTACTTTGCCTTTGCCTTCACCGCCACTGTAGCCTCCGCACGCCTTCTTCCCGAGCCAGCAATTGGGAATCTTCCCGGCCGCCCGTCCATCGCTCAGATCCGCGCCGTCGCCGCCATGGCCGCTTCGTCCCAGGTGCTGCTGGCCGAAGACTGGAGCCCGACGAATGCGACGCAGCAAGAGCTGGAGACGCTGGTGGAGCGGGGCCTTCTCCGCCCCAACCCGCAGAAGGGTCCTGCGTGGTGGACTCTCCCGTCGGCGGACCACCGGGAGCCACACCCGCCGGAGGGGTACGTGGTGAGCTTCACGTGCTACCACCGCATGGGGCTCGGCGTCCCGCCGAGCCGCTTCATGCGGGGCTGGCCCACCACTTCGAGTTGGAGCTGCAGCACTTCTCCCCCAACTCCATCTCGCATGCCGCCATCTACGCCGCGGGTGTGGAGGGGTATCTGAAGATTGAGCCGCACTGGGAGATGTTCGTCCACCTCTTCCGGGCGAGCTCTTCCACAAGGCCGGGAAGCCGAGCGGGAGGAGGCTCGCGCGCGTGGGTCCCTCACCATCACCAGGACCGGTCCCTCGTCGGCCACGTCCGCCGCGACTACCTCCGCTACAGCTCTCCACCAACCAGGCGGGGTGAGACGACCACTGTTCTACTCTACGGAAGAGGACGGGCTCCTTCCGCAGTACACACCGGCAGGGTCATCACCCAGCGCCCGGAGAAGTGGAACTGGGGCGTCGCAGCGGACAGGCAGCGCACCGTGGAGCCGCTGATGGACACGATGCGGGTGCTGGTGGAGGAGAAGAAGCTGACCGTCCAGGCGGTCATCTGGGCGTTTCATCAGCGGAGGGTTCTTCCTCTGGCGGACCGCCCCTCCTCATGTTCGAGATGGGGCCAAACGCCCATCTCGAGGCGCTGAACCGGTCGAGGATGGCTGAGGGGAGGTTGTCCCGGAACGAGGGTACCTCCCGGGTGTCGGTCACGGTTCACGGGCTGTTCCGCCCTGAGGAGGCCAATCTGATCGCCATGGCACCCGACACAGGGTGTCTTGACCTGGTAAGCCACCCTCGAGTCATGTTGTCTCGAGCCCCCCCTCCTTTCTCTTTCTCCGAACCTTGTTCACTCTCCCTGTGGTTTTTCTCATCAAGTTTTCTCTTTTGCAGGGGGCGTTCACATGTCGCGCGTCGAGGCCCCCGGTGAGGGAGGACGCCGCGGAGATACAGGTGAGGCGCCTCTCTGCTCAGAAAGATAAGGAGAGTAAGGATGCCAAGAAGAAGAAAGAGAAAGAAAGGAATTTGCATCGGGTGGCTCGGGAGCAGAGGCTTGCAAAGGCTCGCCGTAACCGGCAGCCTGGAGAGGAGTCCCCCGAGCTCAGTTCCACGAGCTCGGAGGAGGAGGACGATGATGAGGAGGAGAGTGATGACGAAGGGATGGATGCGCGTTTGAGGCGCGCGGGGGTCGTCGACATCCGGGCTGACCGCTCCTCTATGCAGGAGGATGTCTTCGAGGTCCCCCCGGCGAAGGGATCGCGCGGGACGCAGTCGCGGAAGGCCGCGTCAGGCCTCGCCTCGTCGGAGGCTCAGGGCACGTCAAGCTCCGTGTCGGATGTGCCTGCTGACGCGAGGAAGCCTCGAACTAGGAGCGCCATCGCCGCGGCGCAGAAGGAGGCAACGACCGCGTCGACCCAGGCGGGGGGTCTCGAGAAGGGCCGACCCTCGAGAAGCGGCCAACAGGTTGAGAAGGACTCCGGGCCCGACCGTCGCAGGCCGTCGAGGGCGACATCGAGCCCGTGGAGGAGCGGGCAACATGAGGGGGCGTCGAGCCCCCGTCACCATGACCGTCGAGGGGGGAGCCGCGAGCGATCCCGGAGTCCATCGCCGCACCGTCGCCGGGAGACAGGCAGTCGCGGGGGGGCGTGACCGTCAGCACGAGCGCTGGAGTAGGTCCCGGAGCCCGCGCCGGGAAAGGCGCCAAGACGACCGCTCGAAGGAGACGCGGTCGCCCCCCGGGACAGGAAAAAAAGGAGAGCTCCCTGCCGGGGTCGAGCCACGGGAAGCATCGGGAGCCTTCCCCCCATCCGGGCCACGTGGAGACGGCTCAGGGGCGTGGCTCGAGCAAAGGGGCGGGCTCGAAGCCCCCGAGCGGGTTAGGCGATTCGGGGAAGAAGCCCCGCCGTCGTTTTGGGTGAGTAACGCTTCTCAATCTCGTTGGTAGCGAAGCCTTACCTTTTTACCTTTGGTGATGTTTGCTGTTTTCTGGTTTTTCAAGGAAAAACGCTCCCGGCAGGAGGCGGACACTACGGTGTCCAAGCGGGCCAGGACCTCGAGCTCTGCTGAGGTCCAAGCACCTCGAGGTATGGCTCCTTCTTCCGCTGGGGAGGCCGCTTGGCTGGTGAAGGCTCGAGCAGCCATGGCTCGGGGAAGCCAAATGGCCGTCGCGGATCTTGGTGAGGCCGACGCCGTCGACCACGGGGGTCGAGGTTTTTTCCTGTTTTTGACGACGTTGTTCTCCTTTTTCAGCAGGGACCACGGCTCCTGGCGCCGAGCCTGCCGCCACCGCGTCCGTCGCGGCACCGCCTCCTCCTCCTCCTCCTCCTCCTCCTCCTCCTCCTCCTCAGGTGGCGCCTATCGAGAGGGCCACTCCTCCCCCCGTCGCGATGACCATCTCGGGGGGAGCCCCCGAGACAAGCATGGCTCCGTCGGCGTCTGGGGCTGAAGGGTCGGCGGCCCTCGAGACCCCAGTCGACGCGAGCCGGCCCGCGGAGAAGGGGAAGGAGGGAGAGGCGTCGGTGGAGAAGGTGCCGGCGGTGGAGGAGCTCCTGGACGAGCTGGAGCAGGTGCCGCCCTCGGTCGAGAGCTCAACGCTGGAGGAGGCGCTCGAGGCACCGGCCAGGGACGACAAGACGCCGGAAGACTCGGCGAGGGAGGAAAGCATGGGGACGAGCCACCCCTCGAGCGATCCGCTACCGCTCGAGTCCTCGCCTCCACGCGAGGCCGTGTCGTCGCCTCGGGAGGGGACGGAGCAGCGGGAGGAGACGACGGAGGGGCGGAGGGAGCCGCAGCCTGTGCCGCCGGTTGGTGGGCCGCAGCTGGCACCACTCGAGCCGGAGGATGAGGGCCTGCCCATCGTCGAGATCGATCGATCGGTGTGGCCATATCCTGACGCGCCGAGCCCGTCCGGCGCCATGATCCCCGTCGAGCGGCCAGCTCGGCTGGGAGTTCCGCGGGAGGCGCGGTCCATCTTCAGGGAGGTGGCCGAGCTCGTGGCGGAGGCGGAGAGGTCCTTCTTAGAGGAGGCGGAGAAGTCCGCGCAGGTGGCGGCTGCCCTCGCGAAGGCGGAGGGGGAGCTCCAGGAGCTCCGCGCCGAGCTGGGTCAGAACGCGCAGATGGCGAGCCGGCTCAACAACGCGCAGGCGGAGGCCCAGGCGGCTCGAGACAAGGCCGCCCAAGCTAAGAGGGAGGCCACCACCACTTTGTCCACGGTGGAGTCATCGAGGAAGGAGGCCGCCGACACCCGAAGCGAGGCCGCCACCGCCCTGTCTGCAGCGGAGGCGACGAAGAAGGAGGCCGAGGAGGCCAAGAGCGAGGCCGCCACCGCCCTGGCTGCAGCGGAGGCAGCGCGGCAGGAGGTGATCCGGAAGGATCTGGCCCTTGCGGAGACGGGCAAGTTGGTCGAGGACCTTAGGGGCGAAAAGCTCGATGTGCTGTCCCAAAAGCGTACACTCGAGCAGCGCGTCGAGGTCCTTACCAGCGACTTCGATGCTCTGGGCGTGCATTGCCAAGGTAATTTTCATGCTTCGTCTTGCTTTGATTTCGAGATTCTTGTCACGTTGCAGACTCACTCTTTTCTGTTTGTTGCATAGATGTCGAGAAGGCCGGAGATGAGCTCCGCGAGACGAATACGGCTCTCGTGGAGCAACTCCGAGGTGAAACCATGGTGGCGGAGCGAGCGCGCATCACCCTCGACAGGCTCAGCTCCATGTGGGGTGCCGACCCGGTGGCCGCGGCAGAGGGCGCAGTGGCTCGGGGCGACGCCCTGGTCGACGCCCTGTGCTTCTTTGACGTGGCCGCGCGGGACCGCGTCAGGAGCGCTCTCCACCATGGCGTAAAGTAGGCGCTTGCGGCCGTCCGCTCCGGCTTCCGCTACCCGGTCAACGTCGTTGCCAAGGGCTTCATCGAGATCGAGGGGAAGGACGAGGAGTGGAACGACCGCCGCGTCGACAAGATCTTAGAGAAGGTGGAGAGGCTGGGGGCGGCGTTCGCCAAGCTCTTCGAGGAGGACGTGCTGCCTCCTGATGCGGACAGTGGTGTAGGTGGCCCCCCTCCTCCTCGCCCGGACGTCGAGGTTGAGCCCGTGGCGGAAGATCTTGGGGAAGAATTCCAGACGGATGAAGAATGAGGCCTGCATGCCAAATTTGGGCGTCGAGGCCCTTGTAAGAATTTATGTTATGACTTATGGCCCGTCGAGGCCAACATGTGTATATGACTCGTTTGTTTAAAGAAGTTGTTTTCTTTTCAAATTTATTCGATCATTTCTCTTTGTCGCTAGCTCGAGCTTCAACCGGCTTGGTCTGTGTTCCTTTGATACGCGTCACGAGTTCCTCGAGGGGAGGCGTAGGTAGTGTACCGTAGCCCGGGGGCGTAGGTGGCCATCTACGTCGATGCCCCCCGACTCTTGGAGGCTTGGGGTATTTACGGATTTAGACGCTGCTAGTATGCTCTAGGTGCGAATCGAGACGAGGGTCGAATTTTTTGAAAAGAAAACGCGCTTTTTCCGGAGTCTGGGGAGGGGTCCCCCCTGTCAGCCCTCAAGGGAGGCTCGACCCTGAGCGAGGCAGGGTCGAGGCTACCTTAAGTTGCTAAGTAATATGAAAGACAGTGCACGAGTTTGCTCATTCATATTAATCATGTTTGTACAAAGCAACAAAATGAACAAGGCCTCGAGGCCTTTAAGGGTAGAAGCGACGTAGCTGAGATATGTTCCACGCGTTCGTCAGGATCCTGCCTTGACCGTCGTGGAGCTTGTATGTTCCTGGCTTGAGCACCTCAGCTATGGTATATGGGCCCTCCCACGGAGGGGTGAGCTTGTGGCGCCCTCGATTATCTTGCAGACACCGAAGCACGAGGTCCCCCACCGCCAGGTCCCTCTTGCGCACGTGCTTGTCGTGGTAGCGTCGAAGTGTTTGCTGGTAGCGCGCGGAGTTGATGAGCGCCACGTCTCGGGCCTCCTCGAGCTGGTCCTTGGCGTTGGCGAGCCTCTCGTCGTTGGTTTGTTCGTTGTAGGCTCGAAGTCGAGGGGAGCCGTACTCGAGGTGCGTAGGCAAGACAGCCTCGGCGCCATACGTTAGGAAAAACGGAGTGAACCCGGTGGCTCGACTCGGCGTAGTCCTGAGGCCCCACAACACCGAGGGGAGCTCTGCAGCCCACCCCTTTCCGAAATTCTTGAGGGTCTTGAACAGCCTCGGCTTCAGCCCGTGGAGTATCATGTCGTTGGCGCGCTCGACCTGCCCGTTGCATTGAGGGTATGCGACCGAGGCCCAGGTCACGCGAATGTTGTTGTCGTCGCAAAAGTTGGTGAACTTTTTGCCCGTGAACTGTGTGCCGTTGTCAGTGATGATGACGTTAGGCACCCCGAACCGATACATGATGTCGGCGATGAACTCAACGGCCCTCTCGGAGGTGGGGTCGCCTATAGGCTTAGCCTCGATCCACTTGGTGAACTTGTCGATGGCCACGAGGACATGCGTGCACTTTCCAGTCGTCATCTTGAGGGGACCCACGAGATCGAGCCCCCAGGTGGCAAACGGCCAAGTGATGGGGATCATCTGCAGGGCGTGCGCGGGCTGGTGCGTTTGCTTGGCGTAGAACTGACACCCTTGGCAAGCTCGAACCAGGCGCTTGGCATCTCCGATGGCGGTTGGCCAGTAGAAGCCTTGGCGGAAGGCGTTCCCTACCAAGGTCCTTGGCGCTGCGTGATGGCCGCAAGCCCCCGAGTGCATGTCGTCGAGGAGCCTGCGTCCTTCCTCGAGGGGGATGCAGCGCTGAAGGATTCCTGATGGGCTTCGTCGGTACAGCTCTCGTTCGTCGCCGTAGATGACGTAGGTCTTGGCCCTTCGAGCGATGCGTCGGGCCTCCGTCTTGTCTTCTGGTAGCACGCCTTGCGTCAGGTAGTCGAGGAAGGGTGTTCGCCAGTCGAGGGGCCGTGACGAGGAAGAGGCGGGTGCGTCGATCTGCATTGCTTCAGTGGACGTCGAGGGGTCGTTCTCGAGGGGTGGCGTCGAGGATCGAGCCCCCATGTCTGGCTCGAGGGGTGGCGTCGAGGGGCCAGCCCCCGGGCCGATTTTGACGGATGGCTCGAAGACGTCCCTCGTGAAGACATCTGGTGGGACGGTGTCGCGCGTGGATGCCAACTTAGCCAGCTCGTCTGCGGCCTCGTTGTATTTTCGGGCGATGTGGTTAAGCTCGAGGCCGTAGAATTTGTCTTCTAGCTTGCGCACTTCTCCGCAGTATGCTTCCATCTTGGGGTCGACGCAGCTCGAGGCCTTCATGACCTGGTTGATGACGAGTTGCGAGTCCCCTCGAGCGTCGAGGCGTCGGACCCCGAGCTCGAGGGCGATGCACAACCCATTGACGAGGGCCTCGTACTCAGCAACGTTGTTGGAGGCGGGGAAGTGCAAGCGTAGCAGGTAGCGCATGTGGACTCCGAGGGGCGAGATGAAGAGCAGGCCTGCGCCTGCCCCCGTCTTCATGAGGGATCCGTCGAAGTACATAGTCCAGAGCTCGGCTTGGATTTGTGCCGGCGGGAGCTGGGTGTCGATCCATTCAGCAACGAAGTCCGCCAACGCTTGCGACTTGATGGCTTTTCGTGGAGCGTAGGTGACGGCCTCCCCCATTAGCTCGGCAGACCACCTGGCGATGCGCCCCGTGGCCTCCCGATTGTTGATGATCTCTCCGAGGGGGAAGGATGACACCACCGTTACGGGATGAGCGAGGAAGTAGTGCTGAAGCTTGCGCCTCGTGATGATGATGCCGTAGAGCAGCTTCTGGATGTGCGGGTACCGGACCTTGGCCTCGGAGAGCACCTCACTGATGAAGTACACCGGCCGTTGGACCGGTAACGCGTGACCCTCCTCGTGCCTCTCGACGACTATGACCACGATGACTACCTGGGTGGTTGCGGCCACATAGAGGAGGAGAGGCTCGGGGGGATCGTCACCCTGGGCTTGTCGTGGTGGCACGAGAATTGGCGCGGAGGTCAGCAACCCCTTCAACTTGGTTAGGGCCTCCTCGGCTTCGATAGTCCACGCAAAGCGCTCTGCCTTCTTCAGCAGGCGGTAGAGAGGTAGCGCCTTTTCTCCTAGCCTCGAGATGAACCTGCTGAGAGCGGCTAGGCAGCCTGTCACTTTCTGTACGCTCTTGAGGTCTCGAATTGGGCCCATCCTCGTGACTGCTGAGATTTTTTCGGGATTGGCCTCGATCCCCCATTGTGAGACAATGTAGCAAAGTAGCATGCCCCGAGGCACACCAAAGACACATTTCTCGGGGTTGAGCTTCACATTCTTGGCCCGGAGACACTCGAACGTGGTCTCGAGATTGCCGATGAGGTCCCCGACTTTCTTGGTTTTAACCACGATGTCATCGATCTAGGCCTCGACGGTTTTGCCTATGTGTTCGCCAAAGATATGCTGCATGCAACGTTGGTACGTTGCCCCGGCGTTTCGAAGGCCGAAGGGCATTGTAACGTAGCAATACATACCAAAAGGCGTAACAAAAGAGGTAGCGAGCTCGTCGGATTCTTTCATCCTAATCTGGTGGTAGCCGGAATACGCATCGAGAAATGAAAGTACTTCACACCCCGTAGTGGAATCGACAATCTGATCAATTCTAGGTAAAGGAAATGGAACCTTTGGACACGCTTTATTCAGACCAGTGTAGTCTACACACATCCGCATTTTTCCATTCTTTTTCCTAACTAGTACAGGGTTAGCTAGCCACTCCGGGTGAAATACCTCCTTGATGAATCCAGCCGCCAAAAGCTTGTGCACCTCCTCGTCGATGATCCTTCGCTTCTCTTCATCGAAGCGGCGCAGGTGCTGCTTCACCGGTCTGGACCCGGCCTGGATCTCCAAGGAGTGCTCGGCGACTCCCCTCGGTATGCCTGGCATGTCCGAGGGGCTCCACGCAAACATGTCGATGTTCGCGCGGAGAAAGTCGACGAGCACTGCTTCCTATTTAGGCTCGAGGCTGGCGCTGATGGCCAGCGTCTTGCTGTCGGTCGAGGTCGGGTCGACGGGTATCTGCTTGGTGTGCTCCGCCGGCTCGAAGGTGCCAGCGTGGCGCTTTGCTTCAGGGGCCTCCTCGGTGGCCAGGGCTGCTAGGGCCTCGAGCGAGTCGAGGTGGACGTTGGCCTCCCCACGTTCGACACACTCTACGTCGCAGTGGTACGCGTGCTCGTAGGAGGTGTCGACGGTGATGAGCCCTTTCGGCCCCGGCATCTTGAGCTTTAAGTACGTATAGTTAGGACCGCCATGAACTTGGTGTAGCCTGGCCTGCTGATGATGGCGTGGTAGGTCCCTTGGAACCCAACCACCTCGAAGGTGAGCGTTTCCTAGCGGAAGTTAGCCAGCGTGCCAAAGCAAACAGGTAGGTCGATGCGCCCGAGGGGGTGTGCCTTCTTCCCTGGTACGACTCCGTGGAACCCCCCGACGCTGGGTCGGAGCTGGTCCCTCGAAATCCCAGAAGGTCGAGGGTCTCGAGGTATATGATGTTGAGGCTCGAGCCCCCATCCATCAACACCTTGGAGAACCACACGTCGACGATGACGGGGTCAACGACGAGGGGGTACGCCCCCGGATTTACGACACGGTCCGGATGGTCATCACGGTCGAACGTGATCGGCGCATCAGACCAGTCAAGATACCGGGGGGCGTCGTGGCAGAGTGCAAAGATCTCCCGGCGCTCCTTCTTTCTCTCTCGAGCTCAGAGCTCGACGGTTGGCCCCCCGTAGATCATGTAGCAGTCGCGCACCGAGGGGAAGTTGTCGTCCGCATCCCCGTCGCCGCGTCGATTATTGTCCTTGCCCTTAGGCACGTCTTCCTTCTTGTCGTCGAGCTTGGAGTAGAAGCCCTTCAGCAGTCGGCAGTCCTTCAACTTGTGATTCACGGGGCCCTTGTGATAAGGGCAGGGGTCCTCGAGCATCTGGTCAAAGACAGCCCCGTCAGGGGGGCCTCAAGGCTTCTTATGGTCGAGGGCGCCCATGAGCACTTCTTCATCGTCGTCGTCATCGGCGTCGCGCTTTGCCTTCTGACCTTTGCCTTTGTTCTTCTTCTTTTTGTTGTTGTTGTTGCGGTTCTTGACGTCGTTGCCCTTGCTCGAGCCCTCCGGGCGGCCACCGCCTTGCCTTTGTCCGTGGAGCGGCCAAAGAAGGCCCCCACTGCCTCGTCGCCTGAGGCAAAGCTGGTGACACGATCCATCATCCTCGACCGTCCTGGGACGGTAGCGCCCTAGCTCGTGGACTAGCTCTTGGCATGTCGTGCCCGCGAGGAACGCTGAGATGACATCCTCATCAGGCACGTGGGGGAGCTCGAGGCGCTGCTTCGAGAATCGCCGAGCGAAGTCGCGGAGGGGCTCGTCCGCTGTCTGCCTGCAACGTCGTAGATCCCAGGGGTTGCCTGGGCGCACGCAAGTCCCCTTGAAATTCCCATCGAAGACCCTGACTAGGTCGGCCCAGTCGTGGATCGATCCGGCGGGAGCCCCTCGAGCCACCGACGGGCGGTGTCCGAGAGGTAGAGTGGGAGCTGGCGTATGATCACGCGGTCGTCGCTCTTCGCCCGCCCAGTTGGCAGCCAGGCGGAAGTCGGAGAGCCATAGCTTGGGCTCGACCTCCCCGTCATACTTCACGATGTTGGTCGGTGGTCGAAAGCGGTCGGGGAGGGTTGAGCTGCGGATGGCCCGGCTGAAGACCCTGGGGCCCGGGGGCTCGAGGGCTTGCCGGTCCTCGTCACTGTCGTAGCGCCCCCTCGATGGGCACTATAGCCACGCTCCTCGGCCCCTTTGTCCTTGCGCCGGCGGTTGATGTTGTTGCGGGCGTCATTGGGGTCTCGAGGTGGCCGGTTGTCGACGATCCGCTCCCGGACTGGCCTGGCTCGAGAGGCGTCCGGCTGGTGGACGGACATCTCCGCTCGTTGCGGGGCGTGTCTGCTGGCTTCCCCGAGGCCGCCCGCGCCGGCGCGAGGCTGAGCTCTCGGCCTGCTGCACAGCGGCTGTCTCGAGGAGGTTCTTCATTTCCCCGAGCATGCGCCTGGCGTCAGGGTTGGAGACGGCGGGTAGATCGGAGCAGCATTGCGGCCGCCACCACGTTCTGCCCGGCTCGCGGGAAACGCACACTCGGGGCGTGCTGGCTGCCCCGTCCTCGAGGATCTGTCGGTGGGACCTCTCGAGCGCGGGCCACGAAAACGCCGGCGCCTCGAGATTGGGCTTGTTCCTGCACTAGGGTTTTTTTTTGAGCTGCAACAGGCGTTGTCGGTCCTACTCAGCCTTGGCGATGGCCTCCCGCAACTGTGCGAGCTGCGCACGCCCGGTCGTCGTTTGTGCACGACGAGATGGTGCAGCCGGGCCGGGGTTCGTTCCTCCCCTAAACGCGTGATCCACCTGCCGCAGCCACGTCTCTGGGCTCCTCGAGGTTGAGCGCCGGCCTGTTTTCGTCGTCGTGGTCCTCGGTGTCGCTCACGACCCCCTCGAGCTGGAAGCACTCCCTGGTGGGATCCCAGAGGTCAGGGTCGTGGTAGTCGTACTCGTCGGAGTCGGAGCTGTTGGTTGACGCGCCGCCCTGGCTCGTGCTGGGACTGCAGCTCGCGGGTACCACTCTCGACGGTGGCTCGCCGGGGTGGCTCGATGACCCGCGAGAAGCCGCGGTCGACGTGCGCGGGGTAGACGATCTCCAGGTCGGGGTGGCTCGTAGGAGCACGCCCGGACGTTCCTCCCGCTCTGCCGCCGCCCGGTCCTGACGGCGCTCGTCGAGGTGGTGGGCGTAGACAGCTGCGGAGTTGTTGAGGCCGAACGGGGCCGCTGGCGTCGAGCGCGGTACCCCGTGCGGGAGGAAGCCAGGTGGTGTCGACGGAGCACGGCTCGGGGGCCTCTGGCCAGGCTCCCGGTCCGTGCGCATGACGAACGCGAACTCGCTGGGGAGTGCGCGCGCCCTAGAAGTCTCCGGCCGCGCCGGGCAGGTTTCCCTCGGGGACTCTGCGCCGGCCGCGGGGAAGTGGGTGTACGCCGCGGGCACCGCCTGTGCCTGGCGACGATGGTGACGACGGCGCCGCTCACGAGGTGGCGACGCGTGGTGGTGCGGGCGACGCGCCACGCCCCCGCGCGGGGTGGCGTGACACGCCCTCCGCTCGGGCCTCCGTGGAGAGCAGGGTCAGCTCGTTGCCGCTGCCGGTGGCCAGGAACTCGAGGCTCCCGAACCAGATGACGGCACCAGCAGAAAACGAAGGAGCGGAAGAAGCCATCCAGGAAACAACGAGAAATCGACTCGGACACGCGAAGGCCCCTACCTGGCGCGTCAACTGTCGGTGTTTCGAACCCGGGGGTATGACACCAACGAGTAATATGATCGCGTGCTCTCTTCCTGGATGGTGATGCAAGATGACACAAGGATTTATCCTGGTTCGGGCAAAGAAGGCCCTACGTCCAGCGGGGGGAGGAGGTTCTTGTATTACTTGCACCTAAGTGCTTGTACAGGGGCAATACAAGCTCAATGAGCGTGGACCGGAGTCCGGACTCGTGTGTTTGTGGACTCATGTCGCGCAAGCCCGTGCGTAACCGGGTGCGAGCGTGCGTAGCGTGTGTGTAACCGTCGACTCGTGGAGGGCCCTGGTGTCCTCTTTTATAGAGCAAGAGGAGGCCAGGGTTACACAGGAGTGTCATGTACAGCCCAATACGGTGAGGAGTAGGAATCCTGTCTTGTCGGGGCCACTGGAGCCGACGTGGGGTTGCTGTTGAGGCGTCCTTGAGCGTGGCCTCCATCCCGGGCGCGGACGTGGAGGCGTGGCGACGTGGAGCCGTACACGCCCATTCCGGCAGTACAGGACACGGCGGGGTCCCTCCGGGTCTTGGGGTACCTGTCCTCCAATAGCGTGAAAGTAGTCAGGGCTCGAGGGGCGCCGAGGCCGCCTCGAGGTGGCGCCTACGGGGGGCTCGAGCCCGCAGGTATGGGCAAGTCCCGGTAAACTCGGTCGTACAACGGGTTGCCAAGCCTCGAGTCGTGACTCGAGTGTGCAACAGTGCAGGGTATGGCCGAACAGTGCTGTACTTGTGCCTTTTTGCCCATGCTTGTGGTGAAAACGAGACTTGGCTCTGCCCTGGTTCACTGTGGCGCACGTCGTGTACCAAAGGACATGACCGGAGTAGGTGGATGCATTAAATGCGCAGTATGGGATTGGTATCCGATGTCTGGCGCCGCTCGAGGGAGGCATGATGCGTCTCGAGAGATAGGTTGCCGTGCCAGAGAGGCTCGAGGTCCCCGCGTGGGATCTCGAGAAACAGTGCACGACTATGGTGGGCTCGAGGAGCGGTGCAGGGCTCGAGGCCTATGTGCCGGGGCTCGAGGGGTAGGATGCCATGAGGCGGACAGTAAGGCTTCAGCGGCCCTGGGCTCCCTGGTGATGGGCCGACGTTGTAGGCCTCGAGGGGTTGGCTTTTTAGAAGGTTAGACTTGTTAGGTTTCTTATTAATTGGTGTTCTAGGTTTAACCTATTTGTTTCGCGTTGATTGGGGGTACCCCTTTTGTGGACCCCCGACACATAGTGAGCCAGTATTTGTACTGGATGAGCGGTGCTTAAGGCACCCTATGATTTTGACAGATCAGATTAAACCCAAATAAGAAATTTGAGAAAGCACCATCTTTTCAAAAGATGGGATAATCTGGGGGAGCATGGTATGTAGAGATCTAAGACTTGAAGAGAAGTGAGACTGCGTGCCCACTCCAATGACTCAAGAATAATCATATTTGTTGATGTTGTATGGCCTATACAACACCTGTTGTTAGCTCTTATATAAAGATGAGTAATATAAAGTATCAATTGCCTCTTGGCAATGAAAGAGCAACAACATCCCATGTAAAGGAGTGCCATTTTGGACCTAAAAGGTCTCAAAGAATAAAAGATGTGAAGTTATTCCTAAAAGAGCAAAACAGTAGACTGTAATGGGTCTACAAGATGCAATGTGGCTCCGGAGGGAACATAAAAACATTATGGTGAAAGGATTCACAAAGGAAAGAGAACACTTTAGCTAGTGTTAATGGCACATAATGTTTAGAGTTACATCAGATAGATGATGGGGATTTGTACGAACAGTTTCCATGATTGATTTTGTCATGGAAGAAATGAATATAAAGGATGTCCCCTGAAGAAATGATTTAAGGATTAGAACAAGTCTCTATAAAGTTGTATTTTAAGGATGAAGAATCAATTAAAAAGTTTTGGGTTTTAAAGAGAATGAGAAGGACAATGACATTGTGCAAAGTTCAAGAATAGGAAATTTATTTTCCTAAACTTGTATGTGGATGACACCTTGCTTGCTGGCAATGGTGTTAATCTACTATTGGAAAAGTAGTCATTGCCCTAAATTACATAAGATTGATCTCGGTAAATTGTCATTTCGTCTAGGAATTGAAACTTACCGAGATAAAAGAAAGGGGTATTAGAACTGTCTCAAGTGTATACTTGAGAAGATTCTAAAGAAATAAAGTATCTATGTGTGTAAACATACGCCTGTTCCTATGGTCAAGGGTAATAGTTTGAGAACTTTCAGTGTTCCAAGATAGATATGAGAATTGATAAAAACGGACGTCCTGTATGCTTCGGCTGTTGGAAGCTTAATGAGTGCACAAGTATTTACCCTGACATGGTTCCTGTATCCGGGATTTTGGCAGATGTCCAATCCAGATATAGATCACTGGAATGGAAGTGTTGCAATCGTGCAAAGTTTTATATGTCTCATGACAAGTATAAGACAACAAGTACTCTCAAATGGTTGTGAGTACAACTGATATGTTTGAGCGAGATGTGTAGTGAAATCCACATTAGTAACAAACACTCGCAGTTGGAGTTTTATTGTGGAAAAGCTCCAAAGAAATAGTAATGTGTCATTGATGATGCATACCTATGATATAGCTTATTATGAGGCATAAAGGACAGGCGAAATGTTTAGAAACCTATACCCAGAGTTGGTAGTGGTAAACAACATCAATAACCACTCAACAAGTTTGCTCCTAAGACAGCGGGTCAAGTGTACTGCCAAACACATTGACATTGAGTTATATGTTGTGAAGGAGAAAGTCCAGAATCATACTTATAATGTAAAGTATTACAGATCCGTTTTTCAAAGGCTTACTGCCCAGTGTGTTCAGAGAATACACGGTCGACATGGGTTTATGGTAAGACCTATGATTTCTGGACAATAAAGGGCCCAAGGATCAATGATCTGTTTCAAGAACAGAGAGGTGCATTGTAGCTGTTAAATCTATTGGCGATTGACCGTGACGATGGAGCATGCTCTATGCATTAATCTGTAATGGAATGGAACAGAAATAAGAAAGATTGAAATTTGAATTATGAAAGAATGATAAGATGAGATCAAGGGGGAGAATGTTAGAATTGATCTCACCCGTCTTGACCCAACGGTCAAGACGGACCCCTTGAGTGCGTCCTGGTCGGGGACGTCCAGTCCGTTAACAGGTTGGTGGCCCCCCGTTGCACAGTGCCTATAAAGAGAAGGTGCGGTCCAGAGGCTCAGGTCACGAGGTTCCCTGGAGCTGCCACCCACCTAACCCTAATCCGACCTAGAGGGAGACGCTGCCAGCAACGGGAAGCCCACCGCCGACGTCGCTATTGCTCAACCCCTACTCCGACCGTCGCTGCCCGTGCACAGATCTTCACCGACGAAGCAGCGATGGACAGAGCTTCTTCTCTCCCAGGTACGAACACTAGTTCTTCTCTATCTCTCTGTTGTTTCCCAGGATGAACTACTCCCCTGTTTCATACCCGAAAACAGAGAGAACCCCACCTGATCTAGCACCTAGTCGATCCTACAAGTCTATCAATGACGTCCTAGCTAGGAGATTCGTCGTCGATTATTAGTACCGGTAACTTGATTGATTAGCCATGGGATTGGAATAACGATGAGTTTGCTGGGACTGCAGCCGAGAGCTAGCTGTGTGCTTGGCATCTTCCCAGCTTTTTATCCTGTTTTGCTTTAGCAAACACGCAATCTTTCCTTTATGTCAGATGTCTTCGATACGTACGTACCGCAGCGTCGTTCGTATATATGGTTCATGAATTCCAGCTGTACACACTTGGCAAAAACAAATCAGCAACTGAAGTTGAGTTGACGATCCATGGAACATGGCAGCAGGTCTTGCCGAATTCTTTATCTTTGTTGTAAAGTTTATCTGTGATGGTAATGTTAGTTTATATGAGGAAATATATACTAGTAGTAGTTGAAGTTCAGGAACCAAACAAATCTCTATCAGTTCAGTTGCTCTAGATTGAATAATAATAATCCAACAGAAATCAACAGCATAAAGAATTTAATGTCCTCTTGTCCATTTGCAGAGAATTTTGCTTGGGTCTGTTTGGTTGGTGGCCAGAACTTGTCACGCCTGATCTTCGGCAAACTGTGGCTGCCACAGAAAGTATGGCGAACAAAATCGAAGTCACACTTGTGGTAAACTTTGGCACGAAAATGAGTCTATGACGTGTGGGGCATGGTGCTAAGAAAGTGTGGCGTGTCATAGCTGTGGCAGTGAACCAAACGGCTACCAGAAAAACTGTGGCACGACGAATCTGTGGCGTGGCAAGTTCTGGTCACCAACCAAACGCAAGCTCTTCTTCAATGCATCTCTCTCAGATCTTGTACACGCCAAAGACCCTTGCATGTACAGTACGTACTACTCCCACCGTTCCAGAATAAGTGTCGTCCGGAAAGCGTGTCTGTGAGGGAAACACGGATTTCTAATGACACTTATTTTGGAACGGAGGGAGTATATGCTAATATGATGCTCAGGTTGACCTTGCGCCTGCCTGCCCAGTTCCTCACAAGAAAAAAAAAAAGAAAAAGAAAAAGAAAGAAATTAAAGAATGCTCTGAATTGTCCAACACGTGTGACTGTATGAGTTCAGAAAACGAGCCCGCAGCCTACGAAAGTGCGTTAAGAAAGTGAAACGGAAACATTTTAAAAGGAGCCCTCGAGGAAAAGGAGCAAAGCAACGCGAAATCATGGAACTCTAATTTGTACTGCCATTGAAACTAAGGACATGTGATGTGCTAGAGAAAGAGTAGTGCAACCGCTGTTCGAAAGGGCCATGCAACTTTATATTAGCATATAAGATAAGATTAATATAGGTATGGTACTGCCTGCCTAATCATGCCGACACTGAGCCTTCTATTATACTTATATGGACAATGCAAAGGCATAAAGAGGAGGCTAGTAACGCAGTCGAAAACACTCACTTAGCAAAGAGAGTCATCTAGATCTCTCAATTCCTAAAATGCACATTATTGGGGATTCAAACTTACTAATTGCTTCACGTCAGAGTCTGGGTTCTTCTTTCAAAAAAGGATATAGTTTAATTTCAGGTGACGGTTATTACATATATTTTTTATTAAAGTTGTAAATTTCGCTCAACGTAATTTCTGCAGGTGCAATCTGCAATTTTTGGTACCAATAATAAAAATCCCGTTAGACAAAACCACAAACCCAATAAAATCTGTTTGTGTTGGCACAAAGACAATTAACAATTATTTGTATAGGATAACATGGACACAAAATTTAATATGTTACGACATATAAGGACAAATAATAAATCTTAAAAATAACAATTTACCTGTACTGGTTGGTGGTACAAGCAGAGTGCTGTCTGAAATCACTTTAAAATTCGGACACTTGAAGTATAGAAGAAGTGTTACGAAAGAGAGTCTGAGTTCAATCTTCCTTTTAATATAACCGGCAGGTCTCCTGCCCGACCCGTTTCAATTTCTTTTCTTCAATTCATGTGAGATCCAAATCTCTGTAACTCGTGCCAAACTGTCGAGTGAAATGCCTTAAGAAGTGTCACGCAGGTTCCTAAACTCCAAAAAAAAAAAAATGCAGGTTGTGATCCAGGGGGCGTGGGAGAACGCGAGAGCCATCTTGTTCTACGTGTCGTCCTGACACTGGTGCAGCGAGCTGATCCACAACAACGACGTGCGCCTATGATTATGAACCTATCCTGTCTTGGCAATCTATGCTGCTTCCATCCACATCAGCTGTGCTTCAGCCTTCTGCATGACACTAAGCTAGCACTTTGCCTTTGGTCTGCGGCTTCATTTCTGAATATGGTTCACATTCCTTCGTTTAATTTCCAGAGTTGCCAGTAGCATATAAAACTATGTGTTTTCTGAAGTATAGGCCAATGAAGGTATCAAAGTGTTTTTCTGGTATGTTTGTTAGACAGGCACTGAAGTAGTGTGTGTAATCCGACAACAGACAACAGTATTGTGGTGTTCTCTCTTCGCTGGCAATATGTATGATTCCAAAAGTCATGCATATATGGCCAGGCGAACGAACATCTACAATTACTATGTGATCGATCCGCGGCTTCATTCTGATTCTCTTGGACGCAGATCTCACAAACTGAAGTTATCAGCGATCTTCTTCTTGTGCAGATTGACCCCGCACTGCAGCACTCTTCCTTGCATCAGTAACCAAATGAAGAATTGATGAACCTTGGGTGAACCGCGGTTTTTCCAGACAATCATCAGGTTTGTCTTGGATAAACTTCTGAAGAGTGCCAGCGACAATCATCAGGAACATTTGATGAACAAATATGGCCACAACGCCCTGTCTCGATCTCTCAACCACCGTTGTTTGCAGGAAAACCATAGGCCTGATGAGTACCCATCAACAAGCACAACTACTGATTTTGAGGATGCGAGAATTTGGTGAATCCACAGTTACCTATTCTTTGATCGAACCGTCGTGCCTCCAGAACTCTCTACAGGCTGTTCCAGTTAACAGTGTCAAAGCTTTTGCGAAGTCCAGTTTTATGTTTTCTTAACAAAAAAGGGTCCAGTTTTATGGCCAGGGAAGGGACTTTCCTCTTCATACAATACAACACTGTGATAGCTCCATCGCACAGACAGAATTTTCAGAGATCCATCGCCCAGGGTCCAGGCCTAGTTTGTATAGCTGGATGACACTCTCGGCCATGCCTAAGAACCATTTTTGGAGTTTACTAACCTAGATGACACTCCCAACCAAACCAAGTTAAGTTCGGACAGCACATTTAATTTTACTCTAAAAAGAACACGTTTCACTTTATTACTACACGCTCACTACAAGAGAACACCATTCAGGACCTGGATAGAACCAAGAAGAGTCGGAGAGGATGAGCGGCGACTCGGAGACGGAGAGGATACGCTTCACACTGAAGAATGCCAGCAGCTCTGAAGATATTCAGGCCTGGATCCAGTATCTTCACAGTTGTATGAATCTTTGCCGATTCCTGTAATGGCAACCTGTAATGACGATTTTATCTATGTCTATGTCTAATAAAATTCCAGGTGGGGATCCTCTCCCCGGTAGTCTTTCTCAAAAAAGAAAAGAAAAGGACCTGGATAAAACTATGATTAATCTACCACCACTCATTGCACAGTTTTAGCTGGTTTTCAAATGTTTACAAACAAAAATGGTGCAGTAGACTCTCATAGTCATACCTGGACGTCTACAAAATGCCGACTTTTTGGGTCCTTTAGTAACAAAAGACCCTATTATACAGAACCGAAATTAAACGGGAAGCGAGAACTGCTGTACCTTCGTTAGCATACAACAGATTGTATGTTTTTGCTCAGTGGCACACATATTGCAAAAAAATAAAAAAAATCAATAGAGATTATCCTAAAATCTGTCAGAAGGCAACCTCATATGTTTAACTACTACAAAAGGGAAAGGAAAACCTATCCTCTTTACAGAATCAATGCACAACCACATGTTACAAGATATTGCTGCTACTACAACCCATGCTGTCAAATGAAATATTCTTTCAAAACATGCACCAGTAATAATTTATGCCAGCTAATCAGTCAGTACCAAAGGTTATGCATATATGGGCAATTGTCCTTCAACATGCTGACTATCATACTGGCAGGCACAAATTCATCCATCACAAGTATATCGGTTGTAAAACTGCATGTGGGAAAATGCAGCCATGCTATATGTACTTTCATATACTGCCTAGCAAATCAGAAACTGAATGGTAACTGTCAGAAATTTGATGTACTGATATTCTGATAGTATTTCAAGCATCCTTGTCAAATCTCCAAACTCTAAATCAGCAATGGGTTATGGCTAACTTCAGTCTCTTCACTTGTCTAGCTTTCAATGCTTTCGTTTTCTGTGTCTAGGTTTCCTCCCAATCCACGAAAGATGACACCCTAGTCCTGTGGTAGTCTCAAAAGAACCGGTCTTTTGCACAGTCTCAGCAGAACTGACGTTTTGTGCCTTCGCATGCTTCACTGGCTGAGCTCTACGCATTGTAGCAGTCTCATCAGGTTTGCGGTTCTGTGCAGCCTTTGTTTTCCGCATAGGTTGCTTCCTATAAGTTGTGGTAGTCTCAGCAGAACCATTCTTCTGTTCTTTGTCAGTCTCAACTGAATCGATCTTCTGCTCTTTGCCGTTCTTGACAGAACTGTGCTTCCCACTGCTGGTAATTTTCTTTGTCAGCTCATCTAAATCATTGGTCATTAGGTCCAGAGATTCAAAGAAGTGGTGCTCGTCATCGCTGCCAATCTCAGACTACAGGCACAAATAGACGAAAACATGTTAGGAGTTGAAGACAGATAACACAATGATCATCAACCAGACTAGGTATATTAGCTTACATTTGCTTCAAGTTCAATGTACTGAAGACCTTTCTGCACGATTCTGATCAAGGCACCTTGTGGGATCATTCCCTGGATGTTGTGTTTTCCAATGCCTGCCTCGTAGAAGAAATTGAATGCTGTATGCACAAATCCTGCGATTCCATATGGAACAAATAAAGGATTTAAATACGGAATACTTATTTTCAGATTAGATCCTACAGATAATTTACATGCTTTAAGACACAAAAACCTAAACAACACAGCCAAAAGAAGAAGAAAGAAAAAAACAGAGGGAACAGATATTACAAAAAAATCTGTACAATGTCTCATACCGAGTAACAAGCTAACACTAAACAGTCAGCTAGGTTCTGGTGAGTTCTTAGAGGAGCTGAATTATTTAGTGATAATCTGACAAGTATCCAACAAACAATTAAGCAATGCAGAAATAAACCACTCAATGAAGGATAGCAGTACAAATGATGCCAATGTTTTACTACTACATTAGATACTGTTCTTTTCTTTAACTCTGAATTGCCAGGAACTGTGCAGTTTTTCGGTTTTTGGGTCCCTTTTTTTCCCTAAAAATGTGCCAAGTCATTTTCTGATAATAGATTATGCGGCAATTATAATAAATTATGTCGCCAGGAACCCAAGTGCTTTTATCTATTTGCATAGACCAAATCATGGGACACAAAAGAATAATTGCAGCCTGAATCAATCAGGGGGCCGAAAAGTCCGATATTAAATTATCATGTAAGCAGGCACGGTGGCATGAATGAAGGAATGCTCCAACCAAGGAAGAAATGTTACCATTCATTCATTAAGTTTCTCCTACCAGTTTGTATGAGCAATGGAAATCGGCCATTTTTCTACTCTTCATATCAAACAAAGAACAAGCCAACAACACTTTAAACTTATTATTTGGTATGTGGCCACTGCTCAGTTAGTTGTTTGACTGTATAAACAACATGAAGTAGCTACATAAAGAACCCAACAAAACTTGTTAAATTGGGCCCAAATATGAACCAAGCAGCACATATTCTAATAATCCATAAACAAAAAGTTAATCATGATTTCTTTTCTTAACAACCGTTGTCCCATACTACAAAGCTAATAATGAACTGAGGATAATACTACTTTTCTCTAACTCTGGATGTTTCACAAAACACCATATTTTTTCTAACCAGAGTTCCATACTTCTAGCTACTTGCTAAGCAAGAAGAAGCTATACAAGGATGTACGACTGTTGTCTTGAAAACAAAGAAGAGATGTTTCTAGAAGGGACGAAGCACCGTTAAAGTTTTATTTAAATAGAAGTAAAACTCTCTACTGGTTCAGATTTATAAAGAAATTAAGATGCACTAAGCAATTTGATGAAACTAACATGACAGTGAATGACCCCTGACCCGAGCCAAGAACCAACTGAAATTTATGGAACAATGGTAACAGATGATTTCATTCAAAAATCTGTTCTTCCTGCTGCCTCCCTTCACCTCCCTGTTTTTTCCCCTTTTGTTCTCTCTAGAAATGAATCTTACAAATTCTCACTCGAACTAAGCAAACCAACACTAACTCCGCTCATTACGTAGATCCCTAACAACACAACGATCAGAATTTACCCATGACAGAACTGACAAACATGTAATGCTAATAATATCCAACCAAGATGAGAGAGGTTTAGATTATTGTTCTGAAACCTGATTCCTGGAGGTATCTGTACACGGCAGCATCCAGCTCAGTTCCTGTGAGGGCCTGAGGCCCTTTTTTCTCCATTGGAGACCAGACTGAAAGAACCAACCCTTTCTTGGAGTCTAGCAAGGTAGTTACAAAGTCCGTCACTGAAGATTTGACAGGTACAATAATAAGATAATGGTATCTTACCCAAACATTCAGGCAAACAAAACAAGTTCTTTCCAATTCTTGTAAAATAACAATAAAAAATTGGCTGCATCTGAGCTATATGCTGTAAATTTCATGAAGCCAGAAACATCAGAGTTCAGAGGTGCCAAATTTTTGCATGGAATAATCATAGCATTGCCAAAATTTGGTAACGGACACACTTTACAATGAAGAAGAATTGGCCAGATGAATTTAAGCCAACAGTAATACAAACATAACTTTCCAAAAAAAATTAAAAAATCGAATACAAGCAGCTACCTGGTGAACCTAACCAACACTATGAATTTACCTAATAACTGGGCAATGTTGCTATAACAACCAACAACTCAGAGAGTTTAATCCAATTAATGTCATACTTCCATCTAGACTGAGCAAGCCGAAAGCTGAAGAAGTATTTATGTTTCATAGATTCATAGATGAGGCTTATCACGAATACAAAAGCTCCGGATCCTAACCAAAGTGAGGAGTTGACTACGAAGGATAAACAAAATTAACATAACCCACTGTGCTTATTTACGAACAAAGTAACAAACTACGAGACCTCCGCTAGTCCGCTTGCTGTTCAAACCGAGCAGAGGAAACGAATGTTGGTCAGGTAAATGCTTTTTGGGAGAGGCACCAAGAACTAACGCCTTTATCTAGGTGATGAATTGGCACTGGCACCAAGGGATAACCAGTACTGATCTATCTGCGGAAAAGAGAATCACATTCGTGCAATTCAACACTAAAAGCAAGAAAAGCCGATCCTTTTCTTTGTTCAGAAGTCAGAATTAACCAAGAACCCACAATATATATCATCTGTCCAGTCCGGGGAGACCAAACACCATTAATAACCAAGAAAGGATGCCCAAATAAACAGTGCGAGAACCCTAGCGCTCCGCCATTGGGAGACCAAGAACAAATGCCTGGCATGCTCCGCTCCGCGGGCCAATTCGATGAAACCCAAAGCAAGGAACAAGAAAGCTGGAGTCGCCAACAAAAAATAAAGAATCAAGCAACACGCAAATCCTGCAGGGGAGGAGCGGGGCTTGAGGCCAAACCTGAGACGCTCTGGAGGCTGCACGGCGGCGGGCGCAGAGGTACGGTGGTCGTACGCGATGCGAGCGCCCGCGGGTTCGCCCGGCCGCTCAGGAGATCGTCGGACGGCGCAGCCGCGCAGCGCGCAGCGAGAGGAAGAGAGGGGAAGTGGCGAAGCGGTTTGTGTGTTCTTGTCTCCGTTGCCGCTTGCTGACGAGAAATCTTGGCGGTGCGGCCGTGCGGGGGGTTTGGGCTCTCCGCTCTCCGCCGGGGAGAAGGCCAGAAGGGTAAAAAGAGCTGCTTTGGAGTCGTCGGAGAGAGGTTTTATCAGCACTGCGAAGTTGGGCCAGATTTGTATGCGGGCCAGGGTGCATCGAACGCCCTCCATTCCAAAATGTCTGTTCGTACAAATTCGTGTTTCCGTCGCGGAGACGTTTTCCAGACGACCAACATTATAGGACGGAGGGAGTATATACTCACGTTCAGTTCACGAAATCACCTAAAATATTTTGCATAGTAACCGTCACATCGAATCTTTACATGCATGTATGGAGCATTAAATGTAGGTTAAAAAAATAACTAATTGTACTTTTGGTCTGCTCATGTCGAGACGAATCTTTTAAATCTAGTTGGTCCATGTTTGGACAAAGTTTGTCAAATAACAACGAAAGTGCTACAATAACTTTTCACCACATATTTCGCAAACTGAACCAGGCCTTAATCAGTTAATGTATCTAAGAAAAATATTGTGGAGTCATTTGTCGTATTGACTCGAAGCTTAACAACCGTCATTATAGCAGAGGTCGTCGAAGTTTAGCCGCTTGAATACTTGATGGTGGTGTTCGCATCTCGATCTTACGCCGACGTCGTGCGTTCGTTTCGTCCTCCGGCAATGGCTGGACGCGGCGGTCATCCACTTGGTGCCCAACCGACATTGAACCAAAACCAACAACCCCACCACGCTCCACCAGCTTTTCAACCGCAGGCGACGTAGGGCTACCACAGTGCACGGTGGCCAATCCCAGCGTTTTAGTCCCGGTTTTAACCAGGGTTTTAATGCTGGGTACGGTGGCCATGGAAGTGGCTTTCAAGCCAGTGGCTTCCAGCATGGTGGATTTGGTGGCCGAGGATACAATGCGCACCGTGGAGGTTTCGGCGGTGGCCGCCGGGGGAGGAGAGGCTGTGGCTATGGCAGCCACGGATTCGGCAACAACTACGCTTCGGGCTTCGGCGGTGGCCGGGGCTATCGAGGAGGCTTCGACTTGTATGAGACTGCAAGAACAGGCTCTGGCCATGCTGGTACTAGCAACATTGGTGGGCAAGGGACCGCACCATCCCATCCCCAGCAAGTTCAACAACAGGTGACGCCAAGGCTACTTTGCTCCCAGGTACTAGCACAGAGGTTACGAGTTCGGGTATTATTGCAGGGAAAAATGCAGGAGATGGGGTATTTGTAAATGATGTTGCAGCTATGCAAATTGACAATGAAGTAGGGGCTATGGTTCCAAAGAAAGGGAGTGGAAAGAATAAACCCTTCTGCTATCGATGCCTAACTAAAGGGCACGTAATGAGTGACTACACAACACTAATCTGCTGTGACATTTGTGATAGTGATTCTCACGTCACCAAAGCTTGCCCTTCTATGAAGGGTGCAAAACCTACAGCAGAGTTATGTGGTTATGCAGTTCCAGGTTTGGGTTTTTATTATATACCCTTTTCAGGTAACCAAAAGGCAAAAATTGATCCTACAGAGGCAATAGTGAAGGTCTCTGATGGTTCTCTTACTGTGAAACAAGTCACAGTAGAGCTGGAGAGACTCATACCAAACTGGAAATGGGTTGTGGAAGAAATTAATGAAAACTCTTTTGCCACGACTTTTTCATCCAGTGCTGAGCTTAAACGGATGGACATTTGGGGTCCCGTGGAAGCAAGGAGTGCAAAAGGTAAATTGAATATTTCAGAGAAAAAAGATGCAGAGGTGTACAAGTATGAAATTCCTAAAGTTTGGGTGCAGTTCCGTGGTCTCCCGAGCGACTTACGGAATTTTCCTATCATCTGGGCTGCGGGTACTATTCTTGGTGCCACAAAGATGGTGGACATGAAATTTACCAAGCGATTTGGAAGACCAAGGCTGAGAGTTGTTGTACTAAGTACCGGAACTGATTCCCAGATTTATTGATGTGAATTGGAGAATTTGTGTACGAACTCCAATTCCGGGTAGAAAACAGAAGAGGAGGAAAATGACCCAAGACTAATTGACATGGATAATCAACCGAGTGAATTCGGTGGAAAGGATGATGGTCTGGACCGTCTCAACAAAGACTCAACACCTAATACTAAGGAACAAGACTCCAACAAAGAGAACGTGGAAAAAGATAAGAAAGATGAGAACTCCTCTGCCCCTCCAGCAGCAAAAAAATTTGAGCAAAGGGACTCATGCTGTTGTTTTGTCACGACCTATTTTGGAGCTGAAGCCGACCGGGCTATGCGACTCAACCAAGGCTTGGGTAGCTAAATCCTTCCAAGAGCCTTTGATTTTAAACCCCCATGCACAAACCCCTGCTGAGAATACCACGCCTACCCGTAGAAGCAAGCGCAATGCGACGATAGGCGACCAAGATGCTACTGAGAGAGCGGCCAAGCTAAAGGCACGCAAAAATTTGGAGGAACCTAATTTTTCAGGTAACTTTTAAACTCATCTTTTCTTTCTTTCTCTAATGATGTAGTTACTCAAAATATCAATAAGGTGGGGTTCTGTTAGGTTCAAATGATGCTAGTATTAGTAAGTCGATAAACAATCTTAGACATGTGGAAAGGAGTAGACTGCATGTGTCACCTAAACAAGGGAACTACATGCTAGTAGCAAGCAATTGCATTGTTACTTAACAGATTCAGAGGATGAACTTGATCTCTTAGCTATTGACCAACTTTGTGGTGAGATAGCCGAGGGTTATGAGTGAAGGGGAAGCCAGTGATCTCTATGATCTACAGGTGGTGTCCCAAAAAAATAAATCAAGTTCAAAAAAAAAATAAGTTAGGCAAAAGGAAATCAAAAGAGAACCATTAGTTTAACAAATGAAAGGCATATTTTGAATTGCAATGGGTTAGCTGACCCAAAAAAACATGGATTTGTGTCTGATTTGGTGCGGGAAAAGGAGCTAGGTTTTGTTGCTTTATTAGATACCGGTAGGAGGGACTTCTCACCAAATTTTCTAAAAAATTGTCTGGTGGAAAGGATTTTTTATGGCATTGTAAACCTCCTCGTGGTAGATCTGGTGGCATGCTAGTAGGTATAAACCTTCTAGAGTTCGATATTTGTGAGATAGAGAAGGAGATTTCTTTGTAAATTAAAATTGAGAAATAAACATGACGACTTTAAATGGTTGCTTGTGTCTGTTTATGGGGCAGCTCAACATCAGCTTAAAGAGGCTTTTTTAACCGAGTTAGTCCAACTATGCACCAAAGAAACCTTACCTATTTTAATAGGTGGAGACTTTAACATCATTCGAGGGCCACACGAGAAAAAAAAATGCTAATTACAACTATAGATGGCCTTTCCTGTTTAATGCTATCATTGATGCCTTTAATTTAAGGGAGTTGGAATTTTCTGGAAGACAATTCACTTGGGCTAACAACCTACAAATTCCAACATATGAAAAGTTAGATAGGATTCTTTCTTGTACAGAGTGGGAACTAAAATTCCCGTGCACCACTGTCCAAGCTCTATCAAGAGAGATCTCTGATCATACACCCCTATTTTAATATACAGGGGAACCTAAATCTAATAATAATCAATCCTTATTTAAATTCGAATTGGGTTGGTTGTTAAGAGAGGGTTTTGTGGATCTAGTTAGAGATATCTGGCACAAGTGGATGAGGGACATAACTCTTTAGAGCGTGGTAGGCTAAAATTAGACGCTTGCGTCAATTCTTGAGAGGGTGGGCCAAAAATACAAGTGGTTCTTACAAGAAAGAAAAGAAAAAGTTGCTAGAAAAATTAGATGAATTAGACAAAAAGGCTGAATTAACCGTGTTAGAACAAAATGAATTGAATCTTAAGCATGTCTTGAATGAAAGATTGTCCGAACTTCTAAGAGAGGAAGAACTAAAATGGTACCAACATGCTAAAGTAAAAAAATTATTAGAAGGAGATGCCAATACAAAATACTTTCAGTTAGTAGCAAACGGTAAACACAGGAAAACGAGGATCTTTAGGCTGGAGCAGGAGGAAGGTTTAATTCATGGTGACACTGAGCTTAAAAAATATATCACTACTTACTACAAAAAATTATTCGGGCCATCTGATCATAACAATTTGTTAATGGATGAGTCATACCGTGATGACATTCCTCAAGTTACAGCCGAGGAAAATGAATTCTTGGTTGCTGAGTTTACGGAGGAGGAGATTAGAGTGCGATTTTCCAAATGAGCCATAACACAGCTCCAGGTCCTGATGGCTTTCCTCCAGAGTTTTATCAGGTTTTTTGGAATGTAATTAAGGATGATCTGATGGCTTTGTTCACATTTCCATAAGGGAGATTGCCTCTACATAGCCTAAACTTCAGAACGATAATTTTAATACCAAAGTCTACAGAAGCTAAACAAATACAACAATATAGACCCATTTGTTTGTTGAATGTTAGCTTCAAGATTTTTACTAAAGTGGCTACTAACCGAATTGTAAAGATAGCTCAACGTATTATTAAACCATCCCAACCGCTTTCCTACCGGGAAGAAATATAATGGAGGGTGCAGTTATTTTACATGAAACCTTACACGAGTTACATAGAAGGAAACATAATGGAATTATTTTAAGATTGATTTTGAAAAGGCTTATGATAAGGTGAGTTGGAATTTCTTACAACAAGCACTAAGAATGAAGGGGTTTCATCCGGTGTGGTGTGATTGGGTCAAGGCTTTTGTACAAGGTGGGAATGTGGGCATTAAAGTTAATGATCAAATGGGCTCATATTTTCAGACCAAGAAAGGTCTTAGACAAGGTGATCCTCTATCACCGATCCTTTTCAATATTGTTGTAGATATGCTAGCTATCATTTTATCTCGAGCCAAGGAGGAAGGCCAAATAAAAGGGGTTGTCACACACTTAGTGGAAAATGGTTTGTCTATCTTGCAATATGCAGATGACACAGTTCTATTTTTGGACCACGATATTGAGCAGGCAAAAAATTTGAAACTTTTGCTAAGTACTTTCGAACAATTATCAGGTCTAAAAATTAACTTTCATAAAAGTGAATTATTTTGCTTTGGCCAAGCAAAAGAATCTGAGGAGCAATACTCAAGTCTTTTCGGTTGTAAAATGGGATCATACCCTTTTTGATATTGGGCCTTCCTATGCATTACAGAAAGTTGAATAATAAGGATTGGAAATTAATTGAATAAAGAATTGAAAAGAAGTTAAGCGGGTGGAAAAGTAAACATTTATCATATGGGGGTAGATTAGTGTTAATAAATTCTATTTTGTCAAGCTTACCTATGTTCATGATGTCTTTCTTTGAAGTCCCGAGAGGTGTTCTAAAAAAGATTGAATATTTTAGATCAAGGTTTTTTTTGGAAAAATGATGAGCATAAAAAGAAATATAGACTAGCCAATGGAATATTTTGTGCCAACCAAAAGAGCAAGGTGGTTTAGGAATTCAAAATTTGGATTTACAAAATAAGTGTCTTTTAAGCAAATGGTTGTTCAAACTTTGCAATGAGGACGGCACCTGGCAAGAGTTAATTAGGAACAAGTACCTAAAGAACAAACTCTAAGTCAAATTGAAAAGAAAAATGGGTTTTCACATTTTTGGAATGGTTTGCTGGGTCAAAAACATTTTCTTAAGTCTTGGGAAGTTTAAACTAGACAATGGAACTCAAATTAGATTTTGGGAAGATAAATGGTTGGGCTCCCAAGCATTGAAAATTCAATACCGAATTTATTTAATATAGTCAGTAAGAAACAAGCAACAGTGGCTGATATACTTAATTCCACCCCTCTCAATGTGTCTTTTAGAAGGGCACTAGTTGGGAACAAGCTGTTGGAATGGCAAAATCTAGTTGCAAGAGTTGCTTTTATTAACTTAAATGAGGGTCAGGATATCTTTATTTGGAACTTAAACAATAATGGTTTCCTTTCTGTTAAATCCATGTAACAACACCTAGTCAATAACGGAATTAAAGTTACCCAGGAAATTTGGCATATGTGTCGGTGGTACGAAAAAGGGGTACCCCCAATCAACGCAAACACCCGAACACTCCGTCCGTCTCGCGAGCCCTCCCCGCGCGACTACGAACGCTCCGTCTCCGTCTCGCCCGCAGCCGCGCGGTCTGGAGGGCGCTCCGTCTCCAACTCCCGAGCCTCCCACTCCGTCTCGCTCTATTTCCGTCTCGAGCCCTCCAGCGAGCGACCTCGGGCGACTCGACGCCTCCGTCTCCGTCTCTCCTGCCACACCTCGAGCCTTAACGCACGAACCTCGAGCTGCTCAGACAGCCGTACCAGCCCATACCACGCATTTAACGCCTTCACCTACTCCGGTCTGTCCACTAGTGCACGGCGTGTGCCCAGTAACTCAGTGAAAGGTCAAAGTCTCGTTTTCACCACAAGCAGGCAAAAGGGCACAGTGCAGCACTGTTCGGCCATGCCAGGCCCTGTAACCCTCGAGGCCGGCTCCGCGCCCCACGACCCTGCACTGTAACACCTCGAGGCCGGCTCCGCTCCCCTCGACCCCCGTGGCACCACCTCGAAGCGCTCCGCGCCCTTCGAGCCCTAACTACTTTCGTGCTGTTGAGGACAGGTACCAGACCGGACCGCGTACTGCACATTCCGGATACGGCTCCCGCCTTGTCGCGCCCTCACGTCCGCGCCGATGCCACGACTCAGCGCCTCAACACGGTCAAGTCCAACAAAGCTACTCGGTGGTAACAAGCAGTAAAGTCCAGTTCGCTTTTAAGCCATGCACTTGCCATAGAGGTTCCACCCTCACGTGCCCTCTGAGGGCTCGCCGCTCTACCTGGCGGGCCGCACCTCGAGTGCTGCTCCGCCCTTCGAGCGCAAGCTCGCCTTGTGTCCCCCCTGCTGAGCGACTATGGAGTGACGCTAGTACTGCACTTAGGGTGTACGGTTGTACGGCTCCCGCCGTTTGTACACCTTCTCAGTAAAGTGGGGTACGTATGGAACCGACCTCAAAGGCACTCCTGGCCTGAAGCGGAGAGTCGTCGGACGGCTACAGGGGTCTTCCGAAATAATTAGGCTCTCGGCGCCGGATGGAAGACTCAGGTATGGACGTCACACAGACGTAGGGTACCTACCCCCCCATGCGCCCGACACCTGTAATACTTTTTGTAACCCTGGCCTCCCCTTGCTCTATAAAAGGGGACGCTAGGGCCCTCATTCGGGAGGACGAACAAACACACGAGTCCACGCACAAACACATCTGTACTCCGGTCCACGCTCACTGAGCTTGTATTTTCCCCTGTACAAGCACTTAGGTGCAAGTAATACAAGAACATCTCCCCCCGCTGGACGTAGGGCCTTCTTTGCCCGAACCAGGATAAATCCTTGTGTCCCATTGCATCACCATCCAGAAAGAGAAGCACGCGATCATATTACTCGTTGGTGTGATACCCCCGGGTACGAAACACCGACAGTTGGCGCGCCAGGTAGGGGCTTCGCGTGTCCGAGCCGATTTCTCGTTGACTCCTGGATGGCTTCACCCTCTCTTCCGTTCTCGGCTGGTGCCGTCGTCTGGTTCGGGAGCCTCGAGTTCCTGGCCACAGGCAACAGCAACGAGCTGACTCTGCTCTCCACGGAGGGCCTGGGCGGAGTGCGTGTCACGCCACCCCGCGCGGGGGCGTGACGCGTCGCCCACACCACCACACGCCGCCACGTCACGAACGGCGCCATCGTCACCGTCGTCGTCGGGCGCAGGCGGTGCCCGCGGCAAACACCTACGCCCCCGTAGCCGGTGCAGGGGCCCCAAGGGGAAACCCACCCGGCGCACGGCCGGAGACCTCCAGGGCGCGTTCACGCCCGCCTAGCGACGTCGCATTCGTCGTACGTACGGACCAGGAGCCAGGCCAGAGGCCTCCGAACCGTGCGCCGTTGACGCAACTCAGCCTCCTCCCGCGCGGGTCGCGCTGCGCTCGACGCCAGCGGTTCCCGGTCGGCCTCGACAGCTCTGCGGCTGTTTTCGCCCACCGCCTCGACGAGCGCCAACAGGCCAGACGGAGGTGGACCGGGAGCAGCGTCCGGGCACGCTGCTGCAAGCTATGGCCAGCCTGGAAATCGTCCCCGCGTGCATCCACCGCGACTTCTTGCGACCCCTCGAGCCACCTCGGCGAGCTACCGTCGGAGAATGGTACCGCGAGCTGCGGTCCCAGCATCGGCCAAGGCGGCGTGCCCTCAACAGCTCTGACTCCGACGAATACGACTACCACGACCCCGACCTCTGGGACCTCACCAGAGAGTGTTTCCAACTCGAGGGAGTCGTATGCGATACCGAGGACGAAGGCGACGACAACAGGCCGGCCCTCGACTTAGAGGGACCTAGCGACGTGGCCGCGGCAGGCGGATCACGCATCCTGGGAAGGGACGAACCTCGAGCATCGGCTGCGCCGCCCAAGCACGACGATGGCCGGGCGGCGCAACTCGCACAAGTGCAAGAGGCAATCACCAAAGCCGAGGAGGAACGGCGACACCTGCTGCAGCTCCGGCAAACCCTGATGCAGGAACCACCCCAGCCCCGAGGAGCCGGAGCTCGAGGCCGCGCTCGAGAGGTCCATCGGCGGATCCTCGAGGACAGGGCCCCAGCACGCCCTGAGGTATGTTTCCCACGAGCTGGGCAGAACGTGGTGGCAGCGGCCATGATGCTCCGTGACCTGCCCGCCGTCTCCAACCCCGACGCCAGACGCATGCTCGGAGAAATGAAAAACCTCCTCGAGACAGCCGCGGTCAGCAGCAGGCCGAGAGCTCGGCGTCACGCCGACGCGGGGCAGCCTCGGGGAAACCGGCGGACACGCCCCGACGCTCGTGAGGCGTCCGTCCACCAGCCGGACGCCTCTCGAGCTAGGCCAGTCCGCGAACGGATCGTCGACAACCGGCCGCCTCGAGACCCCAACGACGCCCGCAACGACATCAACCGACGGCGCAAAGACAAGGGGGCCCAAGAGCGTGGCTATAGCGCCCATCGAGGAGGGCGCTACGACAGCGACGAGGACCGGCAGGTCCTCGAGCCCCCGGGCCCCCGAGTCTTCAGCCGGGCCATCCGCAGCTCGACCCTCCCCGACCGCTTCCGACCGCCGACCAACATCGTAAAATACGACGGGGAGGTCGAGCCCAAGCTCTGGCTCTCGGACTTCCGCCTTGGCTGCCAACTGGGCGGAGCGAAGAACGACGACCGCGTGATCATCCGTCAACTCCCACTTTACCTCTCGGACACCGCCCGCCGGTGGCTCGAGGGGCTCCCGCCGGATCGGATCCACGACTGGGCCGACCTAGTCAGGGTCTTCGACGGGAATTTTAAAGGGACCTGCGTGCGCCCAGGCAACCCCTGGGACCTACGGCGTTGCAGGCAGGCGGCGGACGAGCCCCTCCGCGACTTCGCTCGACGGTTCTCGAAGCAGCGTCTCGAGCTCCCCCACGTGCCGGACGAGGACGTCATCTCAGCGTTCCTCGCAGGCACAACATGCCAAGAGCTCGTTCATGAGCTAGGACGCTACCGTCCCGGGACGGTCGAGGACCTGATGGACCGCGTCACCAGCTTTGCTTCGGGCGACGAAGCAGTGGGGGCCTTCTTTGGCCGTACCACGGACAAAGGCAAGGCGGTGATCGCTCCTGAGGGCTCCAACAAAGGCAACGACGCCAAGAATGACAACAATGACGGCAACAAAAGGAAGAAAAACAAACGCAAGGGCCAGAAGGCGAAGCGTGGCACCGATGACGACGACGACAAAGAGGTGCTCGCGGCGCCCTCGAGCCCAAGAAGCCTCGAGGCCCCCCCGATGGGGCTGTTTTTGACCAAATGCTCGAGGATCCCTGTACCTATCACCGGGGCCCCGTAAATCACAAGTTGAAAGACTGCCGACTGTTGAAGGGCTACTACTCCAAGCTCGGCGACAAGAAGGAGGACGCGCCTAAGGGAAAGGATACCGATCGACGCGGCGGCAGAAACGCAGATGGCGACTTCCCCCCGGTGCGCGACTGCTACATGATCTACGGGGGGCCGACCGTCGGGCTCTCAGCTCGAGAAAGAAAGAAGGAGCGCCGGGAAATCTTTTCGCTTGGCCACGACGCCCCCCGGTATCTTGACTGGTCCGATGCGCCAATCACGTTCGACCGTGACGACCATCCGGACCAGGTCATAAACCCGGGGGCTTACCCCCTCGTCGTCGACCCGTCATAGTCGACGTTCGGTTCTCCAAGGTGTTGATGGATGGGGGCTCGAGCCTCAACATCATATACCTCGAGACCCTCGACCTCCTGGGGATTTCAGAAGGACAGCTCCGACCCAGTGTCGGGGGGTTCCACGGAGTAGTGCCAGGAAAGAAGGCCCACCCCCTCGGGCGCATCGATCTGCCGGTCTGCTTCGGCACACCGGCAAACTTCCGACAGGAAACGCTCACCTTCGAGGTGGTCGGCTTCCAAGGGACCTACCACGCCATCATCGGCCGGCCAGGCTACGCCAAGTTCATGGCGATTCCTAACTACACGTACTTGAAGCTCAAGATGCCGGGCCGAAAGGAGTCATCACCGTTGACACCTCCTACGAGCACGCACCACTGCGACGTGGAGTGCGTCGAGCGGGGGAGGCCAACGTCCACCTCGACTCGCTCGAGGCCTTGAGCACAGGGGCGGCCCGGAGCCAAGAATGCAGGGAGGCCCCAGAAGCAAGCGTCACGCCGGCACCTTCGAGCCGGCCGAGCACACCAAGCCAATACCCGTCGACCCGACCTCGGCCAATGGCAAACGCTGACCATCAGCACCAGCCTCGAGCCCAAATAGGAAGCAGTGCTCGTCGACTTTCTCCGCGCGAACATCGACATGTTTGCGTGGACCCCTCGGACATGCCGGGCATACCGAGGGAAGTCGCCGAGCACGCCTTGGAGATCCAGGCCGGATCCAGACCGGTGAAGCAACGCCTGCGTCGCTTCGACGAGGAAAAGCGCAGGATCATCGGCGAGGAGGTGCACAAGCTTTTGGCGGCCGGATTCATCAAGGAGGTATTTTACCCAGAGTGGCTAGCTAACCCTGTACTAGTTAGGAAAAAGAATGGAAAAATGCGGATGTGTGTAGATTACACTGGTCTTAATAAAGCATGTCCAAAAGTTCCATTTCCTTTACCTAGAATTGACCAGATCGTCGATTCCACTGCTGGGTGTGAAGTGCTTTCGTTCCTTGATGCGTATTCCGGCTACCACCAAATCAGGATGAGAAAATCCGATGAGCTCGCGACCTCTTTTATCACGCCATTTGGTATGTACTGCTATGTTACGATGCCCTTCGGCCTTCGAAACGCCGGGGCAACGTATCAACGTTGTATGCAGCACATCTTTGGCGAGCATATAGGCAAGACCGTCGAGGCCTACGTCGATGACATCGTGGTTAAAACTAAAAAAGTAGGGAACCTCATCAGCAACCTCGAGACCACGTTCGAGTGCCTCCGGGCCAAGAATGTGAAGCTCAACCCCGAGAAGTGTGTCTTTGGTGTGCCTCGAGGCATGCTACTTGGCTACATCGTCTCACAACGGGGGATCGAGGCAAACCCTGAAAAAATCTCAGCAGTCACGAGGATGGGCCCGATTCGTGACCTCAAGGGCGTACAGAAGGTAACAGGCTGCCTAGCCGCTCTCAGCAGATTCATCTCGAGGCTGGGGGAAAAGCACTACCCCTCTACCGCCTGCTGAAAAAGACGGAACACTTTGCGTGGACCACCGAAGCCGAGGAAGCCTTGACCAAGTTGAAGGGATTGCTGACTTCTGCGCCAGTTCTCGTACCTCCGCAACCAGCCCAGGACGGTGATTCCCCCGAACCTCTCCTCCTCTATGTGGCCGCAACCACTCAGGTGGTCAGCGCGGTCATAGCGTCGAGAGGTACGAGGAGGGTCATGCATTGCCAGTCCAACGGCCAGTGTACTTCACCAGTGAGGTGCTCTCCGAGGCCAAGATCCGGTACCCGCACATCCAAAAGCTGCTCTACGGCATCATCGTCACAAGGCGCAAGCTTCAGCACTACTTCCTCGCCCATCCCGTAACGGTGGTGTCATCCTTCCCCCTTGGAGAAATCGTCAACAATCGGGAGGCCACGGGGCGCATCGCCAAGTGGTCCGCCGAACTGATGGGGGAGACCATCACCTATGCCCCGCGAAAGGCCATCAAATCGCAAGCGTTGGCGGACTTCGTTGCTGAATGGACCGACACTCAGCTTCCGCCGGCGCAGATTCAAGCCGAGCTCTGGACCATGTACTTCGACGGATCCCTCATGAAGACGGGGGCAGGTGCGGGCCTGCTCTTCATCTCGCCCCTCGGAGTACACATGCGCTACCTGTTACGCTTGCACTTCCCCGCCTCCAACAACGTCGCCGAGTACGAGGCCCTCGTCAATGGGCTGCGCATCGCCCTCGAGCTCGGGGTCCGACGCCTCGACGCCCGAGGAGACTCGCAGCTCGTCGTCAACCAAGTTATGAAGGCTTCAAGCTGCGTCGATCCCAAGATGGAGGCGTATTGCGGGGAGGTGCGCAAGCTGGAAGACAAGTTCTACGGCCTCGAGCTCAACCACATAGCTCGAAAGTACAACGAGGCCGCAGACGAGCTGGCAAAGTTGGCATCCACGCGCGGCACGGTACCACCAGATGTCTTCTCGAGGGACGTCTTCGAGCCATCAGTCGAGATTGAACCAAGGGCTGGCCCCTCGACGCCACCCCTCGAGCAAGACACGGGGGCTCGAGATTCGACGCCACCCCTCGAGAAGGACCCCTCGATGTCCGCGGAGGCGATGCAGATCGACGCACACGCCTCTTCTTCATCACGACCCCTCGACTGGCGGACGCCTTACCTCGACTACCTGACGCGAGGCGAGCTACCAGAAGACAAGACGGAGGCCCGACGCGTCGCTCGGAGAGCCAAGACCTACGTCGTCTACGGCGACGAGCGGGAGCTCTACCGACGAAGCCCGACCGGGATCCTTCAGCGCTGCATCCCACTCGAGGAAGGGCGCAAGCTCCTCGACGATATGCACTCGGGGGCTTGCGGCCACCACGCAGCGCCGAGGGCCCTGGTTGGGAACGCCTTCCGCCAAGGCTTCTATTGGCCGACCGCCATTGGGGACGCCAAGCGTTTGGTCCAGGCGTGCCATGGATGTCAATTCTACGCCAAGCAAACGCGCCAGCCCGCACACGCCCTGCAGATGATCCCAATCACTTGGCCATTTGCTGTATGGGGGCTCGACCTCGTGGGTCCCCTCAAAAGGACAAATGGAGGGTACACACACATGCTCGTGGCCGTCGACAAGTTCACCAAGTGGATCGAGGCTAAGCCGATAGGAGACCCCACCTCCGAGAAGGCTGTCGAGTTCATCGCCAACATCATGTACCGGTTCGGGGTACCTAATGTCATCATCACCGACAACGGCACCCAATTCACGGGCAAAAAATTCACTAACTTCTGCGATGACAACAACATTCGCGTAACCTGGGCCTCGGTCGCATACCCCCAATGCAACGGGCAGGTCGAGCGCGCCAACGGCATGATACTCCATGGGCTAAAGCCGAGGCTGTTCAAAACCCTCAAGGATTTCGGAAAGGGGTGGGCTACAGAACTCCCCTCGGTGCTGTGGGGCCTCAGGACTACGCCGAGTCGAGCCACCGGGTTCACTCCGTTTTTCCTAACCTACGGCGCCGAGGCCGTCTTACCCACGGACCTCGAGTACGGCTCACCTCGACTTCGAGCCTACAACGAGCAAACCAGCGACGAAAGGCTCGCCAACGCCAAGGACCAGCTCGAGGAGGCCCGAGACGTGGCGCTCATCAACTCTGCACGCTACCAGCAAACACTTCGATGCTACCACGACAAGCACGTGCGCAAAAGGGACCTGGCGGTGGGGGACCTCGTGCTTCGACGGCTGCAAGATAATCGAGGGCGCCATAAGCTCACCCCTCCGTGGGAAGGCCCGTACACCGTGGCCAAGTCCTCAAGCCAGGCACGTACAAGCTCTACGACGACCAAGGCAGGATCCTGGCAAACGCGTGGAACATATCTCAGCTACGTCGCTTCTACCCTTAAAGGCCTCGAGGCCTTGTTCATTTTATCACTTTGTACAAACATGTCAAATGAATGAACAAACTCATGCATTATCGTTCGTGTCGCTTCGCATCTTAAGGTAGCCTCGACCCTGCCTAGCTCAGGGTCGAGCCTCCCTCGGGGGCTGGCAAGGGGATAGAACCCCCCCCCAGACTCCGGAAAAAACGCGTGTTTTCTTTTCAAAAATTTGACCCTCGTCTCGACTCACGCCTCGAACGAACTAGCGACGTCTAAATCCTAAACATCGAGCCCCAAGGTCGGGGGGCGTCGACGTAGACGGCCGCCTACGCCCCCGGGCTACGGTACCCTACCTACCCTCCCCTCGAGGGGCTCGCGACGTACTAAAGGAACACAGACTAAGTTAGCAGAAACTCGAGCTCATGACAAAGAGAAGCGGTCAAACGCATTTGAAAAGAAAACAACTCTTTCCATAAACAAATCACATATACTTTCGGGTCTCGACGTACCCTCATTTATCTCACAAAATTCTTACAAGGGCCTCGACGCCCAAATTTGGCTCGCAGGCCTCAATCCTCGTCGGTGCGGTACTCCTCCCCAAGGTCCGCGAGGGCAGGCTCGACCTCGACGCCCGAGCTCGAGGGAGGAGAGCTCCCGACACCGCTGCTGGCGTCAGGAGGCAGCACGTCCTCCTCGAAGATCTTCGCAAGCGACGTCCCCGGCCTCTCCATCTTCTCCAAAATTTTGTCAACTCGGCGATTGTTCCATTCCTCATCCTTCCCCTCGATCTCGATGAAGCCATTCGCGACAACATGGACCGGGAAGCGGAAACCGGAGCGAACAACCGCGAGTGTCTGCTTGACACCGTGATGGAGAGCTTGCCGGACGCGGTCCCGAGCGGCTGCGTCGAAGAAGCACAAGGCGTCGACCAAGGCATCGCCCCGAGCCATCGCACCCTCCGCCGCGGCAACAGGAGGAGCACCCCACATGGGGCCGAGCCGGTCGAGAGAAGAGCGAGCCCGCTCCGCCACCATCGTCTCATCTTGGAGCTGGTCCAAGAGAGCCTGGTTCGTCTCACGGAGCTCCTCGACCGTCTTCTCGACCCCTGCGCAATAAACAAGGAAGAGTGAGACGGTGGCATAACAAAAACTTCAAGACCCAAACAAAACAAGATGTAAGCCTCACCGTCGCAGTGTTGCCCAGCGCAGTGCGGCAGGTCGCTGGTCAGGCCTCAGCACGCTGCTCCAGCCTGCGCTCTCGGCCAGCGTAAGGAGCTTCTCGGACCTAAGGCCCTCGATCAGCCGGCCCGCCTCCACCAGGGCCAGATCCTTGCGGATCACCTCCTGCCGCGCCGCCCCCTCGGCAGCTCGGGCGGTGTCGGCGCCACTCACGGCGTCTTCGGCCTCTTTTCTGGCCGCCTCCGCTGCGGTCCGGGCGGCGGCGGCCTCGCCACGGGCGTCAGCGGCCTCCTGCTTCGCCGCCTCGGCTTCAGCCCGGGCAGAGGTGGCCTCGCTTCGAGCGTCCGCGGCCTCCTTCCTCGACGCTTCGAGATTGGCGGCGGCCTCCTCCCTGGATCGGGCGACCTCACCTCGAGCCGCCCGGACCTCCGCCTCCGCCTCGTTAAGCCGGCTCGCCATCTGGGCGTTCCGGCTCAGCTCCGCGCGGAGATCTCGAAGCTCCGCCTCGGCCCGCTCGAGGGCGGCAGACACCTGTGCGGATCGGCCCGCCTCCTCGGAGCAGGACCGCTCCGCCTCCGCCATAAGTGCGGCCACCTCCCGGAAGATGGACCGCACCTCGCGCGGTGCCCCCCGCTGGGCCGGCTGCTCGACGGGAACCACGGCAAGGGGCGGGCTCAGTGGGACGGGAAACGGCCATATCGGTCGGTCGAGCTCGATGTCGGGCAGACCCTCCTCCGCCTCGAGCTGCCCCGACCGCGACCCGCCGCTCGACTGCACGGGCCCCGGCTCCCTCCGTCCCTCCGCCGGCGCCTCCTGTTGCGGATCGGTCGACGGAAGGCTCGACCCTGGGCCCTCTTCCCTGACCGGGCCCTCCGGCGCCTCGTCGGCGCTAGCCGGCACGACGGGCGCCTCCACCGTCATCGAGCCCGCGGCGAGGAGCGCCCCTGCTCCAGCTCGTTCAGGAGGTCCTCCACCGTCGGCTCCTTCTCCGCCGACGTCTCTCCCCCCCCTTCCCTCCTCCGCAGCCCGGCCCGTGCTGGTTGGAGCCACAAGGGGCGCAGTCTCCTCAGCTCCAGACGCCGGCGGGGCCGAGCTCGCCCCAGGCGCTTCCCCCGGAGCAACCGTCATGATGAGGGGAAGGATGGCGCTCCCAGTTAGCACCATCGCGGGAGGGGAGGGGGAGGAGGCAGCGCTTCGGCGGACACGGCGGTGGCGGGCTCGATGCCATGAGCTGAGGCCCCTGCAGTATGAGATGGCGGAAACGTCAGAACCAGCAAAAGTACCTCGACCCCTATGGTCGATGGCGACGGCCTCACCAAAATTTGCGACGA
This sequence comes from Coix lacryma-jobi var. lacryma-jobi, assembly GCA_009763385.1. NCBI lineage: Eukaryota > Viridiplantae > Streptophyta > Magnoliopsida > Poales > Poaceae > Coix > Coix lacryma-jobi. The sequence continues at coordinate 702,785 of VDCT01000015.1, forward strand.
AGATCATCCGGCCCCCTCGAGCCATGGCAGCTCGGGCCTTCTCCAGCCAAGCGGCCTCTCTAGCAGAGGAAGGTGCCGTACCTCGAGGTGCCTGTGCCTCGCGGGGCTCGAGGCCTTGGCCCCGCTTGGACGAAGCGAATCCACCTCCTGGTAGGAGCGCTTCCCCCTGAGAAGATGGAGATGACACGCGTCATTAAAAGCAAAGAGGTGAAGCCCTCACTACCGACGAGACCCAAGGAACTACTCACCCGAAGCGGCGGCTGGGCTTCTTCCCGGAGTCACCGGACCCACTCGGGGGCTTTCGAGCCCACCCCGCGGCTCGAGCCCTGCGCCTGGGCCGTCTCCTCAGGGCTGGGATGGGGGAGGGCTCCCGACGCCTCCCATGGCTCGACCTCGAGGGAGAGCCCTCCTTCCCACCACATCGCGGGAGGGCGATCGTACCGCCCTCGTGCTGACGTCGTGGCGCTCGCCCCGGCGCGGGCTCCGGACCTGCTCCGGCGCCCGCGCTGGTGGTCGCTCCCTCCCGGTCCGCTTCCGCGTCCCGGCGGCGGTGCGGCGATGGACTCCGAGGACGCTCGCGCCCCTGGTCACGAGGCGCTCGGGGGCTCCCTCCCCGACGCTCATGATGGCGCGGGCTCGACGCCTCTCCTTGGCGCCCACTCCTCCGCGGGCTCGACGGCGCCCTTGACAGCTCGCGGGGGTCGGGCCGGAACCCTCTCGACCTGTCGGCCGCCTCTCGAGGCCCGACCCCTCTCGAGACCCCCCGTCTGGGCTGATGCGGGGGCGGCCTCCGTTGGCGCAATGGCGGAGGCGCTCCGGTCCGGGCTTCCTTGCGACTGGGGCACGTCCGGCGCGGAGCTCGACGGACCTCGGCCCCCCGACGAGACAGGGGTCGACGCCGCCTTCCGCGGCTGCGCCCCGCGCGCCCCCTTTGACGGCGGGACCTCCAATGTACCCTCCTGCACAGAGGAGCGGTCAGCCCTGTCATCGACGAGCCCCGCGCGCATCAAGCGCGCATCATCCCCTCGTCGTCGTCCTCCTCCTCGTCACTACTCTCCTCCTCCGAGCTCGAGGAGCTCAGCTCGGGGACCCGTCCCCAGGCTGACGGTTACGACGAGCCTTCGCCAGTCCTGCTCCGAGCTAAGCGACGCAAGTTTCTATCTTTCTGTTTCTTCTTTTTTGCATCCTTGCTCTCCTTGTCCTTTTGAGCAGAGAGCGCCTCACCTGAGCATCCGCGGCGTCCTCCTCACCGGGGGCCTCGACGCGCGACAAGTAAATGCCCCCTGGAGAAAGGAGAAGCGTGATGAGACAAACCACAAGACGGATGCAAACGGGTCGAAGGAGGAAGAAGGAGGAGGAGGCCCGAGATAGCTCAACTCGAGGGAGGCTTACCAGGTCAAGACACCCCTCGTCGGGTGCCATCGCAACCAGGTGGGAGAGTTCAGGGACGAACCCCCTGGATCGTGATCGACACCCGGGAGACGCCCTCGTTCCGGGACAGCCTCTCTTCGGCCATCCTCGAGCGGTTGAGCGCCTCGAGCTGAGCCTGCGGGCCCATCTCGTGCATAAGAAGGGGCGGTCCGCCAGCGGAAGGACTCTTCGCTGGTGGAACGCCCAATGACCGCTTGCACGGTCAGCTTCTTCTCATCCACCAGCGTCTTCATCATCTCCATCAACGGGCCAGGTGGCGTTGCCTGTCCGCCGCGACGCCCCAGGTCCACTTCTCCGGGCGTCGAGTCAGGACCCTTCCCGGTGTACTGCGGGAGGAGGCCACCTTCGTTCCGCAGATAGAACCAATGGTCGTCCCACCCTGGCCTGGTGGTGGATAGCTTGTATCGCAGGTACTCGCGGGGGACGTTGGCCGACGAGGTCCCCGCCCTCGCGGTGATGGCAAGGGAGCCCATGCTTAGGGCCGCCTCCCGCTGGGCTTCAGGGACTTGATAAAGAGCTCGCCCCGAAGAGATGGACGAACATCTCCCAGTGCGGCTCCATCCTCAGGTACCCCTCGCACACCGCGGCGAAAATGGCGGCGTGCGAGATGGTTGGGGAGAAGTGTTGAAGCTCCACCTCGAAATGGTGGGCCACCCCTCGCAGGAGCGGCTCGGAGGGACGCCGAGCCCCATGCGGTGGTAGCGCGTGAAGCTCAACACCACGTACCCCTCGGCGGGTGCGGCTCCCGGTGCTCCGCCGACGGGATAACCCACCATGCGGGCCCCTCCTCCGGGTTGGGGCGCAGAAGCCCCTGGGCCACCAGCGAGTCCATCTCGCTCTGCGTCACCTTCGACGGCTCCAGTCCTCGGCCGGCAAGCATCTGCGTCGGGCGGCCATGGCGGTGGCGCGGCGCGGATCCGAGCAGCGGACGGGCGGCTAGCTCGAAGTCGACTGGCTCGTGAAGGAGAGGTCCGGCGGGCGGAAAAGGGGCCCCAAAAAGGCAAAAAAAAAAGTAAAGGGTTCCTTTTCCCCTCTTTCCGATATTTATAGGGGAAATCCAAACGGGCGGGATCTCCCACAACGTAAAAGGTAAACAGAATGCATTCAATGCGCCCACCTAACCGCGTCTCGAGCCGGGTGCAGGTTACACGCGTTACCTCTCCATTCGCTCCACTACCCGGGGCCCGCCACGACCGTCGCTCCGGCTTCGCGTCCGCGCTCTCCTCGACGGTTTTCCGCCTAAAAAGGCGCGCCCAACGGGCAGAAGAATTCCAGACGACGGAGGCTTCTTCACAAAAGTAAAAACGGGCCCCGGCCCTAAGTCTCGAAGCAGCGAAGGCTGGCCCTCGAAAAGGTTCGACAGCCGGCTTCGAGCACCCGAGTCAGGGACACCAAGGGGCGCCACTCGCGGCATTACTCGAGGGCCGAACCCTCGAGGCCTCTCACGTGTATCCAAGGCAGGGAGCTCGACGTGCAGTGAAGTCCCCTCGGAGGGAGGCATCGAGCCACCGGGTCCTATCGAATGGACCCGGCACTCCTGCAGACTGAGCCCCCATGCTTTATGAGACCGCCTCCGGGCCACAGTCGACCCCTAACGACGGGGCACGAGCTCTCACTTGGATTCCCCGTTACCAGCTCACCGGAAACCTCGATACTCGCACACTCGGGGTAGTACGAGGCATCCCCCCTCGCATCCGATCGAAAGGACTCGCGGGATGACAAGCGGGCAATCGATATGCCGGACAGCTCGAGGAGCCGGCCAGTCGGTTCAGCCTGGCACCCCTCGACGAAAGAGGGTCTAAAAACTCGGACAGTTGCGACTAATCTCTTTTCTTGGTGTGAGCATGAGATTTTCAGGCCGCGAACGATCGCTCGACCTCCATCTCGCTCGAGCCTCGAGGCCAGACCTCGGACGAACGCTCGTTCTCCGTCTCGCTCCGGGCCCTCCAAGCCAAGCCTCGAACAAAGTCTCCCACGGCAAGGGAAGGTTACCGCGATATTTAATATTACTACACACACATTTCGAGCCTGTTGACAGGTGCACACGGCGCCGCGATCTGCGCGTCCTGACGATATCCGCCTAACAAGGCGCATCAGCTGGGCAGAAGGCTCCCAACCGACGAAGGATTCTTCGGAAAGTCCACGAGGGAGTCCTAACCACTCCCCCATGGCTCGGGGGCTACACCCGCGGGTGTCGCTCGCACGAACACCCACGGAATCAAATCGACGAGACCCTCGAGACCAGTCAGTTTACCCATCGAGATCCCAACCTGGAGCCCCTGCTCGAGGTGCAAGCACTCAACAAGGGCCGGGGCTACTGTCGGGTGTTACGAAAAGGGGTACCCCCAATCAACGCAAACACCACGAACACTCCGTCTCCGTCCTCGCCGGAGCCCTCCCAGCGGAGGCCTCGGGCGAACGCTCCATCTCCGTCCTCGCCCGAGCCCTGCCCAGCGAGGCCTTCGGGGCCCCCGGGAACCCGCTCCATCTCCGTCTCGCCCGAGCCCTCACAGCGAGGCCTCGGGCGAACACTCCGTCTCCGTCTCGCCCGAGCCCTCCAGCGAGGCTCGGGCGAACGCTCCGTCTCCGTCTCGCCCGAGCCCTCCCAGCGAGCCTCGGGCGAACGCTCCGTCTCCGTCTCGCCCGAGCCCTCCCAGCGAGGCCTCGGGCGAACGCTCCGTCTCCGTCTCGCCCGAGCCCTCCCAGCGAGGCCTCGGGCGAACGCTCCGTCTCCGTCTCGCCGAGCCCTCCCAGCGAGGCCTCGGGCGAACGCTCCGTCTCCGTCTCGCCCGAGCCCTCCCAGCGAGGCCTCGGGCGAACGCTCTATCTCCGTCTCGCCCGAGCCCTCCCAGCGAGGCTCGGCGAACGCTCTATTTCGGCAAGCACGATCGCTCCCCGTCTCGCTCGAGCCTCCAGACCTCGGGCAAGCGCGCCTCCCACCTCGAGCCTTAACGCACGGACCTCGAGTTGCATAGACAGCCGTACCAGCCCATACCACGCATTTAATGCCTTCACCTACTCCGGTCATGTTCACTAGTGCACGGCGTGTACCACAGTAACCCGGTGTAAAGGTCAAGTCACGTTTTCACCACAAGCATGGGCAAAAGGGCACCAGTGCAGCACTGTTCGGCCATGCCGGGCACTGTAACCCCTCGAGGCCGGCTACGCGCCCCTCGAGCCAGGCACTGTAACCCCTCGAGGCCGGCTCCGCGCCCCTCGAGCCCCCGTGGCACCACCTCGAAGCCGGCTCCGCGCCCTTCGAGCCCTAACTACTTTCGTGCTATTGGAGGACAGGTACCCCAAGACCCGGGGGACCTCACCGCGTACTGTACATTCCGGGATGGGTGCTGTACGGCTCCCGCCTTGTCGCGCCCCCACGTCCGCGCCCGGGATGGAAGCCACGACTCAAGGACGCCTCAACAGCGACGATCACATCGGCTCCAGTGGCCCCGACAAGACAGGGTTCCTACCCTTCTCCGTATGGGGCACCATACGCCCCGAACCCTGTAATACTTTTTGTAACCCTGGCCTCCCCTTGCTCTATAAAAGGGGACGCTAGGGCCCTCATTCGGGAGGGACGAACAGAACACACGAGTCCACGCACAAACACGAGTCCGGACTCCGGTCCACGCTCACTGAGCTTGTATTTCCCCTGTACAAGCACTTAGGTGCAAGTAATACAAGAACATCTCCCCCCGCTGGACGTAGGGCCTTCTTTGCCCGAACCAGGATAAATCCTTGTGTCCCCTTGCATCACCATCCAGGAAGAGAAGCACGCGATCATATTACTCGTTGGTGTGATACCCCCGGGTACGAAACACCGACAGTTGGCGCGCCAGGTAGGGGCCTTCGCGTGTCCGAGCCGATTTCTCGTTGACTCCTGGATGGCTTCATCCCCTCTTCCGTTCTCGGCTGGTGCCGTCGTCTGGTTCGGGAGCCTCGAGTTCCTGGCCACAGGCAACAGCAACGAGCTGACTCTGCTCTCCACGGAGGGCCTGGGCGGAGTGCGTGTCACGCCACCCCGCGCGGGGGGCGTGACGCGTCGCCCGCACCACCACACGTCGCCACGTCGCGAGCGGCGCCATCGTCACCGTCGTCGTCGGGCGCAGGCGGTGCCCGCGGCAAACACCTACGCCCCCGTAGCCGGTGCAGGGGCCCCAAGGGGAAACCCACCCGGCGCACGGCCGGAGACCTCCAGGGCGCATTCACGCCCGCCTAGCGACTTCGCATTCGTCGTACGTACGGACCAGGAGCCAGGCCAGAGGCCTCCGAGCCGTGCGCCGTTGACGCAACTCAGCCTCCTCCCGCGCGGGTCGCGCTGCGCTCGCGCAGCGGTTCCCGTCGGCCTCGACAGCGCAGCTCTGCGGCTGTTTTCGCCCACCGCCTCGACGAGCGCCAACAGGCCAGACGGAGGTGGACCGGGAGCAGCGTCCGGGCACGCTGCTGCAAGCCATGGCCAGCCTGGAAATCGTCCACCCCGCGTGCATCGACCGCGACTTCTTGCGACCCTCGAGCCACCTCGGCGAGCTACCGTCGGAGAATGGTACCGCGAGCTGCGGTCCCAGCATCGGCCAAGGCGGCGTGCCCTCAACAGCTCCGACTCCGACGAATACGACTACCACGACCCCGACCTCTGGGACCCACCAGGGAGTGTTTCCAACTCGAGGGAGTCGTATGCGATACCGAGGACGAAGGCGACGACGACAGGCCGCCCTCGACCTAGAGGGACCTAGCGACGTGGCCGCGGCAGGCGGATCACGCGTCCTGGGAAGGGACGAACCTCGAGCATCGGCTGTGCCGCCCAAGCACGACGATGGCCGGGCGGCGCAACTCGCACAAGTGCAAGAGGCAATCACCAAAGCCGAGGAGGAACGGCGACACCTGCTGCAGCTCCGGCAAACCCTGATGCAGGAACCACCCCAGCCCCGAGGAGCCGGAGCTCGAGGCCGGCTCGAGAGGTCCACCGGCGGATCCTCGAGGACGGGCCCCAGCACGCCCTGAGGTATGTTTCCCACGAGCTGGGCAGAACGTGGTGGCGGCGGCCATGATGCTCCGTGACCTGCCGCCGTCTCCAACCCCGACGCCAGGCGCATGCTCGGAGAAATGAAAAACCTCCTCGAGACAGCCGCGGTACAGCAGGCCGAGAGCTCGGCGTCACGCCGACGCGGGGCAGCCTCGGGGAACCGGCGGACACGCCCCACGACGCTCGCGAGGCATCCGTCCACCAGCCGGACGCCTCTCGAGCTAGGCCAGTCCGCGAACGGATCGTCGACAACCGGCCGCCTCGAGACCCCAACGACGCCCGCAACGACATCAACCGACGGCGCAAAGACAAGGGGGCCCAAGAGCGTGGCTATAGCGCCCATCGAGGGGGGCGCTACGACAGCGACGAGGACCGGCAGGTCCTCGAGCCCCCGGGCCCCCGAGTCTTCAGCCGGGCCATCCGCAGCTCGACCCTCCCCGACCGCTTCCGACCGCCGACCAACATCGTGAAGTATGACGACGGGAGGTCGAGCCCAAGCTCTGGCTCTCGGACTTCCGCCTTGGCTGCCAACTGGGCGGAGCGAAGAACGACGACCGCGTGATCATCCGTCAACTCCCACTTTACCTCTCGGACACCGCCCGCCGGTGGCTCGAGGGGCTCCCGCCGGATCGGATCCATGACTGGGCCGACCTAGTCAGGGTCTTCGACGGGAATTTTAAAGGGACCTGCGTGCGCCCAGGCAACCCCTGGGACCTACGGCGTTGCAGGCAGGCGGCGGACGAGCCCCTCCGCGACTTCGCTCGACGGTTCTCGAAGCAGCGTCTCGAGCTCCCCCACGTGCCGGACGAGGACGTCATCTCAGCGTTCCTCGCAGGCACAACATGCCAAGAGCTTGTTCATGAGCTAGGACGCTACCGTCCCGGACGGTCGAGGACCTGATGGATCGCGTCACCAGCTTTGCTTCGGGCGACGAAGCAGTGGGGGCCTTCTTTGGCCGTACCACGGACAAAGGCAAGGCGGTGATCGCTCCGGAGGGCTCCAACAAAGGCAACGACGCCAAGAACGACAACAATGACGGCAACAAAAGGAAGAAAAACAAACGCAAGGGCCAGAAGGCGAAGCGTGGCACCGATGACGACGACGACAAAGAGGTGCTCGCGGGCGCCCTCGAGCCCAAGAAGCCTCGAGGCCCCCCGATGGGGCTGTTTTCGACCAAATGCTCGAGGATCCCTGTACCTATCACCGGGGCCCCGTAAACCACAAGTTGAAAGACTGCCGACTGTTGAAGGGCTACTACTCCAAGCTCGGCGACAAGAAGGAGGACGCGCCTAAGGGAAAGGATACCGATCGACGCGGCGGCAGAAACGCAGATGGCGACTTCCCCCCGGTGCGCGACTGCTACATGATCTACGGGGGGCCGACCGTCGGGCTCTCAGCTCGAGAAAGAAAGAAGGAGCGCCGGGAAATCTTTTCGCTTGGCCACGACGCCCCCCGGTATCTTGACTGGTCCGATGCGCCAATCACGTTCGACCGTGACGACCATCCGGACCAGGTCATAAACCCGGGGGCTTACCCCCTCGTCGTCGACCCCGTCATAGTCGACGTTCGGTTCTCCAAGGTGTTGATGGATGGGGGCTCGAGCCTCAACATCATATACCTCGAGACCCTCGACCTCCTGGGGATTTCAGAAGGACAGCTCCGACCCAGTGTCGGGGGGTTCCACGGAGTAGTGCCAGGAAAGAAGGCCCACCCCCTCGGGCGCATCGACCTGCCGGTCTGCTTCGGCACGCCGGCAAACTTCCGACAGGAAACGCTCACCTTCGAGGTGGTCGGCTTCCAAGGGACCTACCACGCCATCATCGGCCGGCCAGGCTACGCCAAGTTCATGGCGATTCCTAACTACACGTACTTGAAGCTCAAGATGCCGGGGCCGAAAGGGTCATCACCGTTGACACCTCCTACGAGCACGCATACCACTGCGACGTGGAGTGCGTCGAGCGGGGGGAGGCCAACGTCCACCTCGACTCGCTCGAGGCCTTGGCAGCTCTGGCCACCGAGGGGGCCCCAGAAGCAAAGCGTCACGCCGGCACCTTCGAGCCGGCTGAGCACACCAAGCAAATACCCGTCGACCCGACCTCGGCCAATGGCAAGACGCTGACCATCAGTACCAGCCTCGAGCCCAAATAGGAAGCAGTGCTCGTCGACTTTCTCCGCGCGAACATCGACATGTTTGCGTGGAACCCCTCGGACATGCCGGGCATACCGAGGGAAGTCGCCGAGCACGCCTTGGAGATCCAGGCCGGGTCCAGACCGGTGAAGCAACGCCTGCGCCGCTTCGACGAGGAAAAGCGCAGGATCATCGGCGAGGAGGTGCACAAGCTTTTGGCGGCCGGATTCATCAAGGAGGTATTTTACCCAGAGTGGCTAGCTAACCCTGTACTAGTTAGGAAAAAGAATGGAAAAATGCGGATGTGTGTAGATTACACTGGTCTGAATAAAGCATGTCCAAAAGTTCCATTTCCTTTACCTAGAATTGACCAGATCGTCGATTCCACTGCTGGGTGCGAAGTGCTTTCGTTCCTTGATGCGTATTCCGGCTACCACCAAATTAGGATGAGAAAATCCGATGAGCTCGCGACCTCTTTTATCACGCCATTTGGTATGTACTGCTATGTTACGATGCCCTTCGGCCTTCGAAACGCCGGGGCAACGTACCAACGATGTATGCAGCACATCTTTGGCGAGCACATAGGCAAGACCGTCGAGGCCTACGTCGATGACATCGTGGTTAAAACTAAAAAAGTAGGGAACCTCATCAGCAACCTCGAGACCACGTTCGAGTGCCTCCGGGCCAAGAATGTGAAGCTCAACCCCGAGAAGTGTGTCTTTGGTGTGCCTCGAGGCATGCTACTTGGCTACATCGTCTCGCAACGGGGGATCGAGGCAAACCCTGAAAAAATCTCAGCAGTCACGAGGATGGGCCCGATTCGTGACCTCAAGGGTGTGCAGAAGGTAACAGGCTGCCTAGCCGCTCTCAGCAGATTCATCTCGAGGCTGGGGGAGAAAGCACTACCCCTCTACCGCCTGCTGAAAAAGACGGAGCACTTTGCGTGGACCGCCGAAGCCGAGGAAGCCTTGACCAAGTTGAAGGGATTGCTGACTTCTGCGCCAATTCTCGTGCCTCCGCAACCAGCCCAGGACGGTGATTCCCCGAACCTCTCCTCCTCTATGTGGCCGCAACCACTCAGGTGGTCAGCGCGGTCATAGTCGTCGAGAGGTACGAGGAGGGTCATGCATTGCCAGTCCAACGGCCAGTGTACTTCACCAGTGAGGTGCTCTCCGAGGCCAAGGTCCGGTACCCGCACATCCAAAAGCTGCTCTACGGCATCATCGTCACAAGGCGCAAGCTCCAGCACTACTTCCTCGCTCATCCCGTAACGGTGGTGTCATCCTTCCCCCTCGGAGAGATCGTCAACAATCGGGAGGCCACGGGGCGCATCGCCAAGTGGTCCGCCGAACTAATGGGGAGACCATCACCTATGCCCCGCGAAAGGCCATCAAATCGCAAGCGTTGGCGGACTTCGTTGCTGAATGGACCGACACTCAGCTCCCGCCGGCGCAGATTCAAGCCGAGCTCTGGACCATGTACTTCGATGGATCCCTCACGAAGACGGGGGCAGGAGCAGGCCTGCTCTTCATCTCGCCCCTCGGAGTACACATGCGCTACCTGCTACGCTTGCACTTCCCCGCCTCCAACAACGTCGCCGAGTACGAGGCCCTCGTCAATGGGCTGCGCATCGCCCTCGAGCTCGGGGTCCGACGCCTCGACGCCCGAGGAGACTCGCAGCTCGTCGTCAACCAGGTTATGAAGGCTTCAAGCTGCATCGATCCCAAGATGGAGGCGTACTGCGGGGAGGTGCGCAAGCTGGAAGACAAGTTTTACGGCCTCGAGCTCAACCACATAGCTCGGAAGTACAACGAGGCCGCAGACGAGCTGGCAAAGTTGGCGTCCACGCGCGGCACGGTACCGCCAGACGTCTTCTCGAGGGACGTCTTCGAGCCATCCGTCGAAATCGACCCAGGGGCTGGCCCCTCGACGCCACCCCTCGAGCAAGACACGGGGGCTCGAGATCGACGCCACCCCTCGAGAAGGACCCCTCGACGTCCGCAGAGGCGATGCAGGTCGACGCACACGCCTCTTCGTCATCACGGCCCCTCGACTGGCGGACGCCTACCCTCGACTACCTGACGCGAGGCGAGCTACCAGAAGACAAGACGGAGGCCCGACGCGTCGCTCGGAAGGCCAAGACCTACGTCATCTACGGCGACGAACGGGAGCTATACCGACGAAGTCCGACTGGGATCCTTCAACGCTGCATCCCACTCGAGGAAGGGCGCAAGCTCCTCGACGATATGCACTCGGGGGCTTGCGGCCACCACGCAGCGCCGAGGGCCCTGGTTGGAAACGCCTTCCGACAAGGCTTCTATTGGCCGACCGCCATTGGGGACGCCAAGCGTTTGGTCCAAGCGTGCCATGGATGTCAATTCTACGCCAAGCAAACGCACCAGCCCGCACACGCCCTGCAGATGATCCCAATCACTTGGCCATTTGCCGTTTGGGGGCTCGACCTCGTGGGTCCCCTCAAAAGGACAAGTGGAGGTACACACACATGCTCGTGGCCGTCGACAAGTTCACCAAGTGGATCGAGGCTAAGCCGATAGGAGACCCCACCTCCGAGAGGGCTGTCGAGTTCATCGCCAACATCATGTACCGGTTCGGGGTGCCTAATGTCATCATCACCGACAACGGCACCCAATTCACGGGCAAAAAGTTCACTAACTTCTGCGATGACAACAACATTCGCGTAACCTGGGCCTCGGTCGCATACCCCCAATGCAACGGGCAGGTCGAGCGCGCCAACGGCATGATACTCCATGGGCTAAAGCCGAGGCTGTTCAAAACCCTCAAGGATTTCGGAAAGGGGTGGGCTACAGAACTCCCCTCGGTGCTGTGGGGCCTCAGGACTACGCCGAGTCGAGCCACCGGGTTCACTCCGTTTTTCCTAACCTACGGCGCCGAGGCCGTCTTACCCACGGACCTCGAGTACGGCTCACCTCGACTTCGAGCCTACAACGAGCAAACCAGCGACGAAAGGCTCGCCAACGCCAAGGACCAGCTCGAGGAGGCCCGAGACGTGGCGCTCATCAACTCTGCACGCTACCAGCAAACACTTCGATGCTACCACGACAAGACAAGCACGTGCGCAAAAGGGACCTGGCGGTGGGGGACCTCGTGCTTCGACGGCTGCAAGATAATCGAGGGCGCCATAAGCTCACCCCTCCGTGGGAAGGCCCATACACCGTGGCCGAAGTGCTCAAGCCAGGCACGTACAAGCTCTACGACGACCAAGGCAGGATCCTGGCGAACGCGTGGAACATATCTCAGCTACGTCGCTTCTACCCTTAAAGGCCTCGAGGCCTTGTTCATTTTATCACTTTGTACAAACATGTCAAAATGAATGAACAAACTCGTGCATTATCGTTCATGTTGCTTCGCATCTTAAGGTAGCCTCGACCCTGCCTAGCTCAGGGTCGAGCCTCCCTCGGGGGCTGACAAGGGGTAGAACGCCCCCCCAGACTCCGAAAAACGCGTGTTTTCTTTTCAAAAATTTGACCCTCGTCTCGACTCACGCCTCGAACGAACTAGCGACGTCTAAATCTAAAGTACCTCGAGCCTCAAGGTCGGGGGGCGTCGACGTAGACGGCCGCCTACGCCCCCGGGCTACGGTACCCTACCTACGCCTCCCCTCGAGGGGCTCGCGACGTACTAAAGGAACACAGACTAAGTTAGCAGAAACTCGAGCTTGCGACAAAGAGAAGCGGTCAAACGCATTTGAAAAGAAAACAACTCTTTCCATAAACAAATCACATATACATTCGGGTCTCGACGTACCCTCATTTATCTCACAAAATTCTTACAAGGGCCTCGACGCCCAAATTTGGCACGCAGGCCTCAATCCTCGTCGGTGCGGTACTCCTCCCCAAGGTCCGCGAGGGCAGGCTCGACCTCGACGCCCGAGCTCGAGGAGGAGGGCTCCCGACACCGCTGCTGGCGTCAGGAGGCAGCACGTCCTCCTCGAAGATCTTCGCAAGCGACGTCCCCGGCCTCTCCATCTTCTCCAAAATTTTGTCAACTCGGCGGTTGTTCCATTCCTCATCCTTCCCCTCGATCTCGATGAAGCCATTCGCGACAACATGGACCGGGAAGCGGAAACCGGAGCGAACAACCGCGAGTGTCTGCTTGACACCGTGATGGAGAGCTTGCCGGACGCGGTCCCGAGCGGCTGCGTCGAAGAAGCACAAGGCGTCGACCAAGGCATCGCCCCGAGCCATCGCACCCTCCGCCGCGGCAACAGGAGGAGCACCCCACATGGGGCCGAGCCGGTCGAGAGAAGAGCGAGCCCGCTCCGCCACCATCGTCTCATCTTGGAGCTGGTCCAAGAGAGCCTGGTTCGTCTCACGGAGCTCCTCGACCGTCTTCTCGACCCCTGCGCAATAAACAAGGAAGAGTGAGACGGCGGCATAACAAAAAACTTCAAGACCCAAACAAAAACAAGATGTAAGCCTCACCGTCGCAGTGTTGCCCCAGTGCGGCGAGGTCGCTGGTCAGGCCCTCAGCACGCTGCTCCAGCCTGCGCTTCTCGGCCAGCGTAAGGAGCTTCTCGGACCTAAGGCCCTCGATCAGCCGGCCCGCCTCCACCAGGGCCAGATCCTTGCGGATCACCTCCTGCCGCGCCGCCCCCTCGGCAGCTCGGGCGGTGGCGGCGCCACTCACGGCGTCTTCGGCCTCTTTTCTGGCCGCCTCCGCTGCGGTCCGGGCGGCGGCGGCCTCGCCACGGGCGTCAGCAGCCTCCTGCTTCGCCGCCTCGGCTTCAGCCCGGGCAGAGGTGGCCTCGCTTCGAGCGTCCGCGGCCTCCTTCCTCGACGCTTCGAGAGTGGCGGCGGCCTCCTCCCTGGATCGGGCGACCTCACCTCGAGCCGCCCGGACCTCCGCCTCCGCCTCGTTAAGCCGGCTCGCCATCTGGGCGTTCCGGCTCAGCTCCGCGCGGAGATCTCGAAGCTCCGCCTCGGCCCGCTCGAGGGCGGCTGACACCTGTGCGGATCGGCCCGCCTCCTCGGAGCAGGACCGCTCCGCCTCCGCCATAAGTGCGGCCACCTCCCGGAAGATGGACCGCACCTCGCGCGGTGCCCCCGCTGGGCCGGCTGCTCGACGGGAACCACGGCAAGGGGCGGGCTCAGTGGGACGGGAAACGGCCATATCGGTCGGTCGAGCTCGATGTCGGGCAGACCCTCCTCCGCCTCGAGCTGCCCCGACAGCGACCCGCCGCTCGACGGCACGGGCCCCGGCTCCCTCCGTCCCTCCGCCGGCGCCTCCTGTTGCGGATCGGTCGACGGAAGGCTCGACCCTGGGCCCTCTTCCCTGGCCGGGCCCTCCGGCGCCTTGTCGGCGCTAGCCGGCACGACGGGCGCCTCCACCGTCATCGAGCCCGCGGCGAGGAGCGGCCCCTGCTCCAGCTCGTTCAGGAGGTCCTCCACCGTCGGCTCCTTCTCCGCCGACGTCTCTCCCCCCCTTCCCTCCTCCGCAGCCCGGCCCGTGCTGGTTGGAGCCACAAGGGGCGCAGTCTCCTCAGCTCCAGACGCCGGCGGGGCCGAGCTCGCCCCAGGCGCTTCCCCGGAGCAACCGTCATGATGAGGGGAAGGATGGCGCTCCCAGTTGGCACCATCGCGGGAGGAGGAGGGGGAGGAGGCAGCGCTTCGGCGGACACGGCGGTGGCGGGCTCGATGCCATGAGCTGAGGCCCCTGCAGTACGAGATGGCGGAAACGTCAGAACCAGGAAAAGTACCTCGACCCCTATGGTCGATGGCGACGGCCTCACCAAAATTTGCGACGATCATCCGGCCCCCTCGAGCCATGGCAGCTCGGGCCTTCTCCAGCCAAGCGGCCTCTCTAGCAGAGGAAGGTGCCGTACCTCGAGGTGCCTGTGCCTCGACGGGGCTCGAGGCTTGGCCCGCTTGGACGAAGCGAGATCCACCTCCTGGTAGGAGCGCTTCCCCCTGAGAAGATGGAGATGACACGCGTCATTAAAAGCAAAGAGGTGAAGCCTCACTACCGACGAGACCCAAGGAAACTACTCACCCGAAGCGGCGGCTGGGCTTCTTCCCGGAGTCACCGGACCCACTCGGGGCTTCGAGCCCACCCCGCGGCTCGAGCCCTGCGCCTGGGCCGTCTCCTCAGGGCTGGGATGGGGGGAGGGCTCCCGACGCCTCCCATGGCTCGACCTCGAGGGAGAGCCCTCCTTCCGCACCACATCGCGGGAGGGCGATCGTACCGCCCTCGTGCTGACGTCGTGGCGCTCGCCCCGGCGCGGGCTCCGGGACCTGCTCCGGCGCCCGCGCTGGTGGTCGCGCCCTCCCGCGTCCGCTTCCGCGTCCCGGCGGCGGTGCGGCGATGGACTCCGAGGACGCTCGCGCCCCTGGTCACGAGGCGCTCGGGGGCTCCCTCCCCGACGCTCATGATGGCGCGGGCTCGACGCCTCTCTTGGCGCCCACTCCTCCGCGGGCTCGACGGCGCCCTTGACAGCTCGCGGGGGTCGGGCCCGGAACCCTTCTCGACCTGTCGGCCGCCTCTCGAGGCCCGACCCCTCTCGAGACCCCCCGTCTGGGCTGATGCGGGGGCGGCCTCCGTTGGCGCAATGGCGGAGGCGCTCCGGGTCCGGGGCTTCCTTGCGACTGGGGCACGTCCGGCGCGGAGCTCGACGGACCTCGGGCCCCCGACGAGGCAGGGGTCGGCGCCGCCTTCCGCGGCTGCGCCCCGCGCGCCCCTTTTGACGGCGGGACCTCCAATGTACCCTCCTGCACAGAGGAGCGGTCAGCCCTGTCATCGACGAGCCCCGCGCGCATCAAGCGCGCATCCATCCCCTCGTCGTCGTCCTCCTCCTCGTCACTACTCTCCTCCTCCGAGCTCGAGGAGCTCAGCTCGGGGGACCCGTCCCCAGGCTGACGGTTACGACGAGCCTTCGCCAGTCTCTGCTCCCGAGCTAACGACGCAAGTTTTTCTATCTTTCTGTTTCTTCTTTTTTGCATCCTTGCTCTCCTTGTCCTTTTGAGCAGAGAGGCGCCTCACCTGAAAGCATCCGCGGCGTCCTATCACCGGGGGCCTCGACGCGCGACAAGTAAATGCCCCTGAAGAAAGGAGAAGCGTGATGAGACAAACCACAAGACGGACGCAAACGGGTCAAAGGAGGAAGAAGGGGGAGGAGGCTCGAGATAGCTCGGCTCGAGGGAAGCTTACCAGGTCAAGACACCCCTCGTCGGGTGCCATCGCAACCAGGTTGGAAAGTTCAGGGACGAACGGCCCCTGGATCGTGATCGACACCCGGGAGACGCCCTCGTTCCGGGACAGCCTCTCTTCGGCCATCCTCGAGCGGTTGAGCGCCTCGTGGTGAGCCTGCGGGCCCATCTCGTGCATAAGAAGGGGACGGTCCGCCAGCGGAAGGACTCTTCGCTGGTGGAACGCCCAAATGACCGCTTGCACGGTCAGCTTCTTCTCATCCACCAGCGTCTTCATCATCTCCATCAGCGGGGCCAGGTGGCGTTGCCTGTCCGCAGCGACGCCCCCAGGTCCACTTCTCCGGGCGTCGAGTGTAAGGACCCTGCCGGTGTACTGCGGAAGGAGGCCACCTTCGTTCCGCAGGTAGAACCAATGGTCGTCCCACCGGCCTGGTGGTGGAGATAGCTTGTATCGCAGGTACTCGCGAGGGACGTTGGCCGACGAGGTCCCCGCCCTCGCGGTGATGGCAAGGGAGCCCAAGCGTACGGGCCGCCTCCCGCTGGGCTTCAGGGACTTGATGAAGAGCTCGCCCCGGAAGAGATGGACGAACATCTCCCAGTGCGGCTCCATCTCAGGTACCCCTCGCACACCGCGGCGAAAATGGCGGCGTGCGAGATGGAGTTGGGGAGAAGTGTTGCAGCTCCACCTCAAAATGGTGGGCCAGCCCTCGCAGGAAGCGGCTCGGAGGGACGCCGAGCCCCATGCGGTGGTAGCGCGTGAAGCTCACCACGTACCCCTCCGGCGGGTGCGGCTCCCGGTGCTCCGCCGACGGGATAACCCACCATGCGGGCCCCTCCTCCGGTTTGGGGCGCAGAAGCCCCTGGGCCACCAGCGAGTCATCTCGCTCTGCGTCACTTCGACGGGCTCCAGTCCTCGGCCGGCAGCATCTATGTCTGGGCGGCCATGACGGTGGTGCGGCGCGGATCCGAGCAGCGGGACGGCGGCGGCTAGCTCGAAGGAGAGGGCGCGTAAAGGCAACAGCGGCGGCGAAGGCAAAGGCAAAGTAAAGGGTTCTCTTTCCCCTCTTTCGATATTTATAGGGAGAAATCCAAACGGGCGGATCTCCCACGACGTAAAAAGGTAACAGAATGCATTCAATGCGCCTACCTAACCGTGTCTCGAGCCGGGTGCGGGTGCAGGTACACGCGTTACCTCTCCATTCGCTCCACTACTCGGGCCCGCCACGACCGTCGCTCCGGCTTCGCGCCCGTCGCTCCCCGACAGTTTCCGCCTAAAAAAGGCGCGCCCAACGGGCAGAAGGACTCCCAGACGACGGAGGCTCTTCATGAAGGTAAAAACGGGCCCCGGCCCTAAGTCTCGAAGTAGCGAAGGCTGGCCCTCGAAAAGGGTTCGACAGCCGGCTTCGAGCACCCGAGTCAGGGACACAAGGGGCGCCACTCGCGGCATTACTCGAGGGCCGAGCCCTCGAGGCCCCTCACGTGTATCCAAGGCAGGGAGCTCGACGTGCAGTGAGATCCCCTCCGAGGGAGGCATCGAGCCACCGGGCCCTATCGAATGGACCCGGCACTCCTGCAGACTGAGCACCCATGCTTTATGAGACCGCCTCCGGGCCACAGTCGACCCCTAACGAACGGGGCACGAGCTCTCACTTGGATTCCCCGTTACCAGCTCACCGGGAACCTCGATACTCGCCCACTCGGGTAGTACGAGGCATCCCCCCTCGCATCCGATCGAAAGGACTCGCGGGATGACGAGCCAGGGTAATCGGCATGCCGGACAGCTCGAGGAGCCGGCCAGTCGGTTCAGCCTGGCACCCCTCGACGAAAGAGGGTCTTTAAACTCGGAAAGTTGCGACTAATCTCTTTTCTTCGTGTGAGCATGAGATTTTCAGGACTCGGATAAAAGCTCGACCCCCATCTCGCCTGAGCCTTCGAGACCAGGCCCAGGACAAACGCTCATTCTCCGTCTCGTCCGAGCCCTCCGAGCCAAGCCTCGGGCGAAGTCTCCCGCGACAAAGAAAAGGTTACCGCGAATATTTATATTACTACCAAACCACATTTCGAGCATGATTGACAGGCACACACGGTGCCGCAATCTCCGCCCCTGACGACTCCGCCTAAAAAGGCGCGCCCACTGGGCAGAAGGTTCCCTAACGACGGAGGATTCTTCGAGAAGCCCACGAGGGAGTTCTAACACACCCCCATGGCCTCGGGGGCTACACCCGCGGGTGTCGCTCGCACGACACCCACGGAGTCAAATCGACAAGACCCTCGAGACCAGTCAGCTACCATCGAGATCCCAACCTGGAGCCCCTGCTCGAGTGCAAGCACTCAAACAAGGGCTCGGGGGCTACTGTCGGTGGTACAAAAAGGGGTACCCCCAATTAACGCAAACACGCCGAACGCTCTATCTCCGTCTCGCCCGAGCCCTCCCAGCCAGGCCTCGGGCGAACCGCTCTATCTCCGTCTCGCCCGAGCCCTCCCAGCCAGGCTTCACGCGAACGCTCTATCTCCGTCTCGCCCGAGCCCTCCCAGCCAGGCCTCGGGCGAACCGCTCTATCTCCGCCTCACCCGAGCCCTCCCAGCCAGGTCTCGGGCGAACGCTCTGTCTCCGTCTCGCCCGAGCCCTCCCAGCCAGGCCTCGGGCGAACAGCTCTGTCTCCGTCTCGCCCGAGCCCTCCCAGCCAGGCCTCGGGCGAACCGCTCTGTCTCCGTCTCGCCCGAGCCCTCCCAGCCAGGCCTCGGGCAAACCGCTCTGTCTCCGTCTCGCCCGAGCCCTCCCAGCCAGGCCTCGGGCGAACCGCTCTATCTCCGTCTCGCCCGAGCCCTCCCAGCCAGGGCCTCGGGCGAACGCGCTCCCACACCTCGAGCCTTAACGCACGGACCTCGAGCTGTACAGACAGCTGTACCAGCCCATACCACGCATTTAATGCCTTCACCTACTCCGGTCATGTCCACTAGTGCACGGCATGTACCACAGTAACCCGGTGTAAAGGTCAAGTCACGTTTTCCCACAAGCATGGGCAAAAGGGCACCAGTGCAGCACTGTTCGGCCACGCCGGGCACTGTAACCCCTCGAGGCCGGCTACGCGCCCTCGAGCCAGGCACTGTAACCCCTCGAGGCCGGCTACGACGCCCCTCGAGCCCTGCACTGTAACACCTCGAGGCCGGCTCCGCGCCCCTGAGCCCCCGCACTGGCACCACCTCGAAGCCGGCTCCGCGCCCTTCGAGCCCTGACTACTTTCGTGCTGTTAGAGGACAGGTACCCCAAGACCGGAGGGACCTCACCGCGTACTGTATATTCCGAGATGGGTGCTGTACGGCTCCCGCCTTGTCGCGCCCCACGTCCGCGCCGGGATGGAAGCCACGACTCAAGGACGCCTCAACAGCGACGATCACATCGGCTCCAGGTGCCCCGACAAGACAGGGTTCCTACCCTTCTCCGTATGGGGCACCATGCGCCCCGACACCTGTAATACTTTTTGTAACCCTAGCCTCCCCTTGCTCTATAAAAGGGGGACGCTAGGGCCCTCATTCGGGACGACGAACAGAACACACGAGTCCACGCACAAACACGAGTCCGGACCCCGGTCCACGCTCACTGAGCTTGTATTCTCCCCTGTACAAGCACTTAGGTGCAAGTAATACAAGAATATCTCCCCCCACTGGACGTAGGGCCTTCTTTGCCCGAACCAGGATAAATCCTTGTGTCCCCTTGCATCACCATCCAAGAAGAGAAGCACGCGATCATATTACTTGTTGGTGTGACACCCCCGGGTACGAAACACCGACAAGAGCAAACAAGCAAGCAAGAGCAAGCAGTGACTGAATGAAGAAAAATGAAGACAGGAGCTCGGGCACGGCTGGAGGTAGAAGAACATTTCAAATATAGGGAGGGACATTTAGCCCCGGTCCTTATTCCCAGCCGGGGCTAAATGTTGGCATTTAGCCCCGGCTGGGTACACCAACCGGAACAAAACCTTTTAGTCCCAGTTGGTGTTACCAACCGGGGCTAAAGATGCCAACATTTAGCCCCGGCTGCATACACCAACCGGGGCAAAACCTTTAGTCCCGGTTGGTGTTACGGCCCGGGGCTAAAGGTCGGTCTTTAGCCCCGGTTGGTAACACCAACCGGGACTAAAGGCCCCTCTGACAATTGAGCCATTGGGCTGGGGAGCTTTAGCCCCGGTTGGTGTTACCAACCGGGGCTAAAGGACTTTCTAGTCCCGGGCGCAAATTTTTCCGTGGCTAATGCTGATTTTGCAAATCGTCCAAAGGCCTGTTCTCTAGTAGTGATACCACTATAGTATATGTTTGGATACTGCACACAAACAAACCTACAGCTATACATAGATTACGAACGTCGCTGAGAGGTGTCTCAAGACCATCACAACACCTAACCATTCTGGCATACATCGGTGCTTAAGGCATGTGAAAAATGGGGACAGGCCATAGTGAGAAACACGAGCGATCTCACGTATTGAACTCAGGCTTGGTCATTCGCACACCTATGAAAACAAAATGTCCTCTATTCTGCTCGTTTTATGGCTGATTTATTGTGAGAAAAAAATACTGCTCCACGATTGATGTGTATGGTCCAACTGCTTCACTTAGAGAAGAAGAAGGCAACTACTAAGCTAAACTTGGATATGGGACTCTTCTCTCGTTCAGGGTGAACTAAGACCTACCTAACTCATGAGCTTATTATCATAATAAGAAGTGATCATTTTTAACTTTTGCGAAGAAAGGAACAACCGCTGTCCCCGCCGCCTCCATCTTCTTCACCGTTGGTCCTCATTCCTCTCCTTCGTTATCTCACCGGAAGCTGGAGACAGTGAGATCCATCGTTTTAATAAGTTTTCTAGTAGATCGAGTCTTTTAGAGTTAGAGTTTCTCCATGTCAAGGTTCTTGGTATCAGGGGTTTATTTTCTCCTCCTTCCCGGTGATGGTGAGGAGGTAGGGTGGATCCAGCTTCTCCATGGTGGCTCTGTTTAACATGAGGGCGACAACTTCAGCGTCAACATCTTCATCGACATGACGACATGAAGACCTTTGTTTCTCGACAGCGGCATCAAAACGGAGATGATGTCGTCGCCATGGAATAATTTTTCTTTGGTCCCTTCTTCGTTTTATTGTGGTTGGATCTGATCACGATAAAGGACAAGAGAGAATAATTTTTAGATCAGTCTTCCTCATCTTCGGTGGCAGAAACAAGAAGATGGAAGACAAGGAAGAAGTTTCTTAACTCCGCCTATATGAATGTTGGTCGTCCGTTCGACATCTATTCTTAGGCCTAAAACAATTGTTGTTGAGTAGTATTTGTTTGTGCGGTTATCTATACGAAGCGTCAAACAGGTTTGGATTTGAGAGCATGAGCCATTCATGACGTTGGTACAATATAATTGAAAACCAGTTTCTGGATATAGTTTTTCCAGAGTATTTTCTAGAGTATTTGTAACGTGATGATGTACCTAACTAATCTAATATAATTTTTCTTACGTCTAAAAAAACTTATTATCATAATCATAAAAAATAAAAGTGGATGGTGTATTCACGGTTTGTAAACGACATTTACATGATGGGCATTTCGCTTTTGTGACGTACTGATCTTCGCCGTGACATTGCCATGACAGCATGATTTTTGTTTCTTTATTGCGAGAGCACATATATGACGAACCCTAGTGTTGAATTGGCCGGACGCAGAGTATCATGACGAGCGAGTAGAGAGATGTCGGACACTCATTGTAGAAGGTCTGCAGGAGGTTGCATTGCATATGCTAATTCTGATGCATTGCTAATGGAGTCTGTATGTATTCCAAATCCTATCCTATCGCATCACACTCTGATCCCCAGCGTAGTGACACAGGTGGACACGATTCCGGTGTAATAAGCTCCGAATCCTATCGTGCCCTGATCCGCCATTTACACTAGCCAAGTTGACGCGCCCTGGAAAAGGGCCGGGCCCCTGATCGTGCCGCATAGGGCTTTTTTTTATTATTATATCTTTAACCTTTTTTAAAAAAAATATTACAATAATAATCTCACCCAAATAAAATTTATACATTTTAACCCTTTTGTTGTCGCGCCACCGGGAGTAGCGTGACAAGATCTTATACGTCGGATATCGTTTCCAACGTATGGTCTTGTCGCGCCACCGGGAGTGGCGTGACAAGACTGAATTTTTGAGAAAATCATAACTCTCCAATACGATGTTGGATGAAGATGATTTTTATATAGAAATTGTAGCTCTCGATGAGATCTACAACTTTGTAGTTTTGAGTTTTTTCATTTGAGAACGTTAAGATGCTCAAAAATTAAATACTCTTTTCAGCACCATAATAATTAAACGCATATAAGAGTTCGTCGCTTTTGAAAATTCATATATTTTTACATGGTATCAAATAAAGATATAAAAAACATAATTTTTTTCAAAATCATATGCTCAAAAAGTATCTTTATTTGATACCATGCAAAAAAATATATGAATTTTCAAAAAACACAAACTCTTATATGCGTTTATTATGGTGTTGAAAAAAATATTTAATTTTTTAGCATCTTAACGTCCTTAAATAAAAAAAAACTCAAAACTACAAAGTTGTAGATCTCATCGAGAGCTACAATTTTCATATAAAAATCATCTTCATCCGACATCGTATTGAAGAGTTATAATTTTTTGAAAAATTCAGTCATGTCACGCCACCCCCGGTGGCGCGACAAGACCTTACTGTCACGCCACATGCATTGGTGTGACAAGGTTTTCCACGTTGGAAACGATATCCGACGTGTAAGACCTTGTCACGCCACTCCCGGTGGCGCGACAACGTTATTTGGCGACCAAAAGAGTTAGAATGTATAAATTTTATTTGGGTGGGATTATTATTGAAATATTTTTAAAAAAAATTTTAAAAAATAAAAAAAAGCCGCCGCATAGACATCTCCAGTCTCAGTGGAGGGCTATCCTAGATCCTTTGGAATTTGGATTGGATCCACGGCCCCCGGTGATGATGAACGTGAACGCAGCCCCGGAGCCCGGAATTGAAAGTGGTCGTTTGTCAAGCCCGCGACAAATGTACCTGCCTGTGACGAGATCACCGCGATCGATTATGTTTTTTTAATCTAGTTTACTTGGGTTTAGTTTAAATAAATGTACCAGCAAAATCACCGCTGTAATAACTTCAATGATGGTCGTGACAAGATCGTCATTGCGGCAGTCAATTTCATCGTCAGG
The DNA here is from genome assembly GCA_009763385.1 of Coix lacryma-jobi var. lacryma-jobi. Taxonomy (NCBI): domain Eukaryota; kingdom Viridiplantae; phylum Streptophyta; class Magnoliopsida; order Poales; family Poaceae; genus Coix; species Coix lacryma-jobi. The sequence goes on from VDCT01000015.1 coordinate 725,780, forward strand.
TCAATTCATGGTTACTGTATGTGTAAGGAGAAAGCGAAGCTCATGAACACTTCCCATGGGGACTTTATTCTTTTTTTTTACGAGAAAACCCAGGTAAACCTGGTTTTAACTAATTAACAGCATGAAGCTGAGAGCACCGTTACATTGTTGATGATTACATTCTAAAGATTCCTGAGAACAGGACAATCATGACCATGAGGTGCATAAGCACAAGCACCTAAGAAAGGAGTATAACCTGTGGAAAAGGAGGAGAGAGCTCTACGAGCAAGTGAATCAGCTAAAAAGTTATGATTCCTCTGGACCCTTCGGACCGTGTTGTCTGTCAATCTGATGTGTTGTAGAACAACCTGTTTGAAAGGAAGGATCCTCCAGTCCGGAGGTTGTTCCTGGTTGACTGAGTTGATGAAATGGACAACCTGCAAATTATCAGAAAATATGGTGGTGGTGTTCCATTGCAGTAGCTCGAGTACCGAAGAAGCTAAAGCGAGGCCCGCCGCCTCAGTCATCAGGACCGAGGAAGCATTGCTCAAGATAGCCTGGATGAAGATGCTCTGAGGGACCTGCGAATCATTATTTGTCAAAAAAATACCAATGCCTGTCGGTCTGATAGTGAGTCCTGGTGCATCTGGAAGTAGCGAAGCATCGACATAGCATTTGTTTCCTGACACAGAGGATGGGAACTGAACAAACCATGTGTCTTGTGTGACTGTAGCGGAATTTACAGTACCTTGTGGGTTTGGATTACCTGAGGAGAAACCTGTAGAAGTTGGCTGCTCAAGTAAAGCAGTCAAGTGAGTATGCATATGTGAGCGGGCTGTTTGAAGGATATGTAGTGGTGACCAAGTCTTCCTCTGAAATCTATGGTCGTTGCGTGCCTTCCAAAGATACCACATAATAAACAAAGTTTCACAGAGTGTCGAATCAGAGGGGTTAGCAGTATAAAACATAGGCAAAGCTATCTGAACTCCATCCTCTAGAGGATTAAGATTGGCAGTGGAAAGAGGTTGATTTGTCGTTGCCCAAACCTGCTGAGAAAGCTGACATTGGAAGAATAAATGAATATCATTTTCTATTAGTCACAATAGCTGCAAGAAGAGTCAATATGATTGGAGAAACGACTCGCTCTCTCCGCAGTAGAGAGCGCCCTCCTGATGAGACGCCAAGCAAAAGTTTTGAGAATGGGAGGGATTGTTTTACTTTTCCATACCTGCTGAAGGATATGATTTGCATCATTGGAAATGTTTCGTGATCCCTGAAGGGGTAGAGAGTCAACCTGCTGGTCAGCCAGAAATCTATATGCCGCCTTGGACGAGCATATACCTTTTTTATCTAGAATCCATCTCAAAATGTCATGCCGTGGAGAGCCCACAACCGGTGTAGCTTGGATGGATTGTACAGCTTCATTTGAAAAGGTGGCGGATAAAAGTTGTTGGTTCCAGAGTTGCGTACCTGGAATCCAGAGATCCGATACCTAGGAGGAAGTGGTGTGGTGACAACCGGGAGAAGCAGGTGACAATGGTCGTGTCTCGTGACGAGTAATTCTGGCATCCAATTTATCAACATCATGTTTGGTTGATTTGTTTTCAATTGATTTTGACTGATTAAAGAGTTATAGGTGTTGAATCTGTAACTGTAGCCTGCGTTGTACCGATGATTTAATTGTTGATATTCTTTCATCAGTTCAAATTTGTTTCGGTTTGTACTTCCGAAACATTTTTTTCGGGTGGGTTGTGGGTGGGTGGATTCCTCATTAGGACTTTAATGTGTTAACGGTGTTTGTTTATTATAGTATCAGTTGTATCTATCAAAGCTACTTCTCTATCCAACAAAATGTAATTCTCGCTTATTGAGAAATTAAATCATTTAAAACTTTGAATAAATTTATATAAAAATTAAAACATTCTTAGTACAAAATAATTAAGTACCATCAAATTAGTTATAGAATATGGTTTCATAATAATAAATTTATTTGGAGATAAAAATATTAATAATGTTTGCTATAAATTTGGTCAAACTCGAACTTCTTTGATGAACATGCGTCCCATAATTACATTCTTTTGTGGACGTAGGTAGTATTATCGAAGAAGATGATGGAAGGACTTAGATAAATGCTTTTATTCGGCAGGACTTATAAGTCGGCTAATAAACTGAAACATATTATTTATTGTGGGAGAAAAACACTATTTCATAGCTAATTTGTACATATTAAAGTCAGCTGATAGCTTAAGCGAACAGTGCCAGTTTATTTTAGGTTTTTTTTTTCCATATGTAATCTGAATGTATTGTGGACACGATCAAAATCGCAATGAAGATCGACGGTAGCCGTCCAAAGTTTAGAGTCTGTAATGTGGCTTAACGTGGTTGTAGAGAAATCCAAGTTTCTTTTTTGAACTTGCAGAGAAATGAAAAAAAAAAGGTAACGTACTCTGAGTGGGTTCCATCTATATAGGTTATTTTATAGATTATGTAGAAATCAAACGGATGTGTATTTTTACGGTTTGCAAATGACAAATGACCTTCGCGGCTGGATATATATATTTAGCGACGGAGTGGCGAATGTGACATTACGCTTTTGTAATACCCCATCATCATGAGATTGACATTGTCATGACGGCATGACTCTTGTTTCTTTATTGCGACAGCACATAAACCCTTGTAGTTTTGAGCTGGCCGGACGCGTACAGTAGTACTATCAGGCAGTAGCGGAGCCAGAAGGTCTAAGGAGCCCGGGCAAATCTCATTATGCAAGAGTATGTAGCTAGAAAATCACAAGATTCTTCTTTAATGTTAAAAAAAATTTCTATTGAACTTCGGCGATGAGCCCGGCCGGCCGCCCGGGGTGGCCGGGCGGTGGCTCCGCCACTGCTATCAGACAAGCAAGTAGTTGCGAGATGCCAAACACACATATGGACTCGATTGTAGAAGGTTGCAGAAGGATCGGAGAACCATATCCATGCAAAGGGTTAACACTGACGCGTCTAAGAGCAAGGCTAATAATTTAGTCAGCTGCTGGCTGTAAGTCCATGCCATGTCATATACACTTAACTCTATAGCCAACTTGTACAATAGACTAACTGTTATGCTGGCTGATTGTATTAAATATATAAATATTAATGCTTGTCTTTCCATGTCATCTTCTGCGATCTAAATCTTTGTGGCCATGGTAGCTAACCACACAACGTGAAACCATAAATGCAGATAGCAGCCGCACGGGATCTCGAAGGAGGACACGGAGCCAACCAACAGCCGACGTCTACGCTCGCACCTGGCTGGGAGCCGGCGTTTGCTTCTCGAGCGACGCGATTCAGCCGGGCGACTCGTTTACCGCCGGCTCCGTTCTCTCTCGTCTCTTCTCACTCTTCCACCTAGGATTTTGATGACATGGAACATCTCTCAGTCTGCTGACTAGGACTTATTATACTTGCTCTAATGGAGTGAGTCTGTCTGTCTGTATATGTGCTACAAATCCTATCCTATCGCATCACACTCTGCTCAGTGACTCTAATCTACTATAGCTCCGAATCGTATCGTGCCCTCTGTCTGGTCCTCTGTTAACAATAGCCAAGCTGATGATGATGATACGGTGTCCTGACCTGTCGCCCCCCTGGAAAGGGCCGGCGGCCTGCGGGTCCGCCCGATCTGCACATCTCCAGTTGGCCCAGCGGGCCTGTCCTAAATCCTTTGGAATTTTGGATTTGGATCCCACCCACCCCACCCCAGCGGGGGGAGAGCGTGCACGCAGCCCCAGAGCCCGAAAAGTGGTCGTTTGTCAAGCCCGCGAGCGCGAGCAGGTGGTTTGCTCAAGCAAAGCTGCGGGTGGGGTGGGTGGGTTTGGTCGTCGTCCCCAGGCCAATCCTTCCCAGCTCCGTCCCCACCCCACATGTGCAGCCGTGGACTTTGGACGTACTCCGTAATAAAGAACACGAGCCACCACCAGGTTGCAGCTCCAAACTTGCGGCCGGCGTATCCCCAATCATGCGTCGGCGTCGCGGAGAATTCCCAATCGGACAAGGCGTAGAGACCGCCCCTGTCATGTATCTGCCCGCGAAAAGGTGGCCACATGGCCGCGTAATCCATGTCGCACACGTAATCACTGGACATGGCGTTCAGCACAGCCAGACAGGACTCGGCTCGGCTGAGCCTGAGCGAGAGACCGTGCGCGCTGGCGACGCTCGATGCTTGCCGCGCCTATCACCCTGGAGCGTCGAGTCCGTCCACTCAGCCCGTGGCTCACCATCCATCCAAATCAAATCATCGTCGTCGTTCGTCGCCGGAAAGCTTTTTGCTTTTCCGAGTTATAAATGCGCTGGGACCTGGGATCCATGCGAAAGCTGCGGATTCTTCCTGGCGATGCCCGCGGCCCGGTGGAGCAAGCACATGCTCCTCGCCCGCGTTGTTTGGAGGACAGGCAGAGGCAGGCTTTGACTTAGAGTGACACCCACACTTTATATTAATGTTGTACTAATACGGACTGTACTAGTAATAAGCACTGGTTTTCCTTGCCACTTGCGGGCTGCATGTTTGCTGGTTAAGCTGGGAATCCTTCGGTTTCTTCCCTCTCACACACAACTACTACATCAAGTAAACCCCCCCCCCCCCCCCCCCCCCCTACTCCACCTCCTCAATCCGGTCCGCCGAGTTCTCCGTTTTGCATGCATGTCATGTCGGATTTTAATTTTATTATAATGCCCGGTGTTTAGTCTGTGTACTACTACAAAGGCAAAGCAGTGATAATAGTGTTTTGAACGTTTTTACGGCTAATTTCATATATTGGTTTGATTGTTTTTACAGCTGTTTTAATAGTGTTATGTAAGAGAGAATAAGCCAAAGTACAGCTCATGGCCGATTGACAAGGCAAATGAACAGGACTGATCACTCGAGGCACATCAACTACTGTAGTTTTTTTTCACAGAACCCCCTCTTGTTTCCCTTTTAACAAACTTTTCTTCATAGAGCCCCGATTTCTCTAGAAAGTGTGTTTTGGTATAAACTCACACCCACCCACACTAGAGTTACAAGCTTACAAAGAAAGCATAATGGCTATGTTCACCCAAGCTATAAGTCGATTTGAATCTGTATAAATTAGTCGTGTAAGAGTGTTTTACCCTCAACCATATAAATAAGCAAAAGTCGCTTGAAGTCCTCTGGAACAGAGCAAACATAAAGTGAAGTCTAAATCTGAGTTCACCTAAAATAAAAAGGCCACCATCATCGACACCATTCCAGGGCCAAAGTTCTATTAACTTATCAGCCAGTTTATCAACGTCTACGGTTATTCTCTCTCATAAAATACTGTTGACACAGCTAAAATCAGTCGAAATAAGCTCAAGCGAATAGCCTACATAGCAGAGCTAATAGAGCGAAAACTAAAAGAAGAAAGGCCTTCATTAGAACCATCCTCCTCAGAAGCAGACCATATGCTCAGATTACTCCAAGTCCTCAGAATCAGATCGCCTGCATAAGTTCATCAGCCAACTTTTCACTTGCTTCATCCTGTCGTCGTCCAAGTGACTATTGTGTTACATCAACTGCTACTACTCAGCAAGAGCAGTATTTGCAGCTTCACTAGTACTACACACGTCGAGTTGCTTCGTCTGTTCTTTTGTTTAAAAAATCGCACAGGATACGTACATCCTTGTAGGAAATTAAGAAACATGTACTGCATGAGACCGGCCCTAATATTTACTGGATGGTTGATTGAGCCGGTGCTAAATTTTTGAGGACCCCACCACTCAAATTGAACCGTGCAGAGATTTAAACCTGTGTGTGAATGGCAAAGGGCAAACTGACCAAATTCTGAATCTCAGTGCCTGGCATTAATGGTCAGCATACGTTCCTTGTTCGTAGAGCGCAGTACGAGAACAGAACCGAATTGAAGAATTAGTCTATTTTTAGTCGACTAAATTAGTGTCGTGCCGTCCCAAATGACACGGCTGAAATTTTAGTCTTGAATCCAAACGGCTGGAATCCAGTCCGATACACAACGTGGGAGTAATCGGTGGCGATCTCTCCTCCGCGCGGCAGCACAGCGATTGCGATCCTGACAGGCGGAACACGATCCCGGGCTCGCAATCCTATCACGCGCGCCCTGATATGATATGATTAATTAACAATGGCGAAAGCTGATACGGTCCATGATCATTATTGCTGGGGCCGCAAAGCTCTCCTGGCGAAAAGGTGCCTCATGCAGTCCAGCCTCCAGTGGATATATAACATAATATAATATAATATGATGATCTCCCCGGTCGTGCCGTCCTGGCCAAGTGAAGACGACGACGACACACCATTGTTTTGTTTAAGTAAGTAGTATAACCCGTGGAGGTTGGATCAATAATCACCAGCTGACACACGCAAGCAGGCATTGCTGGAGAGGTTCGCTGGGTCGTGGAAGCAAGCACATGAGCGCAACACGCGTACTGTACGCGGCCGGGACTCCTCTTGCAACTTCCACTACTCCCGAGTCCCGTACTAGTAGTACGTCCCAGCACCTCCATTTTTGTTTTGTCTTTTTTTTTAATACAGTAGGAGCGCCGATCGAGTGGCACGCACAGCCACGGGGCACAGTCAGCAGAGAATAGCGAGAAAAGGTGGCCGCCGGCGCCGGGCACACGAATCCATCCACCCTATATGCTTGCCTGCACTGCACGGTGGTAGGTACTCCCTCCGTCCCCTTTTAACTGTCGTCCGAAATGCGTGTCTGTGACAGAAACATGGATTTCTAGGTACGTACTCCCTCCGTCCCCTTTTAACTGTCGTCCGAAATGCGTATCTGTGAGAGAAACATGGATTTCTAGAGACAGTTATTTAGGGACGGAGGGCTTACTCCGCAAGCGTAACCTGTCCAACCAGCCGTCACCATGGCACCCCGCTCGCCCGGCGAGGGATCAGGGGTTGGGGTTCAGGACCGTGCCCACCGGCACCGGCACCGGCACGTTTCTCTTCGTCCGTCGTCGACGTCGTCGCCTTGCGCGAGGCATTTTGTATGGCGCACGCGCACCGCGAACGGCCAATTTTGTATGCATGGCGATTGCACTTGCGGCAGCAGGCAGCATGAGGAGTCGTCGCGGGCGGGCGACCAATCGGCGATTTTGGATTCCCCAAGCTTTTCAGAGTTAATGCACGGGGATCCATGCAAATTGCAAAAAGGGCGCGGAATCTTCCAGGGCTTAACGAACCCGCTCATTATATTGTTAATAATGGCCTGTTGCCGCCTTGGCGAGCTCACGGCCACATGATCGATCGCCTCGCCGGTGTTGTTTACAGGGTTAGAGACAAAGCGAGGCTTCCCATACCCACCAGGACCCAAGCTCCAGCACCCGCAGCTGATTAACCTGCCTACGGATATAAGTACTCCTCCTACGTATACGTAGGGCCAGCTGCAGTGCACGGCTGACCGTGTTCCCGCTTGCCTGGCTGGCGGCTGCTCTACCTGACCGTGTCCTCTGCGACTGCGACTGCGACTGCGACGGCCGGGCCGCAGGCTCTGCCTCCTGAATCCGGACCAGCAAGCGACCGCCGGCTGCTGCCCCTGCACTGCCGCTGCAACTGTTTCTCAGGTGCGCAATTGTTCCCCACTTATTGGTTCCTGAAATTCCCGGAGCCAGGAGATGGTTTTCCAACGCCCACGATTGAGCTTGAGCACCAGCCATTTGGCAACATGTACAGAAGAAGCAGCAGCTAGCTACAAGCCCAGCACAGAGCCAGGAAAAAACTTCCTTGGCTTGCTAATCATGGCCCAAGCTATTATACCAACTAATGCAGGGCTGCTGCTACCTTTTGTTTATCACAGTTCCTAAGCTAGCCGTCCGGCTTCTTAATTTCAAAATTACTACTTAACAAAGTGCTACGTGTGAACACGAGCAAATGGTAGGAAGAACAATCTGCGAAAGCAAATGGTCGGAAGGTCTAAGGCCCTGTTGACATCAACCATCACATCAATGTTCGGACATATGTATGGAGCATTAAATGTACGTACAAAAAATAACTAATTGTACTTTTAGTATGTACATGTCGAGACGAATCTTTAGAGTCTACGTAGTGCATATTTGAACAAAGTTTGTCAAATAACAACGAAAACGCTACAGGAAAAATTTTGCCATCTAAACAGGGCCTAAAGGAGGATGGAAGAAGAAGAATATATATCCAGTTCTTTTGACAGCTTCCAAAGTGGGTTTTGTTTATCAGGAGAAGGAGATGATGCTGTTGATTCCTAATCCAGGCCACCACTACTAGCTCCCTTTCAGCCTCATCATCACACATGCTTCCTTTTGCGCAGCCTTCCTTCTTTTTTCTATCCATTGCGCGCGTCTGCACTTGTGATGCGCAGTTGGACTTCACAGGGCGATAACGCTTTTGTCTGGAATGGATGAGTAGGTCCGATGCCTCTGTAGCACAACAACATCACCTGTGGGCATGTGGCTGCAACTACACGGCAACTTTTGGGCCTCTTATTACACAACCAAAAAAAAAACACAAATTTAGGCAACGCTAACACTACCAACAAATAATTTGTCAGGTGAATGCCGCCAACGAGTATTATACCTAGCTAGATTTGTGCAAAGGCTATGTTTACTTCCGGAAATTTTTTAGGAAAAGTACTACAACACTTTCGTTATTATTTGACAAACTTTGTCCAAACATGAACTAACTAGGTTCAAAAGATTCATTTCGACATTTACATACTAAAAGTATAATTAATTATTTTTTTACCTATATTTAATGCTCCATGCGTGCATCCAAAAATTGATGTGACGAGAAATCTAGAAAAATTTAGGAAACTAAACGGCACCAACTGTTTCTGACTCCAGTTCAGGTGAATCATATGTGTCCACTTCTTTACATAGTAACGTACTAACGTTAAATAAAAAAAATGTACTACAAATATCTTATCCTAGCTACTCCCTCCGTCCCGTTGAAAATATCGTTTTAGATTTTCAAATTTCTCGTTTAACCATTCGTCTTATTCAAAAAATTTGTATAAATATTATTTATTTTATTATAATTTATTTTATCACTAGAGATACTTTAATAATAATTTATTTATTTTATTATTTATGTAAATTTTTTGAATAAAATGAACGGTCAAACGAGAATTTCAAAAGTCAAAAATGTCATTTTTATTGGGACGGAAGGAGTATTAAACCATCTGCAGTGGAGACGCCAAATGCATCCCCTACGGTGTTTGGCGTGAAAAAACGCTGGAGCGGGGATCTGTAAATGGACCTGAACGCTCGTGCCAGCGCCAAATGAAGCAGGGAGGAACCGCGCGTGCCTGCATGCGAGAGAGTAGGAGAGAGCACGGGCCCTACGTTGTTAGGTAACAAAAAATCTTGTAACTCACAAACCAGAAAACCAAATTAAATTTTGATTGCACCATTAAATTTATTTTAATAAATTCTTCAAAACAAGATCTCACATGAATATATTTAGATAAAATTTATAGAAGATGATAAGTGGAGTCACCGTTGAGATTTAGTATAGAGTATGAGACATAGAGGATGGATGGATGCGGGAGAAAGTGATATAGATGAATGACCATGATAGAATATATTCTTTTTTAAGGATGAATATAGAGGTCGAAGAGTGCGAGTAGTCTTAGCGAAGGAATAGAAATTTCGCGGAAAGGTTGGTTATTAGCAGACGACGACATGCTGGTACAACCTCGCCTTTCGTCATTTTTATTTTCTCTAATCTGATGAAAGGACATGCTGATAGAGTGGTGGTAGAGTACTACGGAGTACTGTAGTCCCCAACGGAGCACAGCAGTCCACCAATTCAACCTTTTTTTTAAAAAAAAACACACACACACACTCAGGAATCTAAGGGCCGGCCCACCCGGCCCGGGGTCCGGCCCCAGGAAAGCGACGCGACCAAGACCGCGTCGGGGGGGTTACCCCAGCATAAGAGAGCGCAGCGCCACTTTAGACGGAGACCGAAACAAAACAGACGCGCTTGCCTGGAAACCAAGGCCAGAGGTCCAGTCCAGCAGAGACCGGAGCAAACGAGGCGGAGGCGGCCGGACTCCGGAGCCGAGGAAGAGCGTCCAATCCCAAGCTCGCCTCCCCGTCCCCGCCGTCCTGTCCCCTCCAAGTACCCTCCGCCGAGGCCTCCCTCGGAGTCGGCCCACCATCCTCTGATCCTACCGCAGCCGGGTATGGCGCGTGGCGGCGGGAGAAGACCGGCGGCGGCGGCTGGGGGAGAGGCCGTGGAGGGCTCTCGCAGTAGGTGAGTGATGCGCTCCGAATTCTCTCTGTTCGTATGTTCCGTTTAGGTTTAGGCGGACGATCTTATAGTTATAGCGGGGGCAATGGCACAGTGATCCATCGACCCGTTTGGTTTTTCCTAGCTTATTATCGATCGATTCGGTTGTGCCCGTGATTGATTGATTGCAACAGCCAACAGTACGAAGTACGAACTGCTCTGAACGAGCACCGCCGCCGTCGTCCACGTGAATACGTGATTCATATCAGGATGGGCTATTACGAGAAACTCTTTGATTCTGATGATTTATTTTCGGAATGTTCCGCCTAACCTGGTTTTGTTTATAGTAAGTAATATCTTGCCAAATTAGCCCGGAAATTAGTGCTGGATTTTTGGGAACCCATCTCCCTGATGATTGATTCCACATGCTAACTTTTTTTTTTCAATTTTTTGTCGGTTGGAAATGGAAGAGCGTCGTTGCCCACTTGTAGACCGTTTCGAACGGAGTACTCCCTGCCTAGCATTTACATTTTTCCACCGGTGCGTTTTATTGCCGCGGTGGCCCATCACAGTACACATGCAACCAAAGCGCTTCGTTTCTGTTCACTTCGAGTTTTTGTACAGAACAGAATTCATTCACCCTAGCAGGCAGCAAGTAAATTCTTTCCGTTCAGTGGTTTCTTCCTTGTCAATGTATGAAAAACGTACTGTAGAAAGAAACGAAGTACTGTACGTTTCTAAGAACAAACAAAACTCTCTCTACTTTTGTTTCCGCCACTAGTACAAGGTTCTGAGTCTTCTGACCAAAAGAGCAAATAAAAAAAAATCCTTAATTTTGTTTCCGCCACCGGGGCAGTTGCTCTGAACTGAAAGGCCGCAACTTTAATGGCCATGCCATTTACGCGGGGATCGGAGTTTTCACGCCCCTACGCCTGCGGCCCGGTCGGCGCAGATGCAGGAGACAGAATAGGCGGCGGCGCCCGCCGGCAGACCCCCCTGCTCCTCCCCTTGCCGCTTTCCCATCCACGGTACTGTACGCTACGGGGCACCCGCCAGGCCGCCACCCTAGTCGAAGGAACCCCTTTATTGCCGTAGCCTTTCTGCGCTGTTTTCCGCTGTTGCTCCGCCAGTTCCTCGGGATCTGCGGGCTCCGTCCGGCCCCTGTGTGGGTTGTTGGGTGTTGATGGGTCGCCTGGTGTGATTTCCTAGGTGCAGCCGTGCGGGGGCTTGAGGTGTACGGGTGTCGAGTTGTTGCCTTCTTGGTGAGCATTGTCAGGAGTGCCGGACGGAGGCGGCGGTGATTAAAGATTAACTGAGACCGCCAGATTAGTTTAGTGGTGGTTAGCCTGCGCCTGTGCTTTCTTTGGTTTGGTTTAACAACCTGTGACAGCTCACAGTTGTGGACCTGGTGAGCACTGCTGTACTGTATTTACCACTAGGCTAGTAGCATTTGCTTTGCTTCTTCTTGAAATGGTAGCGGTTTACACTGCTCCTCGAATGAGGATTTTTAGTTCGTTTCTGAGTATCTTGCTAGATGCTGCTCTTTTGGCCCATCTTGGCGAACTTTCCTCTTGTCATTCCCAGTGTAAACAGCTAATTGATGCCGAACTGACTGAACTTTTTGGCTCTCTCTGGTTTTGCAGTTCCATTTTATTCAGACCTTCATACTTCCTTTGTGTATACTGAACTAGTTGGATCCTACTACTTTACTTATTACTCCTAGTCGTATGTGTCTTTATTGTAAACAGAATTTACTTTTGGTGCGTGCGAATAATTTTCGCTTGAACTTGGAAATTTTCACTTGAAAAGATGTCCACTTGCCCATACTTTTGCTGGGAGTCATTTTCTGGGGTTCTGCTCTGACCTCTTCTCATGTTACCACCCTTTTTCCTTTACCGTAGCCTCATATTTGCATTGTTGATTGCAGATGACAGTCTGATTTCACTGAGTGCTAGAGCCCCTCCTTGTCAATACAAATTCACTGAAGATGCCAAGGTCTGAATCAGACAGTGATGATGTTTTCTTTGACGCACTTGAAGATGTTCGATCTGCAGGAGAACCTTCATGTTCAGATGATTGCAGCACAAGTGATGAGGTTTCAGTGCCAATGAAGTTTGAGTATGAGATTTGGACAAATGAGCCAATGAGTGTCCAAGAAAGGCGGCAAAGGTTCCTCAAAGGAATGGGATTCGATGATTTTCTGTGTACCAGAACAGATTCTTTTCAGTGCCAAGGTGAAATCACAGCCGTTGAGTCTTCCACTGACATGGAGGAGAGAACCATCAGTAGCCATTCATCTGTGGATTCATCTGTTTGTGACAATGAATCGGAGTTTGACGGTGCCTGTTGCATAAGGGATATGGATAGTGGTAAGAGATATATTGTCCACATTGGTGCACATAGCAGTATAACTGACATGCTCAAGGAGGTTGGGTCAGATAAGGTGATGTCTCTTCTGGAGTTTGAGAGTTTGCTTGGCCTCTCTCGGTCTGTTCAGAAATTATTGCGGAGGGGATGTGGTAACAGTCCTGCAAAAGAAACAAAAAGTGCTAAGAAAAAGGATGTCAAAAGCTTGTGGAAGAAATTCGTGAAAAATAGAAGCTTCGGTGGCATTTGCAAGTATGATGTCCATGTGAAAAATTGCACAAATAACATACCAACCAGAACAAGAGTTCAACATCGGAGGAAAATTTTTCTTGAATTCTCTGCTGTCTACATGGATCAAGAAATCAGAGCACACAAGGGTTCCATTAGGGTCATGAAATTCAGCCCATCTGGCTGGTATTTAGCAAGTGGCGGTGAGGATTGTGTTGTACGAATATGGCAAATCATAGAAGTAGAAGCATCTCCTAAGTTGTATAGGGGAGAGGATCCCTATGAAAAGGTGGAAAAAGTTAAGGTATGTAAGGCAAATATAGGAAAGGAGCAGAACCATACACTTGCAGTTATACCCAAGAAGGTTTTTCGTATATCAGAGACTCCATTACATGAATTCCATGGCCATACAAGTGATATCCTTGATATGGCATGGTCCAAATCAGATGTAAGTCTTCCTTTGTGTTCTGCATGCCTCACATATCTTAGACCACACCTATATCCACTGACCTGTTTCCATGCTTCATAAACAGATACTCCCTCCATTTTTAAACATATGACGCTTTAGGACAAGCAAATTAGCTCAAAAATAAACTGATTAGTTTGTCCCTAAACGTCATATATATAAAATGGAGGGAGTATATCAGTTAGTGTTTGCTTCCCTGTTAAATTGCTTACCCTTAAATTTTTGCCTTGGTTTGACTGCAGTATCTCTTAACTTCATCTAAAGATAAGACAGTGCGCTTATGGAAACCTGGCTGTGATGGTTGTCTTGCAGTTTTCAAACACAAAGACTATGGTAAGAAGAATATTAGTAAACTGTTAGATGTTTTGAAAACTTAATTGGAATCGTTGCTCAATGTTGATATCCTCTGTGTAGCAGCATTTTTGTGATGATGAGAAAGACTTTTTTTTTATAACTGATGATGAGAAAGACTTTGTGATGTTCTCAGTACATTGAAGCATAATAAGAACTTAAATAGTTTTCCTTGCATAAGAACCTGACTATATTTTCTGTTCCTTTTGTAATGACAACAGTAACATGTGTTCAATTCAACCCTATTGATGAGAAATACTTCATCAGCGGTTCATTAGATGGTAAAGTGCGCATTTGGGATGTGTTGGACAAGCGAGTAACTGACTGGGCTGATACACGAAATATCATAACTGCTTTGAGTTACCAACCAGATGGAAAGGTGTGAGTCAGATACAATTTTCAATTTATTTATTTTTCCATAAGTGGGTTCTAATTAATGCTTATGCAAACCAGGGTTTTATCGTTGGCACAATTGCAGGCGCATGTCGTTTCTATGATCAATCAGGTACATGGAAGTCTTTTTTCTTGATGTAATTTCTTTTCTTTTTTTTTTGAAAGATCACGGATCAAGTCCGGCTTATATTAATAAGGAGAAGGAGAATTACATGCGCAAGTAGCGCAAAAAACAACCTCCTAGGTTTGGCAGACTGTCAAACTAGGTGTAGAAAAAACTAAAACCGACTACTCACGTTCTAAAAACAACCAACGTGCATCTAATGGCTGCACTATCATGGCACCTCCGCCACGTCTGCCCCTGAGGCCGCCCCAATTGCAGCTAGCGCCTTGCAAAGCTCAATGTCGTCAAGCCTCACCGCGGCCCGTAGTGCCTTGATCGCTTCGTCAGGAAGGTCCTGCCCAAAACTGTCAAAGTACTCGGTCACTGCTGCATCCGTCGCCGACGAGTTGCCATCGATGAACTCCAGGTCGCGCATTAGCCGGAGCTGGGCACGTTGTGCCACTGGCGTGGAGGAAGGACGAGCGGCCAGACGCAGGCTGGACCGGGTGGGAGCTAGTGTCCTTCTAGCTGTTCTGGTCCTCGGCTTTCTAGCCTGCTGTTTTGGAGGAGAGGCCGGTCTTGAAAGCAGCGGCTCCTGGGCCTTCGGGAACATTTTCTTGCAGAAGGCGGTGCAAGCGTCGTCGTCCTCTGTCTCCGTGCCTCCATCGGCTTCCTCTGCTCCCAGACCGTCCTCCTCTGTGGCGTCAACCGCCGGCGCGTCGAGCTCCTTCGCCACCGCTGCGTCCGTCGCGTGGACCTCAACCACGTCCGGTGGGAGGTCCGCTCCGAGTGCTTTGCGGCGGCCGTAGACGAGCAGCGGCTTAACCCGCTCCGGCCCCCTCGGCACGCCATCCTGTCCGCGTGCCCCCACAACGGGCGCGCTAGGCAGTTCGAACGCAGTAGGGGGCTCCTCCATGGTCGGGTCCTCTCCGGCAGGTGGCACCGCTGGAGGGGCGGCCACCGGCTCCGGGGTCGGCCCTCCCGACGTGGCCGGTCGCATGCTGTCGAACGGCGGCAGCGGACCTTCAAGA
The DNA here is from genome assembly GCA_009763385.1 of Coix lacryma-jobi var. lacryma-jobi. Classification (NCBI taxonomy): domain Eukaryota; kingdom Viridiplantae; phylum Streptophyta; class Magnoliopsida; order Poales; family Poaceae; genus Coix; species Coix lacryma-jobi. Next base: position 740,919 of record VDCT01000015.1, read on the forward strand.
ATTGTGGCCCAGGCAACTTCCATCCAGGTGGCCCTCAGTTCAGCAGAGGGTGACCCGAGGCCCGGGCCCTCAACTTGCTTGGTGGTGCTCACCTCCTGTCTCTTCTTGAGCCCGCGGCGTCGGCGCCGACGAGAGCGGTGACCACGGCCACGTTGAGAGTGGCCGGTGTCAGCCGAGCCGGCAGCCCCAGTGGGAGCATGCCCGCCGCTCACGGTGCTTGGCCGAGCGGCGCGCTTGGCGGGCTTGGCGGCGTTGTCACGCCACGGCCTCTTGCAATCCTGCGCGAAGTGGCCAAGGGCGTAGCAACGAAGGCACCGCCATGGTAGGTTGCAGGTAGCGACACGGTGCCCCCTCGCTAGGCACTTGAAGCAACGACCATTAGCGTAAGCCGGGAACTGTCGTGGGCTGGTGTGCCCTTTAGCGTTCGCCCCATGGCGCTGCCGCGGACTCCGTGGCTGCGGCGCCTGCGATGGCGGGGCATGGCGCTGTGGGAGCACATGCTGCCACCCGTCGACATCTGGGGCGGTTGCCCGGCGTGATGACCCCAACCTCTGGTGGACGGGGAGGCGCTCAGCTCGCCGATCTCCGGAGTAGACGCACCCTCCCGGCCCGCGCGCGCGGCGTCTGCAGGCAGGAGCACGACCCTCCGCTGGCCGAGCGGGCAGGCCGCGCACCAGCTGAGGACGCAGCCGCCCGCGCTTCCTTCGTCTTCGCTGAGGCTCACGCCGCCCCGCAACCGCGCCGCTGCGGACCGGCACCACAGTTGGAGCACCACGCAGATCCACGGGCGCTGCCACCACCGACCGCCGGGCGGCGTCCAGATAGGACGGGGGCTGCTCCTTGCAGGATGAGTCGCAGACGTCATCCGCCCACCGGCTAAACTTGGAACGCCCCGCCGAGCAACCGCCAGGATGGAACGCGACGGCATGGGGAGACAGGGTGGACGGCGGGCTCGGGGCAGGGGCGGATGGGTTGATGAGGGAGACGTCGAGGCCGGCGACATCCGCTTCCACGATCAAGCCCCCGTCGGCGCCGTCGTCGTCCCCGTCCTCAGGGACGTCCTCGATGATGACCATCTCTTCCACCGGCGACGAGGTTGGGGCGGCGTCTTCCCCAGGCGAGCCGAGGGCCGAATCCGTGGACGGCGCCGAAGCGTGGGTGGATGTCGACGCAGCTGGCGGCGGCGCCATACTCGAGCACGCGCGCGCCCGCGGAGGGGAGGCGAGCTGCGGCGGCGCCGCACCTGCGTGCTTCCGCGCCCGCAGAGGGGAGGCGAGCGGCGGCGGCGCTGCACTCGCGTGCGCCCGCGCCCGCGGTGGGGAGGCGAGCGGCGGCGGCGCTGCACCTGCGTGCGCCCGCGCCCGCGGAGGGGAGGCGAGCGGCGGTGCTGCGCACGCGCGTGCAGAAGCCGCGGGGGCGAGGCGGCGGCGCGAAAGGGAGCGGGTGCGGCAGATTTGGGGAGGGGAGGGGAGGGGGAGGGGGAGGTGGGAGGGGTGGCGGGCGCCGGCGCCGAGGCGGCGGCGGGCGCCGCCGGCGGCGGCGGCGGGCAGGAGGCCACGGGAGGCTAGCCAATCACTTCCTGAAACTTTGTTGTCTTGATGTAATTTCACTTATGTTGAGCGTTTCAACTTCCATGTGTAATAGTAAACCATCGTGATTGCCAAATATGTTTACCAATAATTCAGTACTAAGAGTGAGCGGTTCAATTTTCCTTTTTAGGTGAAAACATCCAGCTAGAGAAAGAATTGTTTGTGCAAGGGAAGAAAAAGTCAGCTGCCAGTCGGATCAACAGTCTAAAGGTTCATTTCTCCCTTAGTTCATGCTATATGATTTTTCTGCAGCTGATTGGTGGAAGCACTAGTATTCGTTCAATTATTAAATCACATCAAATTGCTAATTTGTGACCTGCTTTGCAGTGTACAAGTGATTCCAATAGGGTTATAATTGCATCAGGAGATTCCAAAATCCGAGTCGCCAATGGTGATACCATCCAAAAGTTTGAAGGTAGATTCACACAGAAAGCAGAAACTCATCGTGTTTCAACCAACGTCTTGACTTAAGTTACTGATAGATGCTTCTTCTTCTTTGCTTATCTCTGATACAGGGCCTTGGAAGTCGAAGGCTCTGTCATCGCCGTCTTTAACATCAGATGGAAGATATCTTATATCTGCCGGCAAAGATTCCAACGTTTATATCTGGAACTTCGCGAATTCTAGAGATGCAAAATCAGTTCATTCATGTGAGCTGTTCTTCTCCAAAGATCTGACTACTGCGGTACCATGGCCTGGAGTGCACCAAGATGGGCACACGGAGCATTCGTGCCTGAATGACAAATCCTCCAGCGCACCGATTTGCCTCCACCACGAGGAGTGCCCGTCCCCTGGGCCGTGGCCGTTCGTGGACAGCAGCAAGGGATCGGCGACATGGCCTGAGGAGAAGTTGCCTTCTACTGGAAAGCCTGAAAGCAGCCCGCAGCTGCTCGACTGCCTCTCCATGGTATCTGCTGCGTGGAGCACGGTCATCGTGACTGCCAGCCGCGATGGCGTGATCCGATCTTTTCCCAACTATGGCTTGCCCACTAGATTGTGAGCTTGGAGGCTTGTTTGAGCTTGTCAGTGGAGCACAACCGTGGTTGGTGATTGATAACCCGCTAATGTTATGAAGTTTTTTCTCTTTTTTTTTTTCTGGTCAGAGTTACTAGAAATTCTTTTTGTAACATTTGTTAGATCATGAACTTCTCATGAAGAGATGATCTGTAGTCAGTCAGTCCAAGTCCAAACACTTGTGCTGCCAGCTTTTTGGTGGATGGTTGTTACAAGGTAAAAAAAACACAACCGTTCAGTTATAATTAGTATCAAGGTGGACTTTGCCAGTAGCGCAGGCGATCAGCCGTTTTTTCACTAACATTAGTAGGATGTATGAACTGAAAATATTTTTAAATAGTTTAATTACATGTTTTTGTTGTAATTGTATTATCTCTATGTGCACGCACTGTATCTATTGGACACTATTTTGTGGTTATCGCCAACCAATTCATTAGATTAAAAGTTTTATTCCTCCATTCATATACTGTGATTGTGCATTTTGTGCCGAGGCGAAATCAAGATAGCCTTTTGATTTCTCTCGAAGAACTCAGTTCTCCATAAAACAGTCGGCCAACCCTCTTGTATATTGTTTAGTTTGTTGTTAAATATCAATTTTCACTTTTCCTATATTTTAGGTGCAACACTTTTGTACTACCAATTAGTAGAAGTATAAATTATCACTTTTGTGATTTGTTATTTGTCTGTATGTTATAGCATATCAATTTTTTGTCCTTTTCTGACTACAGAAATAATTGTAAATTATTAAGTTGTTTTTGTGTCAACACATATAAGAGTTTGTTAGATTTGTGATTTTGTTTAACGGTTTAGGAATTGGAACGAACTATAACTGTAATTTTAATATAAAACATATGTAATAATCTTTGTCTGAAAGAAAACTAAATTTTTAGATACCTGAAATTTAGCAAACCTCTTAAATTTTGGATGATGTCGAACCTTTTCTTGCATACTTCTAGTCACCTTTAGGGCCACCACTGTCTCGAGCAGCCAGAACCCAGAACATGTACCGGCCCCATTTGGGCCTTTTGAAACAAACCGTCCAACTAATCTCAGACCGCCTGCTATCCATCATGCTCTCGCGAAGAGAAAAGCCAAATGATCTCTTGCTCCGCCCGTGACTTGTAAGCTTGCGACACATGCACATTGTGGAAACGATGGACCAATTGTGCATGTGCCCGACGAAACATGTTCGTCCCCTATGCCGCCACCATAAAATCGTCATATTTGATTTGAGCCATAATGATTGGAATCAAAGCATTCATTATGTATTTGTATGGATGCCAAAACTTTTCGGCGAGGAACATGTGAAAGAGTGTGTCTTGGTCAGCTTATGCTAGGTGAGAGAACAAGCTAAGTTCGCTGATAGAAGGAGCAGCATGTAGAGCCAAACTACTTCGATGTTTTTTTCATGGGCGATGCCAAAACATATTGATGATGTTCGACTTGGATAGCTCTCGTACATCCAACTTTCCGTAGACATTCATTCGCTATGGTTTTCTTGTTTGTTACACCATGGTAAAATCAGTTGTAATTGTAAGCTATTTGAGTTTTATGATGTCAGGCTTCATCCGCACTTGAATATGCATTAGATTCTTTTTTTTAAAAAAAATTAATAGATCTAAAACGTTACAATCTAGACCTATAAAATCAATGTGGTAGTTTTTAGCACTTTTATATATATATATACATATACATATATATACATATACATAAGAGTAAAAGAGTAGCGACTTTGCAGACATTTGCAAATGCAACAGTGAATTTACAGTTTTTTCTAATTATAATTTGAGCTTTGTTACGGTGCTTGAGAGAAATTACCGGTTTCTCCCTTGAAAATTATCTACGGCAGCTATTAATTAATTAGACTCAAGGGCAATTTAGTATTTTTCCTATCCTGTACATGATCTCTAATTCCCTAATCCATACTCAATTCAACAAACGGGACTCATGGGCCCATAGACAGCATCATCCGCTTCCGCAGAACCGGCCGGCGTGGTGTCGCCCACCACGGAAGCCGCAGTCTATAAACATTATCTCCGCGAACTCGGCGTCACGGACGCCCACGGCCGACGGGTCGTTGGTGTCGTAGCAGCGCGTCGCTCACGACGGAGATCGGAGAGCACCGTCTCATATACACCCCCACCATGGAGGTGGAGGTGGAGGTGGAGCGGAGCGCACCCCATGCACAGGTGGTGGGTTGTCTTGCGCTAGCTTCACTTCCTCCATCTTCTGCATGTGCGGCCAGCCTCAGTAGCAGGGGCCGATGGCCACCACGCTCGGCACGACGTATGTAGCATCTGTTGTCCGGAAGCCACCGTCAATCTCTCGCAGGTCCCCGGGCAACCGGTGGATCTTGGTCAGCACTTTGGAGAAGTCGGCGTTGAGCTTGTCGACCGCCCTTAATTGTTGTCCTCCCATCGATGGCTCGTGGATCTTGCCTTGCAATGACGACGGTGTTGGTGTTGCTAGTTTGCTAATGGTGCTCGTGTTCATGGTGCTCAGAGACGGAACCAGAGCATGACGATAGCCGTTCTGAACTGTCGCATGGTATATTGACATGCACTGATATGTCAGGGAGCGCCTCCGTGCTAGCCCTGTGAGCCGCGCCGGCCGCACTCAAACATGAAACGAGAGACGAAAGCTCGCACAAGCAGCTGCGCAAAAGTACTATTCTAGCCTTTAAATTTATTTTATAAATATTTTTTTTTTGCATATACGTTTTTGGTTCTGGGTCCACATATTTCTAGTTCCGGCGCACCACTTAAGTTCCTCTACATTGATTCTTCTTATTTTATAGTCATGTGATCTATCTAAATGAATGGCTCTAGTTTTTTCCAAGCACCGTAAAATTTTACTTAGAATTTACATGGATTATTTAGACTTTTTTTAATCTTTCCTGTTCATTTGGAGATTAAACTATTATTTTTTTATAGTTATTTGAATTTTGTGTTTACTAATTTTGTTTTATATATAGACTACTTGTTTATTCAGATATATTTGTTTTCAACTCACATGAAAATCAAATTAGTTTGTACGTAGTATAGTGTTATCTGTCTCCAAGGAAACCAGTACCAGTGCTTAGCAGCTGATGCCATGGCGTTAGTAGATACTACTACCTCCGGTCCCTTTTATAAGGCGTACACACAGAGTCAACATTCAAACTTTAAAAACTTTGACCAATAATTTAGTTAATAATATTTAACTATTATAATATAAATTTAATATGGTTAGATCCGTAAACAATTGTACTATCCAACAATCATAAGTTCATAAACATAAATAATATAATATAAAGTAAATGAATGGTCAAAGTGTAATTTAGGAGACCGTGTCATTCTCTATCACGCCTTATAAAAGGGACCGGAGGTAGTAGTAGATGTGGCTGATGTCAAAGAGAATCAATGTGGCGCCTTTCTGTCCATGTCAGCGGCCCTGTTTAGTTTTCCCAATTTCCCAAAATTTTCCATCACATTATAGACTACTTGTTTATTCAGATATATTTGTTTTCAACTCACATGAAAATCAAATTAGTTTGTACTCCCTCCGTCCGTCAAAGCTTGCAATCCTAGCTTCCCGAGGCATACTTAGCAGAGCAAAGAAAGGTCGCGTTTACCCCTATACTGGTGCTCATCCTGTCACTCACAGTTCGCTTTTATTTGCTTCGAACTAGTACTCCGTATGGAGCTCAGGCAGCTGTGTGGACAGAAATGAATGGGAGTACAAGTGGGACCGCTGCACAGCTAGCCTATGAAGCTATAATTGCATTCTTTGCCGGACATGATATGGAGGCTAGAATTGCATGCTTATCCGGACAGAGGGAGTACGTAGTATCGTGTTATCTGTCTCCAAGGAAACCAGTACCAGTGCTTAGCAGCTGATGCCATGGCGTTAGTAGATACTGTACTAGTAGATGTGGCTGATGTCAAAGAGAATCAATGTGGCGCCTTTCTGTCCATGTCAGCGGCCCTGTTTAGTTTTCCCAATTTCCCAAAAATTTTCATCACATCAATGTTCGGACGTATGCATGGAGCATTAAATGTAGGTAAAAAAAATAACTAATTGTACTTTTAGTATGTACATGTCGAGACGAATCTTTGGAGTCTACGTAGTCCATATTTGAACAAAGTTTGTCAAATAACGACGAAAACTCTACCGATCTAAACAAGGCCGCGTTTAACTCTTCTTCCCCGTGTAGAGCGTGGACCCAAACAAGACCCGCAACAAGTCTCGGTGTTTCGTCCGCATTGAGGAGGAGGTCAAGCCGGAGGGAGAAGACCCACATCACCTGCACTGCAGTGCAGTGTCCAATCCAGCCATCCTGGATCCAGTGAGGATCGCATGGCCGGGAGCAATCGTCGCCTGTCAGGCTCAGGCATTCGATCAGGTCCGCCTCCCGCGTGTTCTCCGCAGGCTGCAGCAGCACGCGGCGGTAGTCCGGTGGTTGGGACATGGGAGTATGGGACGGGAGGGACGCGCTGCGCCGCAAGCTGCGAGTGAAGCCGGGCGAGCCAAGCGTCTTCAGGTCACGGTGCGCGTGCGGCGTGCGTCACTCTGCTCCGGCCATCTTGGTCCCGCCAAGCTTGCGATGCTTCTGACGTCAGTAATTGGAGGGAGATGCCGAGATGGATGGAGAGAGATTCTTTGCTCCGTTGCGAAGGCACTGTGGTAATATGCTGCTGCCGGATGCACTACGCCGATGGCCATTATTGGGGGCGCCGAGGATACGTACACCACGACGATGGCCGCCGCCGCATTTGGAAGCACTGCAGCTCCGCAGACGTTACTTTTGTGGGCAGCTGACAAGCACAAACACGACGGTAACGACCACGCCCACCCTCAAATGCGGTGCGACTTTAAAAGGCAGCAGCCGCCACCCGCCAGCCAGCGCACTTCGGTCACCTCACTACTAGCCCAATTCACCACGTGGTGCTCTACTATTGTGATTTCTTTTCTTAAATAAAAAAAAGTTAATTGTTGTCCCTGTTTTAAATTATAAGTTGTCCTTATTTTAATTGGAAAAACAGAGTAAATTAAGTTGATAACTTGATAAGTCTTTGTTCGCTTCCGTCGGATTGGAATAGGGTCCAAAATTATTCTAGACCGGAAATGAGTGAAACAAAGGGATGTTCACAGCAACTTAGCAAATTGGTGCATATAAGAACCACACATCGCTGATATGGCAGAACACGTACTCATCAGTTAGGCGCTAGAATTAATGGATAATGCAACTAGTATGAACATCCCAAATCAACACATGGCCAATACTAGAATAGTTGCAAGCTCCAAAAGATGGTCACATTTGCACTAGAAATTTTTAACCATCTATGTTGAATAAAGAAGATATGTTATTTTCCACCCGGCCTGCTTAAAATTGAGTATGATGAACTATGGACATAATCCTATCAATACCCTATGCTATCACTCCCGCATCCGACAACATGATGTTGATCACCTTTCATTGGAAACGTAAACTTGTGCAACCATAATATTGGTCAAGAACAAAGTACTCGCTACAAAACACAGAGGATCACCATGGTTGCAATCCTACAAAGTTTATGAACTAAACCCTATTAAGCCAAATTTATGTTGTAAACCAACAATCATCCTCATGTGAAAACAAAAATCACCTTTGTGTGATTAGAATAGAGGATTAAAGTTCAAGAATAATAAACACTAACTACATCCACATGGAGTCACACCGACTTCTCTACGATGATGTTGCTTAGGTGATCAATCGACATTGTCGAGCACCTACTTTGTGATAATTCTCATCTTATAATTGTCATAACCATCTTAAAACAATTCCTTGACATATAATGCACGTGCCACAAACCCGCTATTAACCCTTTATGTCAAACATGTAAATACATATTTTATCACCCTAGCAGTCTTTTGTACCATATATGCACTAATTTACCAAGTTATTATAACTATTGAGCAGTTTACAAGTTGTTGAACAAATTTGATGTACGTGAACGGTAATTTACTAAAAAAAATACTAGGAAGAGCTCTTTCTCTTTATTTTGTACATGTAACACCTTTTTAAGCTTTATTTAATATAACTGCAAACTTGCAGGGAGGATGGAACTTAGGAGAAGTTTCATACTTCTAATGGCGGTAGTGGGGCTCGGACCCCCGACTAACCTGGTGCTATATCCGCCTTTGGATCTGCCTCCATAGTCCCCACACTCTGGATCGGAAGTTTCTAGTTAGCCTTCGATACAACGTAGAAAAAAAACAAGTTCAGTAAAATAAAAAAATGTAATCCAACATTATGTAATTTTTTTTCTCCAAAGACCTATAGATTCATGCATCACATAGGAATCCAGGGGAACTTCATCAGAGAAATGAGAATCTTCTGCTCAAATGAGTGTGATGGTGAACTGTGTCATATGGCCATATGGGGAGATCTTTTTGGACAGACCCACGCCTGCGAACCAAATCTTTCTCAAAGCACGTGCCGGCTAGCTTCCCATCCGGCACATTGACATGTGAAGCCACGGTTATCCACTGGCCAGTGGCCACTGCGCCCTGCCATTTCTCTTTTTGCGCCGCACACTGAATTATGACGAATTCTTTCCTTTTTCTCGAATTGAGACGTCGCAGATTGCTTTTATTTATGGGAATCCACTAATTCATTTTATTTTTCAGGGTATGTTAACTTAATGTTTTAGGCTTGAAAATTGTCAATTTTTTTGATGTTTTAGCTCCTGGACACTAGGTTGAGCCCATATCAATATAAGATTGAGCCTCCATGCATTTTTAATTAGTGTCTTATTTAGTTGATTAGCGTGGGTCACTTTAAATAAATAAGGGTATATGTGTAATTTTCATTGAACACTAGTATGCCATACAAATTCTAAAATGTCAAGTATTATGAGACGTTTATTGTTTTTGAACTCAGACCTCATGGTTTCTCTTTGTGAACTAACATATACCAAATTGGCACAACACAAAAAAAAAAGTCTCGATGTGTTGTTTAAATATTTTGGGCGACAAAAAAGGGAGAAATTATTAGTGGTAGTGGTGAGTTGGACTACCGCATGAATAGTATTGCCTCCATACTCATATTAATTGTCGTTTTAGATAAAAATTAAGTCAACGACGGACCAGAATGTCAGAGACATCATCGGTAGATGATTACTCGGACCAGTCCTGGGAAGTCACGGGAGATCCGAAGATGTGATACAAAGTAGACATGGATTAGGACTCTCATTGTAACTTAGTCGGACTACTGAAGGAAGTCTTGTGAATAGAATATGACTCCTCTGTTGTAACCGACTAGGACTCGGTATGCGCCGTGCTCTACCAGGCTATATAAGGAGAGGCAGACGCATACCCCCACCATTGAATCTTGAATCATAACACAAGGCACACGTCGCCACTGGACGTAAGGTATTACGTCATTCAGCAGCCTGAACCAGTATAAATCGTTGTCTCTGTGTTCTCGCCGAGTTCTGCGAACGCCAATCCCCACCGAACAAATCATCTCGAGAAACCCCGTGACGAGTTGTCGGTCAATAAACAGTGACAGCTGGCGCGCCAGGTAGGGGCTCTCGGCGATTCCACGACCAAGAGCTCGACGAACCACTTCAACATGTTTCCGGCGGGATCAATTTTTGTTTTAGGCTCATGGACTTGCATAGTGGATGAGCAAGGAAAGCTGCATGGCTACCTTCAACTTAAATCAGAAGCACAAGTCATGCCAAAAACAGACGATCTCAGCCAAGCGCTGAGGAATCTCAATAACTATTAAGTTTCTAAGCTTGTAAACATAAAAATTATATGAATAGATTTGTCTTCAAAAATACTTTAATAAAAGTATACATATATTACTTGTCCATAAATATTTTTATAAAAATAAGTGGTCAAAGTTGTGTTTTGAAGACCGTGTCACTGTCCTAAACGACAACTGAGTATGGATGGAGTATATGTCAAGTTTATTAAGGATCCTCCATCACAAATCTATGTATATCCAAGTTTATCCTAAGTCATACTTACACAGTTTTGACTAGTAAATTTTTAATAAAAATATATTATTTTAGATAAAAAGGTAAAGATGAAAGTTTTTGTTCAAAAAGGAATGTACTCCCTCCGTCCCTTTTTCCCTTTTTAAGTGTCGTCCGAAAAACGTGTCTGTGAGGAAAACACGGATTTCTAGAGACACTTATTTAGGGACGGAGGAAGTAGTATGCAAACATAATAAAATTTTAGATAAAAATGAATAACTTAAAATAAAATAAATCTAGATAGACCTATTTTTGTAATATATGAGGAAGTATCTTTTGGACCTTTTAATAGATGACATTAGTTGGCTTTAGATTTGGTGCGACAAACCACCAGTAGGGAGAGCACCACACTTGTGTGTGAGATAGTTCGGTTACAACGCACCAAGTCAGCATGACACAATGATAAGCGCATCATCACCAAGCTAAAGAATTAACCTCCATTAAACAAATCATAATTTCTTCCTTGGCCTACACAAGAGGTGTAAATCTAGAGAAAAAGAAGAAATAAACAAGATGTGCTGGCCGGCCGGCAGCTTCTAGTAGTCATGCTGCTACTACTGCCACCGGAAAACTTTCTATTGCATTCTGTTCTCACACCCTTTCTCATCACTTCCCTGCAGCACTAATCAAATTAGCATCATCAGTGCCGGGCCCACCAACTTGCCCCTACCCGCCAGAATAGAAAAAAAAAAGACGTTACAGTACAGCGGAAAAGGTGTAGAAAAATGTCGCGAAAAGTTTCGGCCGCTGCTGCATCTGTCTTGGACGGAAGCGGCGCCGGCAGGGGGGGGGGGGGGGGGGCGGGCGGCGAGGAGCTAAAGATCCGGGAGGCTTCCGAAGAACTCGGCGCACGTGGCCGGCGACGGCACGGTGGGCGTGGCGAGGAGGTTGCGGGGGCTGGGGACGAACGGGTCGGAGTAGTAGGCCGGCGGCGGCGGCATCCGGGATCCGCCGTTGCTGGTGGCGCCCGGGCCGGCGCCGCCGAAGGACGAGGAGGCGCCGGCGCTGGCCGTGGACGCGGCCCGGAGGATGGGGCTGAGCTCGTTGAGCCAGCTGATGCTGCTGGCGTCGAAGGGCAGCGGCGAGAACAGCCCCGACGCGGCGGCCGGCGGCAGCGAGGACGGCAGCGGGGAGAGGATGCTGGGGTGGCGCGCGGGGCCGAGCACCGCCGCGAGGGTGCCGTCGTCATCGGCGCCGCCGGCGGTCTGTGCGTGGACGTCGTAGCCCGTCGCCGGCGCGGGCATGGGGCGCACGGACCGCTCGATGGTGGCGAGGCGCGCGGCCGGGGACATGGCGGCGGACGGCGAGAGCAGCAGCTCGGCGGGCAGGAACGCCTGGCCCAGCAGGGCGTCGCTGCCGCCGTCGTCGTCCACGTCCACCACGTGGTGCTCGTGCTGCGCCTGGACCCGCGGGTCGGCCGGCGGCGGCGGCGCGCCGGATCCACCGGGGCCCGTGAGCCGCTGCACGAGCGCCATGAACTCGCTGGGCTTGGCATGGATGACCTTGGGCGACGCATCGTAGATGATGACGGGCGCCCGCCCGGGCGGCTGCGGGTGGTCCCGCCTGCTCCCCTGCCCGCCGGGCGCCGCCGGCGCGGGAGGAGCCGGAGCCGGAGCCGGAGCCCCCGAGCCCGAGGGCTTCTTGATGGCGTGCGACTCCATCCTGACGTTGAGCCTGGGCGGGCGCGGGCCCTGCAGCTGCCGGCGCGGCGTGGTGGGGGTGGAGCGGCCCGACGACGACGGCGGGTCCATCCCCTGCGCCCGGTCCCGGTGCTCCGCGTCGGCGGCGGCGGCGGCGGCGGCGGCGGCGTGGGCGAGGCCGCGGTGGAGGAACGGGGGGCGGGAATCGGGCCGGGAATGGGAATGGTTCAACATGAGGGGAAGGGGAAGGGAACGGGCGGGAGACGGGAAGAGTGAGTGGTGTCTGGTCTGGTGCCTGCCGGGTGCGTGTGGGCGTATGAGCTCCGCCTCCGCGACCGCGAGGCAAAAATCCGCAGGCAGATGGGGAGTGAGGTGAGGCCAGGTCAATGAGGACGGACGGACGGACGTGTGGGTTTTACGGCAGCATGGAGCGGTGTTTTTTACGGCTCGGCCGCGTTGGTTTTTGGGTGCGCAGCGGCAGGACGGCAGCGGCAGCGGCGGCACTTGGGCAGCCTGGGACCCTGGGTGGGTGGACTCGGCTCGCCTCCGCCTCCGCGTGGCCGGCCCGCGGTGCACTTTTTTATACGCCGGAAATGGGGGCACGCTACGCGCAGGACGGCGGAGAACTCGTCGCCGTGCGGACTCCACGCGGGTGTGCTGCTGCGGCTCGTTTCCATCGGGAGCGGCAGGCAGGCAGCCGGCGTCAGTCGTTGTTCATTTGAGAGCTCCACTACGTGCACGTCCATTTGCCGATTGAGAGCTCTGCTTTCATCATTTTGCGCTGCTGTTTTGTCTCAGATCGGCACCTGCACTTCGCTCTGCTTCCTCGTCATTTCTTTCCTCCACTGTCAACCTAGAACCTGCTGCGCTTCTGTGATGGGAAGCCATTCGTAGGATCATGAGTCATGATGGTACGTCCGAATGGCCGAACCTGACTGATTTTGGTTATATATATGTTGAATTAAAACTTAGATTAACAGGATCATAATCTTAGACTAAACATGACCACTAATTTATCTTTGCGGAAAACTGATCTAAATTACTATCCAGAGTTGGCAGATGTCATATGATGCCTATGTAGATATTGAAGGATTCAAGGGTTGATGTAGATGAAGTAGATCTTAGTTTTCACCGAATTGGGGCTTGATACTACTAGTTGATGAAGAACTCGCAGATCCGCAACAAACACCTGAACGTAGGTAGACATATCAGGTTCCAACAATAAACAGCTATTCGCAGGTTGAACGGGTCCGTCGGCCGTTGCCGTGCGATTTTACGTACGACAAAGAACGACATCGATCGACCATATTTTATTGTCCGGTGCCCCGTTCAGGGTGCAATGCATTGCCAAGGTCAAAATATGGTCGTTCCTATGGACTCGGCGAGTGTTTCTAGCTAGCCACGACTAGAATTTCAGCCTTTGCCATTGTTCATAGACTAGCGTTATGCTAAAGATCCTTATAGCGTATGGAATCCGCGCTCATCCGGGGCATATGCGTCGCTTCCACGGCCACCACGTGTCCTAGATATAACATGTTAAGATGTACTGGTTTGTAAGCATCGTACGTAACAACTTGCTCGAAACTTTCTCAAATTATTTTCACGGCATACGCATATGACGTAACATCATCTCGCCAAGTTTCGCGATTTTCGGAATTTATTTGTATTTTTTATTATTAAAAAACCGTTCGCACGTATTTTGGAGGCGTTGCCCGTGAGCACGTTGATCGAAACCTCGGGTCAGTTTTTGGATTTGGCCTCAACATACGGTTAAGAACAAGAATAATATTTTTTAAATCATGAAAATCCATTATTCGATGCACCCACAGTTCAAACTTGCATCTTTTGGGAAAATTCAAGAAAATAAAATAAAGTCAAAAAATATAACAAAAGTTTTGAAAAATTGTCCAATTTGAACATGTTGACCATGGTGATATGTGAAAAGTGTTTAAAAAATTTGGCGGCAAAAATCTTAAAAAAAACCACTTTGCCGAGTGTCAGGCCTGACACTCGGCAAAGATTGGTTCTTTGCCGAGTGCCAGCCTGTCGGCACTCGGCAAAGAGTATCTCTTTGCCGAGTGCCAGCAAAGAGTATCTCTTTGCCGAGTGCCAGACGGCTGGCACTCGACAAAGATAACGGCCATGGATGTCGTTTGCCCCGACGAGATTTGCCGAGTGCCCTTCTTTGCCGAGTGGCTGACTCTAGGCAAAGAGGCCTCTTTACCGAGTGTCGGACACTCGGCAAAGGTGGCCTCTGCCTAGTGTCGTTCTTTGCCGAGTGCCACGTGACCAGGCACTCGGCAAAGAAGCTCTTTGCCGAGTGTCCGATATTTGGCACTCGGCAAACCGGCCTTCAGGCACTCGGCAAAACTCCAGTTTCCTGTGTACATCCTCCGTGTGTCCGTGTGGATTTGAACTTCTCCCCGTCATTTTACAGGTGCGTCCGGTTAACGCGTGTCCTCCTCTGCGTAGTTGCGTTTGCCTTGCGTGGACTGAGGTCAACACTAGGCAGCAAGGAGATTTAGAGGTAGTTTAGTTTGTATCCTAAAAAACTTTTCACCTATCACATCAAATATTTAGACACACATATATATATAGAGTAGTAAATATAGACTAAAAATAGCTATTTACATAGATTATGATAATTTTATAAAACAATTTTTTGAGTCTAATTAGTCCATAATTTGGTAATATTGTGCTACAACAAACATGCGCTAATAATAGATTAATTAGTCTTAATAAATTTGTCTCACAGTTTCATAACAGAATATTGTAATTTGTTTTTTATTAGTCTATTTTTAATAGAATAAATTAGTACTTTAGTATCCGATGTAACACATGAAAACTTTTCGGACACCAACTAAACACCCCTCAGTATCGCCATCCTCCGCTCTCCTACCTTTGGCATCACTGTCGTGCTTCTTCCTCCCACATGCAGCGGTGCAGAAGCTGGCGGTTGCAGATGCATGTATCTTTTTTTTAAATCAGATACAAGAAGGCTTATTTAATCTTCAGACAACTTTAATTTAGCCCCTTCTCAATGTGTATCTATACTAAAAATTTCTAAAGGGACTTAGAAGTAGCTCCATATATCCAGCGGCGGCAGGGAGGGCTAAAGCCCCACCTGCTCTATTGCTGGATCCGCCCTTGCTATTGCCGGAAATTCTAAGCTAATGTTGTTTATCAACACAGATTTATAGGGTAACTTTTTCCAATCTCTTCCCGAAGTCAATCGGACATGAGCTTTCCCAACAGTCATTCTGTATGAGATAAGGCCATCCGCAATGGTTGTCAAATAGCTAGCTAGGAGAAATTCTATTGGCTCTCAATAACACTTTATAAATAGCTAGCGATCTCTCTCCTCGATAGCCAATAAGAGTGCTACTTTTGTAAGTTGCCTCATCAAAATAGTATTTATTTATATCTCTCATCTAGCTACCTATTTGTAAGTTGTTATTGAGAGCCAATAACATTCTTTCTAGAGACCAAATAGCTAGCGATTTGAACACCATTGCGGACGCCCTAATGATCATTGTTTTCTTGACAATACTGAATTGTTGATTCCTAATGTATACACTATATGCCCTTTCTATTATCACGTCAATCACTCTAACAAGGATAAGAAGGTCAAACATACATCTAAAACAACACCGAGCCTACCCTGGCATCCAGCACACAGGCGCGATCACCAGCTACGCGCGCGTACCGTCCAACAAGTTAAAAAAAATGACTTGGTATATCATGAGTTTTAGCAACTTGCTAATTCATTTGGCAAGTGAAAAAAGACCTCTCTCCAATAATTTGCTATTCCAACTTGCTAAAATAAAAAAACTAGGCCCACCTAGGTCGATCTGCGTTGCCGCGGGAGAGGAGGGGAAAAGATTTTGCGCTAGGAGAGGTGGGGAACAGCGAGCGAGAGCCCGCCACGGTGAAATCACGGGATAGCAACCTCACCTCCGCGCGCGGAAATTTACGCGTGCGGCATGGAGGAATAGGAAGTTTGAAAAGATAGCAAGTTCATTTAGGGAGTTGTTGGAGAAGAATATTTGTGCTTTTACCAAATTTATAAGAATAGCAAATGAGAATACGGAGTTGTTGGAGATGCTCCAAGCATGGCTTCAACGCCCTAGGAGCCGGTCCGTCACTTCTCACTAGCTAGGCTTAGCGCATACGTACGGTAATGTATACTCTCTTCATCCCTAAATAACCGTCATCATTGGTGCACGTGCCACAAGTTTGATTCAACTAGTAGCAAATGCGTGCAATATTTGTATCTCCAAATAATTGTGTCAGAAAACTAGATTCAAAGACCTTTCCAATGATACTAATTATACTAATAATTTTTAATATATATTTAGTCAAAGATATTTTCGGAAACAAAAACGACAAATATTTAGGGACCGAAGGGAATACGTTCCATATTTCAAATCTACTCGAGCTGTTGTGGTGCTAATTGGTTATCTGCCAATCTATGTGATAAAGAGCAAGATCAATAATGCAGCAGCTGATCAATGTTGAACCGAAGAGACAACCATCATTTAATGTGCAAGAGTAAATAGTGGAACTTAAATATAATCAGTGAAGGGAGTATGATCTTTTCTTTGCTACACTAATTTATCCTAAATCTCCTACAAATTAATTCTTTCAAGGACATAAAGAGTATTTGTGTACAAACTTTTTATATTATTATATGTTTCTATTCTCTTTTCTATTCTTCCTCATATATAATCCTACGGTCTTGCTACTGCTCAGAGTCTGAGACGTCTGATTCAGGCACTAGCCGTCGGACGGTGCACACGGCAAGCGAACGAGAGCCCAAAAGCATCAGCAAGCGAGCGCCTTAGGCTAATTTCAATGAGACTTTCATTTGCATTAAATAGGTTGTCACATAGACATATTTGATGACATGACAGTGTATTTAAGAAGTGGGAGAAGAAATGAGTTTCATCTAAATAAAACTCTCTTGGCATGATTACCCGCTCTTTGTGAGTCATGAAATTAAATGCATATAAAACTATGGAATGAAATTCTCACTCTCAATAGAAAAGTTTTATTTTATTTTATATGACATGACAATCTCGGAAAGACCGTAACGAAACTCATCACACATTGGGTTTAGCGCTAGCAATAGGCTTCCTACTGCCATCGAACGTTGCCCGCGTCGTCCGACTACGTGCGAGGATGCTCGTGCCACCTTCCCGCTTCCCGCACTCATGTGAGCCGGCGACGTAGACCTTATTGCTCGGTGGGATCTACGCAGCGAAATCTATCACCCGGACTCTGCGCTGGGGCATTGGTGAGATCAATAGGAGGGCAGTATTGGACATGCATGCATCTCGCCGCTCGCGTCCCATTGTCGCGAGACATGACCAGGCAACAAATCAGAGGTTACTAGTCTCTGCATCAGCAATTCAGCATCAGAAGACGACGTGAAAATGAAAGAACCTCTTTTTGCCCTGACAAAAACTGTGGAGGCTGGGACTTCACCTTAACCTTTCTAAAAGGAAGCTGTGCGGCCCTCACCATGTCGCGAGTCGCGTCACGGCATACAAAAATCAGAGTTGACAGATGAGGCAGGGACCGTTGTGGGTCGGAAGTGGGCTGAATTAAGTTGGGTCCAGGCGACGACGACGAGGCCCATCGAGACGTTCAACGAGCCGGCTCAAAAAGGAAAAATAATGGTGATCTCGTCAACTCGTCGTTCCACACGATTGGAGCAATATTTTCTACTACGAATATCTGCTCTATTATATTAAGTCCAAAAAAATCCACTCTGTTATCTTATTATAAAATATTATATTAACTATTTTCTACGAAACGGTGTAGAAATTACTCACTCGGTTCAAAAAATATATAATTCAAGTCAATATAATATATCTTATTTTTTCTATTATATGAATATCTATTTTACTAAGCATCTCCAACAGTTTGACAAACTCACTTCCTATCTTTGTTTTTTTTGGCAAAATTGAAAAAAACACTCCTCCAACAGTTTGGCAAACGACTTGACATATTTTAGCAACTTGGCAAAAATCAGCTCCACACGCGCATATTTGCGCGCATGACTTCACTTGCCATCTCGTTGCCATCCTGCAAAAGCTAGCACAGGCAGGTGCGTGGCAGCCGGCGGTTGGTTTGGCGTATACGGAGATGCGCCCCATGCCCACGCTAGTGCAGTCCTGCAACTTTGCAGTTCATCGACAATAGTAGTGGCTGTGCACTGCAGGCACAGTCTCTGCCCCGTCTCCATCCGTCTATACACAATAGTGACTGTGTATTCTTGTTTTATTTTTGTAGCCGATACAGTATGAAGGAGTAGGCATCATGATCTCTGGATAGTTTGGAATCAAAACATGAAACGCCAAGCTGGTCGCTTGTCCAGGCTCAAGCTCATCACTGTAGCGATGCAATCTCTAGGCAAGCACTAATCACATTTGGCACCGTATCACGCACCTACAGAGTGAATGAATTTTGGCCTACCTTTTTCATTTTTACCAAACTCAAATGACAAACTGTTGGAGATACAATCATTTTTCACTTGCCATATGTTTTAGTCACTTGCCAAATCACAAGATTTGTCAAGTGATTTTTAGCAAACTGTTGGAGATGCTTTGTAATATTTATTTAAAAGTTACCATATTAACCGAAGCGTTGTGGAATTACTCCCAGTCCCCAAAAAAATTAACATCGTTGGAGTTTATAATCATCTCTGATATCCAAAATTAATTGAGAAAACCTATAACAAATATGATAGTCTTTGTTTCGTTTATCTCTCTTCCACCCAACGACAGGTGGGCCCAAAATGGTTCTGCGCCCCTCTCATAGCCAGCTAGAACTCTTCAATTCTGACACCCTAAATTTTATGATCATCCAATAATCAATATCAATTAATAAAACGACAAAAGATATATGATAAATTCGTCTTCTTTGCCATCCCTGTGGCCGTGTTGCAGCCTGGGTCCTTGACAATACAAACCAATGATAAGTTATCTAAAGATTTGATGCTTGTCCACTACTAAGTTGACGTTTAATTATTTTGGTTATCATATGAAGCAAATTTGATTTTGTTTTGGGTGTTTAATTTGGGTGTAATGTAGGTCTTCCGTGAAATGACCATATTCATATGCATTTGCTTATATTTTGTTGGTGATTAAAAAAAGTGATCGGTAAAATTTGTGTCCATCTAAAGGTAGGTGCAAAATGCCTCATTTTAATGTGCTTATTAGCCAAGACTACCAAAATATAGTCAACCTTAGCTTGAAGAGATTAAAAGTTTATGGATAGTGAAATCGGCGGGTTATGAATTATGAATTATGAGTTGTCTATGTGGTATGAACTAGAATAAAAATTTAACCAATGTCACGTAGAAAATTGACTCTTATCATAACTCAAATGGTATGACATAATTTTGATTTACATGACACAATCGTACCTTATCTACGTTAGGACTAGTCTAAAACACTGCTGAATATTATACTGACATTTTTATGAGGTAATATTTTTTTTGCCAGACTAATAACTCATGGTATAGCAACAATCTGTATCCTATCCTGTAGGGCCTGACCCGAGATAGAAAAGCAAACAGAGAATCAGATGGGCTTCTCGGGGATGCCCATCTGCTTGACTACCGCGCTCCCGGTTGAGTTCGAATAAAGGAAGAGGTACGTACTTGTACCCCCACGGCGCATGGCACGCACTCTCTCATCCCAAGCCACAAACCATCACGACTCAAACTCTCAGGGGCTCCTACCTGCCGACCCGGGTGGCAGGTACCCCGCGCCGACCCCCTCATCTGTTCTTCTTCTTCCTCTCCCCGCATGCTTCGTCGCCCCTGCCCCACCCCCGCCCCCGCGCGCCGCCCACCGTCGCGGCCGCGCTAGGGTTCGCTGGAGCTGCGCCGCCGGCCGCCGCGACACAGCTCCGGCGACCCTAACGCGGTCGCGGCGGCATTCTTCCTTCCCTAATCCCTCCCCGCCGCCGCCGCTACCGCCGTGAAGCCCTCGCCCTGCCCTGGCCCAGCCGCCGTCGCCGCCAGGGCCCCTAAACCGCCCGGTGTCGGTGTTTCGAACCCGGGGGTATGACACCAACGAGTAATGTGATCGCGTGCTCTCTTCCTGGATGGTGATGCGAGATGACACAAGGATTTATCCTGGTTCGGGCAAAGAAGGCCCTACGTCCAGCGGGGGAGGAGGTCCTTGTATTACTTGCACCTAAGTGCTTGTACAGGGGCGAGTACAAGCTCAATGAGCGTGGACCGGAGTCCGGACTCGTGTGTGTATGTGTGTGGACTTGTGTTCTAACGTGTTTGTCACCGAGAGAGGGAATGAGGGCCCTGGTGTCCCCTTTTATAGAGCAAGGGGAGGCCAGGGTTACACAAGGGTATTACAGGTGTCGGGGTGTATTGTGTCCCTTACGAAGAAGGGTAGGAACCCTGTCTTGTCGAAGATATTGTAGCCGACGTGGGCATTGCTGTTGAAGCGTCCTTGAAGCGTGACCTCCATCCTGGGCGCGGAAGTGGAGGCGTGGCGAGGTGGAAGTCGTACAACACCCATCCCAGAACGTACAGGACGCGGCGGGGTCCCTCCGGGTCTTGGGGTACCTATCCTCCAATAGCATGAAAGTAGTTAGGGCTCGAGGGGCACGGAGCCGGCCTCGAGGCGGCGCCTACGGGGGGCTCGAGTCCCCGCAGGTATGGGCAAGTCCCGTGAAAGTCGATTGAGCGGCAGGCATCTGGGCCTCGAGGCGTGGCTTGGACGTGCCACAATGTAGGGCGTGGGTTAACAATGCTTAACTGGTGCCTTTTCGCCCATATTGTGGTGAAAACGAAACTTGACTCTGCCCCAGACCACTGTGGCACACGTTGTGTTACAGAGGACGTGACTGGAGTAGGTGGATGAAATAAGTGCGCGGTATGGGGCTGGCATCCGATGTCTGCGCCGCTCGAGGGAGGCATAACGCGTCTCGAGGGATAGGCCGCTGTGCCAGAGAGGCTCGAGGTCCCCGCGTGGGGTCTCGAGGTGTGGTGTTCGGCTGTGGGGGGCTCGAAGGGTAGTGGAACGCTTGCCCGAGGCCTGACGTGGAGGGCTCGGGCGAGACGGAAAACGAGCGTTCGCCCGAGGCCTGGCATGGGAGGCTCGGCTCGGTGGGCCAGCGTAGTAGGCCTCGGGGGGTTGGCTTTTTTAGGGGGTTAGACTAGTTAGGTCCGTTATTTAACCGGTGTTCCAGGTTTACCCGATTTGTTTGCGTTGATTGGGGGTACCCCTTCTGCGGGCCCCCGACAGTAGCCCCCGAGCCCTTGTTCGAGTGCTTGCACTCGAGCAAGGGTTCCCGACTCGGTTCTCATGGGTTAGCTAACTGGCCTCGAGGGTTTTTTTTGCGAGTTTTAGTTGTGATTTTTAGGTTCGGGGGTGTCAGGCCCCCGAGTTTTAAACCCTCTTTCGTCGAGGGGTGCCAGGCTGAACCGGCCGACCGGCTCTTCGAGCTGTCCGGCGCACCGGTTGCCCTGGCTTGTCATCCCACGAGTCCTTTCGATCGGATGCGAGGGGGGATGCCTCGTACTACCCCGAGTGGGCGAGTATCGAGGTTCTCGGTGAGCTGGTAACGGGGAATCCAAGTCAGAGCTCGTGCCCCGTTCGATAGGGGTCGACTGTGGCCCGGAGGCGGTCTCATAAAGCATGGGTGCTCAGTCTGCAGGAGTGCCGGGTCCATTCGATAGGACCCGGTGGCTCGATGCCTCCCTCCGAGGGGATCTCACTGCATGTCGAGCTCCCCGCCTTGGATACACGTGAGGGGCCTCGAGGGCTTGGCCCTCGAGTGATGCCGCGAATGGCGCCCCTTGGTGTCCCTGACTCGGGCGCTCGAAGCCGGCTGTCGAACCCTCTTTCGTCGAGGGCCAGCCTTCGCTGCTTCGAGACTTAGGGCCGAGGCCCGTTTTTGGGTGCTCGAAGCCGGCTGTCGAACCCTTTTTCGAGGGCCAGCCTTCGCTACTTCGAGACTTAGGGCCGGGGCCCGTTTTTTACTTTCGGAAGAAGCCTTCGTCGCTTGGAATCCTTCTGCCCGTTGGGCGCGCCTTTTTAAGCGGAAACCGCCAGGGAGTGGAGATCGTGGCGCCAGGGCGGCGGGCGCGAAGTCGGAGCGGCGACCGCAGAGGGCCCCGATAGTTGAGCGAACGGTGAGCTGCCGCGTGTTCCCTGCATCCGGCTCGAGATGTAGTTAGGTGGGCGCATTAAATGTTATGCGGTTACCTGTTTACGTCATGGGAGACCCCGCCCGTCGGGGTTTCCCCTTATAAACATCGAGAGAGAGGAAAAGGAACCCTTTACTTTGTCTTTGCCTTCACCGCCGCCGTAGCCTTCACGCGCCCTCTCCTTCGAGCTAGTTGATTGGGGATTTTCCGGCTGCCCGTCCGCTGCTCGGGTCCGCGCCGCGCCACCGCCATGGCCGCCCAGACACAAGTGCTGCCGGCCGAAGACTGGAGCTCGTCGAAGGTGACGCAGGGCGAGATGGACTCGTTGGTGGCCCAGGGGCTCCTGCGCCCCAACCCGGAGGAGGGACCCGCGTGGTGGGTTATCCCGTCGGCGGAGCACCGGGAGCCGCACCCGCCGGAGGGGTACATGGTGAGCTTCACGCGCTACCACCGTATGGGGCTCGGCGTCCCGCCGAGCCGCTTCATGCGGGGGCTGGCCCACCACTTCGAGGTGGAGCTGCAGCACTTCTCCCCCAACTCCATCTCGCACGCCGCCATATTCGCCGCGGTGTGCGAGGGGTACCTGAAGATGGAGCCGCACTGGGAGATGTTCGTCATCTCTTCCGGGGCGAGCTCTTCATCAAGGCCCTAAAGCCCAGCGGGAGGCGGCTCGTGCGCATGGGCTCCCTCGCCATCACTGCGAGGGCTGGGACCTCGTCGGCCAATGTCCCCCGTGAATACCTGCGATACAATCTTTCCACCAACCAGGCCGGGTGGGACGACCATTGGTTCTATCTGCGGAATGAAGATGGTCTCTTTCCGCAGTACACCGGCAGGGTCCTCGCTCAACGCCCGGAGAAGTGGACCTGGGGCGTCGCGGCGGACAGGCAACGCCACCTGGCCCGCTGATGAAGATGATGAAGACGCTGGTGGATGAGAAGAAGTTGACCGTGCAAGCGGTCATTTGGGCGTTCCACCAGCGAAGAGTTCTCCCGCTGGCGGACCGCCCCCTTCTTATGCACGAGATGGGGCCGGAGGCCAAGCTCGAGGCGCTTAATCGATCGAGGATGGCCGAGGAGAGCCTGTCCCGGAACGAGGGCGTCTCCCGGGTGTCAATCACGATCCAGGGGCCGTTCATCCCTGAGTACACCCACCTGGTCGCCATGGCACCCGACGAGGGGTGTCTCGACCTGGTGAGCCTCCCTCGAGCTGAGCTGTTCCGAGCCCCCTCCCCCTTTCTCCTCCTTCGAACCTTTTGCATTCATCTTGTGGTTTGTCTCGTCACGCTTCTTCTTTTTTCAGGGGGCGTTTACTTGTCGCGCGTCGAGGCCCCCGGTGAGGGAGGATGCCGCGGATACTCAGGTGAGGCACCTCTCTGCTCAGAAAGACAAGGAGAGCAAGGATGCCAGGAAGAAGAAAGAGAAAAACAAAAACCTGCGTCGCTTGGCTCGGGAGCAGAGACTGGCGAAGGCTCATCGCAACCGTCAGCCTGGAGACGGGTCCCCCGAGCTGAGCTCCTCGAGCTCGGAGGAGGAGAGCGGTAATGAGGAGGAGAGCGACGACGAGGGGATGGATGCGCGCCTGAGGCGCGCGGGGGTCGTCGATGACAGGGCTGACCGCTCCTCTGTGCAGGAGGGTATGCTGGAGGTCCCCCCGGCGAAGGAACCGCGCGGGACGCAGCCGCGGAAGGCGGCGCCGATCCCTGCCTCGTCGGGGGCCCGAGGTCCGTCGAGCTCTGCGGCGGACGTGCCCCCGGTCGGGAGGAAGCCCCGAACCCGGAGCGCCTCCGCCACAGCACCAACGGAGGCCGCCCCCGCCGCCAGCCCAGGCGGGAGGTCTGGAGAAGGGCCGGGCCTCGAGAAGCGGCCGACAGGTCGAGAAGGATTTCGGGCCCGACCGCCGCGAGCCGTCAAGGGCGCCGTCGAGCCCGCGGAGGAGCGGGCGTCAGAAGGAGGCGTCGAGCCCGCACCATCACGAGCGTCGGGGCGGGAGCCCCCGGGCGTCTCGTGACCAGGGGCGTGAGCGTCCCCGGAGTCCATCGCCGCACCGCCGCCGGGACACAGAAGCGGACGCGGGAGGGCGCGACCGCCAGGGCGAGCGCCGGAGCGGGTCCCGGAGCCCGCGCCGGGGCGGGCGCCACTACGACAGCACGAGGGAGGTACGGTCACCCTCCCGTGACATGGGGCGGAAGGAGGGCTCTCCCTCGAGGTCAAGCCACGGGAGGCGTCGGGAGCCCTCCCCCCATCCCAGCCCTGCGAAGATGGCCCAGGCACAGGGCTCGAGCCATGGGGTGGGCTCGAAGCCCTCGAGTGGGTCCGGCGATTCCGGGAAGAAGCCCAGCCGCCGCTTTGGGTGAGTAGTTTTCTCGGGTCTCGACGGTAGTGAGGCTTTACCTCTTTGCTTTTTGATGATGCATGCCATCTCTGGTTTCTCAGGGGGAAGCGCTCCTACCAGGAGGTGGACCTCGCTGTGTCCAAGCGGGCCAAGACCTCGAGCCCCGTCGAGGCACAAGCACCTCGAGGTATGGCACCCTCCTCCGCTAGAGAAGCCGCTTGGCTAGAGAAGGCTCGAGCTGCCATGGCTCGAGGTGGCCAGATGATTGTCGCGAATTTTGGTGAGGCCGTCGCCATCGACCACAGGGGTCGAGGCATTCCTCCCGACTCTGATATCACTGTCACCTTGTATTGCAGGGGCCTCAGCTCACGGCATCGAGCCCGCCACTACCACGCCTATTAAGGCGCTGCCTCCCCCCCTCCTCCTCCTCCTCCCGTGATGGCGTCAGTCGAGAGCGCCACCCTTCCCCCCACCATGGCGGCTGTTCTGGGGGAAGCGCGCGGGGCGAGCACGGCCCCGCCGGTGTCTGGGGCCGAGGAGACTGCGCCCCTCGAGGCCCCGACCGACACGAGCCAGGCTGCGGAGGAGGGAAAGGGGGGAGAGGCGTTGGCGGAGGAGGGGCCGACGGTGGAGGACCTCCTGAACGAGCTGGAGCAGGTGTGGAGGCGCCCGAGGCGCCGGCCAGCGCTGACAAGGCGCCGGAGGGACAGAGGGGGCCGGGGCCCGTGTCATCGGGCGGCGGTCCGCAGCTGGGGCAGCTCGGGGCGGAGGAGGATCTGCCCGAAATCGAGCTTGACCGACGAGTATGGCCGTTTCCCGACGCGCCAAGCCCGCCCCTTGCCATGGTCCCCGTTGAGCAACCGGCCCAGCGGAGGGCCCCGCGCGAGGTGCGGTCCATCTTCCGGGAGGTGGCCGAGCTTATGGCGGAGGCGGAGCGGTCTTGCTCCGAGGAGGCGGGCCGGTCCGCTCAAGTGTCGGCCGCCCTCGCGAGGGCTGAGGCGGAGCTTCAAGATCTCCGCGCTGAGCTGAGCCGGAACGCCCAAATGGCGAGCCGGCTCAACGAGGCGGAGGCGGAGGTCCGGGCGGCTCGAGGTGAGGTCGCTCGATCCAAGGAGGAGGCCGCCGCCGCTCTCGAGGCGTCGAGGGAGGAGGCCGCGGACGCCCGAAGGGAGGCCACCTCCGCCCGGGCTGAAGCGACGGTGGCGAAGCGGGAGGCCACTGACGCCCGCGGCGAGGCCGCCACCGCCCGAACCGCAGCGGAGGCGGCGAGAAAAGAGGCCGAGGACGCCGAGAGTGGTGTCGCCACCGCCCGAGCTGCCGATGGGGGCGGCGCGGCAGGAGGTGATCCGAAAGGATCTGGCCCTCGTGGAGGCGGGCAGGCTGATCGAGGAGCTTAGGTCCGAGAGGCTCCTCATGCTGGCCGAGAAGCGCAGGCTCGAGCAGCGCACTGAGGGCCTTACCAGCGACCCTCGCCGCACTGGGGCAACATTGCGATGGTGAGGCTTACCCCTTGTCCTTGTTCGGGTCTCGAGGTTTTTTGTTACGCCGCAGTCTCACTCTTCTTTATTCGTTGCGCAGGGGTCGAGAAGACGGTCGAGGAGCTCCGCGGGACGAACCAGGCTCTCTTGGACCAACTCTAAGACGAGACGATGGTGGCGGAGCGGGCTCGCACTTCCCTCGACCGGCTCGGCTCCATGTGGGGTGCTCCTCAGGTGGCTGCGGCAGAAGGTGCAGTGGCCCGAGGCGACGCCTTGGTCGACGCCCTATGCTTCCTTGACGTGGCGGCGCGGGACCGTGTCCGGCAAGCTCTCCATCATGGCGTCAAGCAGACGCTCGCGGTCGTTCGCTCCGGCTTCCGCTTCCCGGTCCACGTTGTCGCCAACGGCTTCATCGAGATCGAGGGGAAGGACGAGGAGTGGAACAACCGTCGTGTCGACAAAATTTTGGAGAAGATGGAGAGGCCGGGGACGTCGCTCGCGAAGATCTTCGAGGAAGACGTGTTGCCTCCTGACGCCAGCAGCGGTGTCGAGGGCCCTGCTCCTTCTAGCTCGGGTGTCGAGGCTGAGCCCGCCGTGGAGGACCTCAGGGAGGAGTACCACACCGACGAAGATTAGGGCCTGCGTGCGAAATTTGGGCATCGAGGCCCTTGTGAGAATTTTATGACATGGATGAGGGCCCGTCGAGACTTGTATGTATATGCGATTTGTTTGCTTAAAGGAGTTGTTTTCTTCTCAAATGCATTCGACCACCTCTCTTTGTTGCAAGCTCGAGTTTCTGCTGACTTAGTCTGTGTTCCTTCGATACGTCGCGAGCCCCTCGAGGGGAGGCGTAGGTAGGGTACCGTAGCCCGGGGGCGTAGGTGGCCGTCTACGTCGATGCCTCCCGACCTTTGGAGGCTCGAGGTATTTTGGATTTAGACGTCGCTAGTTCACTCGAGGCACGAGTCGAGACGAGGGTCGAATTTTTTTGAAAAGAAAACACGCATTTTTTCCGGAGTCTGGGGGGCGGTTACCCCCCTGTCAGCCCCCGAGGGAGGCTCGACCCTGAGCAAGGCAGGGTCGGGGCTACCTTAAGTTGCTAAGCAAAATGAAAGACAATGCACGAGTTTGTTCATTCATTTTGGGCGTGTTTGTACAAAGCAACAAAGTGAATGAGGCCTCGAGGCCTTTTAAGGGTAGAAGCGATGTAGCTGAGATATGTTCCACGCGTTCGCCAGGATCCTGCCTTGATCGTCGTAAAGCTTGTACGTTCCTGGCTTGAGCACTTCAGCTACGGTGTCTGGGCCCTCCCATGGAGGGGTAAGCTTGTGGCGCCCTCGATTATCCTGCAGCCGTCGAAGCACGAGGTCCCCCACCGCCAGGTCCCTCTTGCGCACATGCTTGTCGTGGTAGCGTCGAAGTGTTTGCTGGTAGGTTAGGAAAAACGGAGTAAACCGGTTGGCTCGACTCGGTGTAGTCCTGAGGCCCCACAGTACCGAGGGGATCTCTGCGGCCCACCCCTTTCCGAAATTTTTGAGAGTCTTGAACAGCCTCGGCTTCAGCCCATGGAGTATCATGCCGTTGGCGCGCTCGACCTGCCCGTTGCATTGAGGGTATGCGACCGAGGCCCAGGTCACGCGAATGTTGCTGTCATCGCAAAAGTTGGTGAACTTTTTGCCCGTGAATTGGGTGCCATTGTCGGTTGATGATGACGTTAGGCACCCCAAACCGGGTACATGATGTTGGCGATGAACTCGACAGCCTTCTCGGAGGTGGGGTCGCCTATCGGCTTAGCCTCGATCCACTTGGTGAACTTGTCGATGGCCACGAGCACGTGTGAGTGCCCTCCACTTGTCTTTTTGAGGGGGCCTACAAGGTCGAGCCCCCAAACGGCGAATGGCCAAGTGATTGGGATCATCTGGAGGGCATGTGCGGGTTGGTGCGTCTGCTTGGCGTAGAATTGACACCCATGGCATGCCCGGACCAAGCGCTTGGCGTCTCCAATGGCGGTCGGCCAATAGAAGCCTTGACGGAAGGCATTCCCAACCAAGGTCCTTGGCGCTGCGTGGTGGCCGCAAGCCCCCGAGTGCATGTCGTCGAGGAGCTTGCGCCCTTCTTCGTGTGGAATGCAGCGCTGAAGGATCCCGGTCGGACTTCGTCGGTACAGTTCCCGCTTGTCGCCGTAGATGACGTAGGTCTTGGCCCTTCGAGCGACGCGTCGGGCCTCCGTCTTGTCTTCCGGTAGCGCGCCTTGCGTCAGGTAGTCGAGGTAGGCCGTGCGCTAGTCGAGGGGTCGTGGCGAAGAAGAGGCAGGTGCGTCGATCTGCATTGCCTCATCGGGTGTCGAGGCATCGCCCTCGGGGCGCGGTGTCGAAGGTCGAGCCCCCGTGTCTGGCTCGAGGGGTGGCGTCGAAGGGCCAGCCCCCGGACCAATTTGGACTGATGGCTCGAAAACGTCCCTCGAGAAGACGTCTGGTGGAACCGTGCCGCGCGTGGACGCCAATTTTGCCAGCTCGTCCGCGGCCTCGTTGTGCTTTCGAGCTATGTGGTTGAGCTCAAGGCCGTAGAACTTGTCTTCTAGCTTGCGTACCTCCCTGCAGTACGCTTCCATCTTGGGATCGATGCAGCTTGAAGCCTTCATAACCTGGTTGATGACGAGTTGTGAGTCTCCTCGGGCGTCGACGCGTCGGACCCCGAGCTCGAGGGCGATGCGCAGTCCATTGACGAGGGCCTCGTACTCGGCGACGTTGTTGGAGGCGGGGAAGTGCAAGCGCAGCAGGTAGCGCATGTGGACCCCGAGGGGTGAGATGAAGAGCAGGCCTGCGCCTGCCTCTGTCTTCATGAGGGATCCGTCGAAGTACATGGTCCAGAGCTCGGCTTGAATCTGCGCCGGCGGGAGCTGAGTGTCGGTCCATTCAGCAACGAAGTCCGCCAACGCTTGCGACTTGATGGCTTTCCGCGGAGCATAGGTGATGGTTTCCCCCATCAGCTCGGTAGACCACTTGGCGATGCGCCCCGTGGCCTCTCGGTTGTTGATGATTTCGCCGAGGGGAAAGGATGACACCACCGTTACGGGATGAGCGAGGAAGTAGTGCTGGAGCTTGCGCCTCGTAATGACGATGCCGTTAGAGCAGCTTCTGGATGTGCGGGTACCGGACCTTGGCCTCGGAGAGCACCTCACTGGTGAAGTACACCGGCCGTTGGGACCGGCAACGCTATGGCCCTCCTCGTGCCTCTCGACGGCTATGACCGCGCTGACCACCTGAGTGGTTGCGGCCACATAGAGGGAGGAGAGGCTCGGGGGAATCGCCAACCCTGGGCTGGTCGCGGTGGCACGAGAATTGGCGCGGAAGTCAGCAACCCCTTCAACTTGGTTAAGGCCTCCTCGGCTTCGACAGTCCACGCAAAGTGTTCCGTCTTCTTCAGTAGGCGGTAGAGGGGTAGCGCTTTTTCCCCTAGCCTCGAGATGAATCTGCTGAGAGCGGCTAGGCAGCCTGTCACTTTCTGCACACCCTTGAGGTCTCGAATTGGGCCCATCCTCGTGACTGCTGAGACTTTTTCGGGGTTGGCCTCGATCCCCCGTTGTGAGACAATGTAGCCTAGTAGCATGCCCCGAGGCACACCAAAGACACATTTCTCGGGGTTGAGCTTCACATTCTTGGCCCGGAGGCATTTGAACGTGGCCTCGAGATCGCTGATGAGGTTCCCGACTTTCTTGGTTTTAACCACGATGTCATCGACGTAGGCCTCGACGGTTTTGCCTATGTGTTCGCCAAAGATATGCTGCATGCAATCGTTGGTACGTTGCCCCGGCGTTTCGAAGGCCGAAGGGCATTGTAACGTAGCAATACATACCAAAAGGCGTAACAAAAGAGGTAGCGAGCTCGTCGGATTCTTTCATCCTAATCTTGGTGGTAGCCGGAATATGCATCGAGAAATGAAAGTACCTTCACACCCCGCAGTGGAATCGACAATCTGATCAATTCTAGGTAAAGGAAATGGAACTTTTGGACATGCTTTATTCAGACCAGTGTAATCTACACACATCCGCATTTTTCCATTCTTTTTCCTAACTAATACAGGGTTAGCTAGCCACTCTGGGTAAAATACCTCCTTGATGAACCCGGCCGCCAAAAGCTTGTGTACCGTCCTCGCCGATGATCCTGCGCTTCTCCTCGTCGAAGCGGCGCAGGCGTTGCTTCACTGGTCTGGACCCGGCCCTGGATTTCCAAGGCGTGCTCGGCGACTTCCCTCGGAATGCCCGGCATGTCCGAGGGGCCCCACGACAAACATGTCGATGTTCGCGCGGAGAAAGTCGACGAGCACTGCTTCCTATTTAGGCTCGAGGCTGGCTACTGACGGCCAGCGTCTTGCCATCGGTCGAGGTCGGGTCGACGGGTATCAGCTTTGTGTGCTCCGCCGGCTCGAAGGTGCCAGCAGTGGCGCTTCGCTTTCAGGGGCCCCCTCGGTGGCCAGGGCGGCTAGGGCCTCGAGCGAGTCGAGCTGGACGTTTGCCTCCCCACGCTCGACGCACTCCACGTCGCAGTGGTACGCGTGCTCGTAGGATGTGTCAACGGTGATGACCCCTTTTGGCCCCGGCATTTTGAGCTTCAAGTACGTGTAGTTGGGAACCGCCATGAACTTGGCGTAGCCTGGCCGGCCGATGATGGCGTGGTAGGTCCCCTTGGAATCCAACCACCTCGAAGGTGAGCGTCTCCTGGCGGAAGTTAGCCGGCGTGCCAAAGCAAACCGGCAGGTCGATGCGCCCGAGGGGGTGGGCCTTCTTCCCTGGTACGACTCCGTGGAATCCCCCGACGTTGGGTCGGAGCTGACCCTCTGAAATCCCCAGGAGGTCGAGTGTCTCGAGGTATATGATGTTGAGGCTCGAGCCCCCATCCATCAACACCTTGGAGAACCGTACGTCGACGATAACGGGGTCGACGACGAGGGGGTACGCTCCCCGGGTTTATGACACTGGTCCGGATGGTCGTCACGGTCGAACGTGATCGGCGCATCAGACCAGTCAAGATACCAGGGGGCAGTCGTGGCCGAGTGCTAAAGATCTCCCGGCGCTCCTTCTTTCTTTCTCGAGCTGAGAGCCCGACAGTCGGCCCCCCCGTAGATCATGTAGCAGTCGCGCACCGGGGGGAAGTTGCCGTCCGCGTCCCCACCGCCGCGCCGATTGTTATCCTTGCCCTTAGGCGCGTCTTCTCTCTTATCGCCGAGCTTGGAGTAGTAGCCTTTCAACAGTCGGCAGTCCTTTTAACTTGTGGATTTACGGGGCCCTTGTGATAAGTGCAGGGGTCCTCGAGCATCTGGCCGAAAACAGCCCCGTCAGGGGGGCCTCGAGGCTTCTTATGGCTCGAGGGCGCCTGCGAGCACTTCTTCGTCGTCGTCGTCATTGGCGTCGCGCTTCGCCTTCTGACCTTTGCGTTTGTTCTTCTTCCTTTTTGTTGCTGTTATTGTTGTCGTTCTTGGCGTCGTTGCCTTTGTTCGAGCCCTCCGGCGCGGTCCACCGCCTTACCTTTGTCCGTGGAACGGCCAAAGAAGGCCCCCACTGCCTCGTCGCCTGAGGCAAAGCTGGTGACACGGTCCATCAGGTCCTCGACCGTCCTGGGACGGTAGCGTCCTAGCTCATGAACTAGCTCTTGGCAATGTCGTGCCCGCGAGGAAAGCTGAGATGACGTCCTCATCAGGCACGTGGGGGAGCTCGAGGCGCTGCTTCGAGAACCGTCGAGCAAAGTCGCGGAGGGGCTCGTCCGCCGCCTGCCTGCAACGCTCGTAGATCCCAGGGGTTGCCTGGGCGCACGACAAGTCCCCTTGAAATTCCCGTCGAAGACCCTGACTAGGTCGGCCCAGTCGTCGATCCGATCCTGGCGGGAGCCCCTCGAGCCACCGGCGGGCGGTGTCCGAGAGGTAAAGTGGGAGTTGGCGTATGATCACACGGTCGTCGTTCTTCGCTCCGCCCAGTTGGCAGCCTAGGCGGAAGTCCGAGAGCCAGAGCTTGGGCTCGACCTCCCCGTCATACTTCACGATGTTGGTTGGTGGTCGAAAGCGGTCGGGGAGGGTTGAGCTGCGGATGGCCCGGCTGAAGACTCTGGGGCCCGGGGGCTCAAGGACTTGCCGGTCCTCGTCACTGTCGTAGCGCCCTCCTCGATGGGCGCTATAGCCACGCTCTTGGCCCCCCTTGTCCTTGCGCCGGCGGTTGATGTCGTTGCGGGCGTCATGGGGGTCTCGAGGTGGCCGGTTGTCGACGATCCGCTCCCGGACTGGCCTAGCTCGAGAGGCGTCCGGCTGGTGGACGGACGCCTCACGCTCGTCGCGGGGCGTGTCCGCTGGTCGCCCCGCGCCGCCGCGAGGCTGAGCTCTCGGCCTGCTGCACAGCGGCTGTCTCGAGGAGGTTCTTCATTTCCCCAAGCATGCGCCTGGCGTCAGGGTTGGAGACGGCGGGTAGATCACGGAGCAGCATCGCCGCCGCCACCACGTTCTGCCCGGCTCGCGGAAAACGCACCTCGGGGCGTGCTTGGCGCCCCGTCCTCGAGGATCTGCCGGTGGACCTCTCGAGCTCGGCCACGAACACCGGCGCCTCGAGGCTGGGCTGGTTCTTGTGCTAGGGTTTTCTCGAGCTGCAGCAGGCATTGTCGGTCCTCCTCAGCCTTGGCGATGGCCTCCCG
Organism: Coix lacryma-jobi var. lacryma-jobi; assembly: GCA_009763385.1. Taxonomy (NCBI): domain Eukaryota; kingdom Viridiplantae; phylum Streptophyta; class Magnoliopsida; order Poales; family Poaceae; genus Coix; species Coix lacryma-jobi. The sequence goes on from VDCT01000015.1 coordinate 773,843, forward strand.
CAGCTGCGCGAGCTGCGCCGCTCGGTCATCGCTGTGTTGAGATGGTGCAGCCGGTGCCGGGGGTTCGTTCCTCCCCTGAACGCGTGATCCGCCTGCCGCAGCCACGTCTCCGGGCTCTTCGAGGTTGAGCGCCGGCCTGGTGTCGTCGTCACCGTCGTCCTTGGCATCGTCCACGACCCCCTCGAGCTGGAAACACTCCCTGGTAGGGTCCCAGAGGTCAGGGTCGTGGTAGTCGTACTCATCGGAGTCGGAGCTGCTGATGCCGCGCCGCCCTGGCTCGTGCCGGGTCTGCAGCTCGCGCTACCACTCCCCGAAGGTGGCTCGACGAGGTGGCTCGACGGCTCGTGAGAGGCCGCGGTTGACGTGCATGGGGTAGACGATCTCCAGGTCGGCGGTGGCTCGCAGGAGTACGCCCGGACGCTCCTCCCGCTCCGCGGCCGCTTGGTCCTGACGGGGCTCGCCGAGGCGGTGGGCGTGAACTGCCGCAGAGTTGTTGAGGCCAAACGGGAACCGCTGGTGTCGGACGCGGTACACCCCGTGCGGAAGGAGGCCTGGTGGTGTCGACGGAGCACGGCTCGGGGGCCTCTGGCCAGGCTCCCGGTCCGTGCGCGTGACGAACGCGAACTCGCTGGAGGAGTGCGCACGCGCCCTGGAAGTCTCCGGCCGCGCGCCGGGCTGGTTTCCCCTCGGGGACTCTACGTCGGCCGCGGGGAAATGGGCGTTCGCCGCGGGCACCGCCTGTGCCCGGCGACGATGGTGACGACGGCGCTGCCCACGAGGTGGCGTCGCGTGGTGGTGCAGGCGACGCGCCACGCCCCCCGCGCGGGCGGCGCGACGCGCCCTCACTCGGGCCCTCCGTGGAGAGCAAGGTCAGCTCGTTGCCGTTGTCAGTGGCCAGGAACTCGAGGTTCCCGAACCAGATGACGGCGCCGGCAGAGATCGAAGGAGTCGAAGCAGCCATCCAGGAAACGACGAGAAACCGACTCGACACGCGAAGCCCCTACCTGGCGCGCCAACTGTCGGTGTTTCGAACCCGGGGGTATGACACCAACGAGTAATGTGATCGCGTGCTCTCTTCCTGGATGGTGATGCGAGATGACACAAGGATTTATCCTGGTTCGGGCAAAGAAGGCCCTACGTCCAGCGGGGGAGGAGGTTCTTGTATTACTTGCACCTAAGTACTTGTACAGGGGCGAGTACAAGCTCAATGAGCGTGGACCGGAGTCCGGACTCGTGTGTGTATGTGTGTGGACTGTGTTCTAACGTGTCTGTCACCGAGAGAGGGAATGAGGGCCCTGGTGTCCCCTTTTATAGAGCAAGGGGAGGCCAGGGTTACACAAGGGTATTACAGGTGTCGGGGTGTATTGTGTCCCTTACGAAGAAGGGTAGGAACCCTGTCTTGTCGAAGATATTGTAGCCGACGTGGGCATTGCTGTTGAAGCGTCCTTGAAGTGTGGCCTCCATCCTGGGCGCGGAAGTGGAGGCGTGGCGAGGTGGAAGCCGTAACAACACCCCATCCCTAACCGTACAGGACGCGCGGGGTCCCTCCGGGTCTTGGGTCCTATCCTCCAATAGCATGAAAAGCTCGAGGGGCATGGAGGGCGTTGGCTGCGAGAGGGCGAGAGCCGGCCTCGAGGCGGCCCTACGGGGTGCTCGAGTCCCCGCAGGTATGGCAGTCCCGTGAAAGTCGATTGAGCGGCAGGCATCTGGGCCTCGAGGCGTGGCTTGGACGTGCCACAGTGTAGGGCGTGGGTTAACAATGCTTAACTGGTGCCTTTTCGCCCATATTGTGGTGAAAACGAAACTTGACTCTGCCCCAGACCACTGTGGCACACGTTGTGTTACAGAGGACGTGACTGGAGTAGGTGGATGAAATAAGTGCGCGGTATGGGGCTGGCATCCGATGTCTGCGCCGCTCGAGGAGGCATAACGCGTCTCGAGGGATAGGCCGCTGTGCCAGAGAGGCTCGAGGTCCCCGCGTGGGGTCTCGAGGTGTGGTGTTCGGCTGTGGGGGCTCGAAGGGTAGTGGAACGCTGCCCGAGGCCTGACGTGGAGGGCTCGGGCGAGACGGAAAACGAGCGTTCGCCCGAGGCCTGACATGGGAGGCTCGGCTCGGTGGGCCAGCGTAGTAGGCCTCGGGGATTGGCTTTTTTTTAGGGGGTTAGACTAGTTAGGTCCGTTATTTAACCGGTGTTCCAGGTTTACCCGATTTGTTTGCGTTGATTGGGGGTACCCCTTCTGCGGGCCCCCGACACCCGGCGACCTTTCCCGCCGCCTGGCCTGCCTGCCTCCCCCGGCCGGCCTCCTTCTATACCCGCCGGAGATGGTGAAGGTGAGGGAGAGGAGAGGGTGGGCTGGGCCGCTCCACCGATTTGAGCCCAGGAAGAAGAAAAACAGTGAGGGGAGGGGGGTGGTTGACGCACCGACTGGTAGGTAACGAAGATTGGCGCGAACTCTCTCACCTCTTTTCTAGTAACGCCGCTTCATTGTCATTGACCTCCACAACATAGGCTTGCAGCAGGCCAATGAGCATTATTATATGTCAGTCCAGAATTATGTAAAAAGAGCTAATTTATCTCACGAAAAAGAAAACGTTAGGCCAATTTACTTAGTTTTGCCAGAGAATTTTGAGGTCAAACATCCGCAAAGTAACCTAAAAATCCTCCGTACGTACTGGACTACATGGACACCACGGCTCTTAGAGGAATTTACTGGCAGCAAGCAGGAACACAGTGGCTAAAGGCCTAAAGCTAAGCAATAAGTTTACCGTCACCATACCATCTAATGATTAACCAAGTAAAAAAAACATATTTTTTTTTTTGAAAAGCAAGTAAAAAAAACATTGTGATCACACAAGATTATCTGAACAAATGTGAATAAACTGATCAAACATTGACAACCTAACAGAAGCTGCAGTTACGCATTGTGACAGTAGCTTTCAAATAAGGTACCAATGATATAAAACCGTCGAATAATGCTACTATCACACTTTATTCACAGGGCATTACGTCACAACAACCACACGAAAATGGACTAGTTAGTTACCTTGTTTTTTTAGCACAAAAAAAAACGGCATATACAACACAGGGCTTAATCTAACAAGCAAGTCGTTTGCCTCTCTGCAGCGCAACCAATGCACGCAGCTCGATCGTTGGACCTGATTACCCAAGAACCGTTCGTCTGAGTGTAAAAACTATTATTGTCGTCAGGAATATAATGCTCGTTAGAAAACAACAACTAGACAGTCCGATCAGTCTCAGCTTCATTCTGTCTGAACATTGCATATGCTGATTAATTGATCCCAATTTACAATGGCACATTGCATATTATCCTGCCATTTCTTTCAGTTCGTTCATACTAAATAATCGTTGATTTCCTGCTTATGCAACCAAAACCATAGATGCCTACATCAGATGCTATGCCCAAGCAATCGGACATGCATACGCAAACAGCTGTTGTCAACACTGCTAACCGCCGGAGCCGCCTCGCCATGGATCGGTTGGGTGATGGAAGGAAGGCCTGGACGAGCTCCCATCGCTGAATGTCCCCCCATGGTCCGTGGTCGACAATGCCGGCAAGGCTCCTTGATGATGCGCATGTTGGCCGTCCGTGCAGTGCTAAGGCATTGGCACCTGAATTTTTTAATCGGTATATATAAGGCCCAGATATTCTCTCCGTATATGAAATAGATGACGTTTTAGACATGCTTTCGGTTAAACATTTGAAATATAAATCATAAATAATTTTTAAGTTAATAAGTTTAAAAATATAAAAATCATATGAACATATTTGTCTTGAAAAATATTTTCATAAATATATATATATATACATATATCACTTTTGATAAATATTTTTAAGTATAAAGAGAGTCAAAGTTGTACTTTGGAGACCGTGTCGATGACCAACACGTTATCTATTTACTACAGGGAGTACTAAGTATTTTCATTTTTTTTCTGGTAGGGGAAACGTACCCCAAACACATCAACAACAGTTCATTTCCTGCTCCAGGCCTGCAGTTCCACACCTGCCGGCGTGTTTGGGCCGATAGCTGTTTGGATGGAGGCCTCATAGGCATCTCACAGCCCAGATATCATCAATCTCAGCCTAAGGCCTCCAATCCAAAATCAGACGTCTGAGATTCGTGCTGGGCCAGGCAAGTGTTGCCTGGGCTCAAACCAAATAGACCCTACAAGCTCCACCATGCTACTAAGAAGAATCTGAGCCATTCAAGATTTGCATAGAATTGAGGGTGCTTTTGGCCGAAGCCAAAAGCCCAACCAAAGGGGCTGCTGGAGGCGGTTTTTTCAGAAGCAAGTGTTTTTTCGTAGTTCAGTTTTTTCAGAAGCAAATGCTTTTTCGTAGTTCATTTTTGAAAGCCATTGTGACCCTGCTTTTGGCTTTTGACTTTCAGCTTTTCAAAATAAGTCAAATAAAAAACGTTTTCATAATTGTTTCAAGAAAAATAAAGCTAAATAATATATTTTATACTTATTTAATCAAACAACTTTCAGCTTTTCTACAGCTCACAGCCCACAGCAGCTTTTGCACAGCTCACAACCACAACAGCTTTTCCCCACAGCCACAACTCAACCAAAGGCACCCTGAATCATTCAAGTTTGGAAATTACCTTGTTCACAAACCATCTGCAGGTTGAAACCTTTTACACACATTTATAAGTGGGATTGGGATACTCTTTCTCCCTTGTACTTTCTTTTCTTCTTCTTAAGTAAATGCAGGACACTTCCCTTTATATCATGTGTATAGCTTATGTTGGGCCAGATTCCCCCTCTTCTAAATTCTAACTTAATCTGATGAAAACACAACGCAAGCGCAAGGCACCCGCTTGTCCACCACTCTCCTCTCTTTCTTTAAGGGATGGATGACTCGTTCAAGTCAATATTATTGATTAGATGCTATCACTCTCGTTTTGTTCTTCATATATGCTCCTCTCTAGTCCTGGTTCCATTCCATAATAAATAAAAGCCAAACTCGGGGCAAGTTTTAAGAGAACGTGTAGGCACCACATTGGTTTGGTTAGTGGTCTCTAGCTGCTAGTATGTTGTAGCACCCACTAGCCACCGCACAACAACAAAAATTAGCGCATCGTGCATGTTATTCCACTTTCCTAAATGGTCTTGGAGTTGCCATTGCTAGCAAGCTGCGCAAGGAGCAGAGAGCGATCTGAACAACTCTAGTAGTTTGGTAAAATTCAATTGGTATATCTTGTGATTTGTAAGTTGCTAAATTATATAGCAAGTGAAAAAAGGACTCTCTCTCAATAGTTTGCTATTCCAACTTAGTAAAATAAAAAGTAGACCCACATAGTAGGAAATCCAACCGGCCAGGCCTCCTCATCGCGACTTTCTTCCTTCCCGCGGCGACTCTTCTCGTCGCGACCATGTGAAGGGTGTCGCCGCCGCGTGTTCCAGGCCACATCGCTCATCGTCGTCCAGAAGCCGGTCAGGCCCTCCTCGTCCACTAGAAGCCGCGGTTCCAAGGCTGGCATCTCCTCCCACTACTACACGTTTGATTAACCGAGGCGCCACCCTGTAGATGTCCGAGGCGGGCGCCGTGAACCGCCTCGGTAAATAGATTAACCGAGACGGTCATTTGAAGGCAACCGCCTCGGTTAATAGGGTATTAACCGAGGCGGTTGTCTTATGTGGCCCACCTCGGTTAATGGGGTATTAACCGAGGCGGTCGTTTGTAATTTGACCATTGCGGTTACTAAGAGGCTATAAATGCACAGTCGCCACCACCCACCTTCTCCTTCCTCATGACTTCCCCACCATTGTTGACGAGTTTTGAGGTCTCAAACCCTAAAAAATATTCATTTTTTGTGGGAGAAGTTTTACAGTTTGATTATGTGAAGTTGGTGTCCGCAGACTCCAAACCTCTTTCTTTTGCTAAGTCTTCATATATTTGGGTGCTCTCTAGGTCTAGATCTAATTTTCTTTAATCTGTTATTTTTATGTCTTTTGCTATAGGTTTTGCTTGCATATATGGAGAGGTCCGAATAGATGTACCAGTCATCAAGACTAGATCTGTCATACACATAGGCCATGTTAAAAATAGGGAAACATTGTCATAGTGTGAATCCACAGGACGACGCATCATATGTCCGTATTCAAAATGCAAGAACCTTCTGCTGCATGAAGACAATGTTGTGCAGTTTCATTTGATTAGGTATAGTTTTGTTCCAGACTACACAGTTTGGAGGTTTCACGGCGAAACCGATGTTAGTATCGGTGTATCCGGAGAGTGCTCGTGTATGACGATGATGGCGAATGCAGACCACGATGGAGGTGAAGGACCGGATTAGCGACCAGAGGGGGGGGGGGGTGAATGGGAGCCTCAAATTCAACTCATGAATTGTATAGCCCTTGTCCCAGAAAATCACCCCAAAAGCGAAGACTCGAAACGACCGGAGAGTTCACGACCTACGAGTAGGTGGATACCCTAGGAGATGTCCTAGTGGTACAGCGGAACCTCCGGAGAAACCCCAAAGCCAACTGCCAAAGCCACGGAACAAAACAGCACAAACTGCAGATTCGCGGACTGTCCGCGGTCAGAGTCCCGGACTGTGCGCCGTTAAGTTCCGGACTGTCCGCGACTAGGAGCCGGACTGTCCGTCGGCAAAAATGCAGAAACCAAACAGTCCTGCAAGTCTGCTGGACAGGTCCCGGACTGTCCGCGGGTTTGTACCGCGGACTGTCCGCCGTTCACTCGACAGTGAACAGTCAGGGGTCTGCACCTGACTGAATCGACCCAGCCCCGATCCCCGGACTGTCCGCCGCTGGAGGCGCGGACTGTCCGTGGATGAACAGAAAGAACAATTCTGCTCGGGGTAAAAGGGCAAATCGATCGGAACTTCACCAAATAAAAAAGGGGGTTCGATCAAACTTCTCCCAGGTGTTCCTCAACGTATTGGAGTGCTAATCCTAAGAAATCATCGCACCAATCCAAGTCAATCAAGGGTAATCCGAGAAACACCGGAAAGGGGAAAAGAGGAAGAACGAACACGAAATCAATCCGATCTATGAACTGTGAGGTTATAGGAGAAATCCTTCGGTAAAAGATGGACCTCACGACCAAGAACAAACTGATTCAAGTGGAATCGAAAATCATCTCGTGGAGAGGGAGAACGAGCAAATCTCCAAGAGATGAAAACCAAAACGTGAAGAACACAGAACACGATTCGATTTCAGCCGAAATTCCTCCACGAGGAGACAACGAGAATACGGTCTCGTTTCCTCAAAAGATCCAAATACACAGAGGTATGATTTCTATCTCTGCGGATCGCTTGCAGCGAGGTATGATTAGAACCTAAGCAAGGGCTAGAGAGAGAGAGAACTCAGGAACAAATGACTGCAAGGATAGGGAGAGAGGAGGGGTGCCTCTCTTATTTATAGCAAAACAATAATCCCCTTACTACCCCTAGATACACGAGCGAAGCGGCCAACCCTAGGGGTATCCCGATCCAACTCTGCTGATAGTTGATCTGACGGCCACGCGCCTTCCTCATCCTTAGCTTCGCCTCGACGCAAGCCTCAGGATGCCGCCACGTGCCGCCCAGTCGACCGCCGCGCCTACCTCGTGGATAGCCTCGCCTCCGCGCCAGCCTCTCCACGCCGCCACGCGTCGACCGTCCTTTTTGCGGACCTCCCCCCGGTTTTGAGGCCGAAACCGGAAAACCTGGGCCTTCCCCCGGTTTTGAGGCCGAAACCGGGAAACCTGTCCTCAGGCTGAGTTTTGTGGCCCAAACTCAGAAACCCGCGTGCCCAGGTTTTGAGGCCCAAACCTGGAAACCGTCCACGCCGAGTTTTGAGGCCCAAACTCGGAAACCGGCCACCCCGAGTTTTGAGGCCCAAACTCGGAAACCGTCGAGGGTAGCTTTTCGAGGCTCAGCTACCGAACCCGTGCCGTAGCGGGATGTGGTTCGCACACCCGAGTTCCAGCACCGATGCCGAGCATGTCCAGCCTCCACGCCGGGCATCCTCCTGACTCGGCCGATGCACCGCACATCCCCATGTACTCTTGCTTGTCAACGCCACGTGCCAGCTACCACAGCTGATCCTCAGGTCTCCTGGTCCGTCGGTCCAAGCTCCACGTCCGCCCTTCACCGCTCCCGGTCCGTCGGCACGGCACACACGTCCCACTTGACCTTCACCTCACCTTCGACCACTGCCCGAGCTCCGCACCTGCACATCAACACAGCCAAGAGACATGTTGCCCGTTGATCGATCACTCATCACTCAGGAAGGGAACCACAAGGGCACATATCAACCTTGTGTTCTCAATCTCCCCCTTGATGAGTGCATCGTCAACTCATAGTATCCGTAACCAGAATAGAAGAAAGCAGAATTAGATAGAAGGAGAAAAACTCACTCGAAATGTCCAAAAGCCAGAGAAAAGGCCGAAGAGAAACAATTCGAGATAAGCGAAGCTTGGTCCCCAAAGACATGGGCAACGGTTCGACACAACCAAGCAAAGATCGGAGCAACAACTCATCAAGAAGCAAAACTCGATCAAAATCAGAGCACAAGACTTGGTTCCCAAAGACATGGGCAACGGCTCGACGCAACCAAGTCAGAAGCAAGCTAGTCCTCAAGAAGAGGCAGAAGGGGCTCAACACCACTAGCTGAAAGCTCGATACCAATCAAGAACCACTAAACAGATGAAGAAACAATCTAGTCCTCAAGACAGAGGCACAGAGGCTCGACGCAACTAGCTGAAAATCGATATCAGCCAAAACAACTCAGAGCAGGCAGAAACACTCCCCTCACTCAAAGAACTCCCCCTCAACAAGTGAAGCACAAATTGCAAATTGTCACCACAACAAGACATTCTCCCCAATTCTCCCCCTTGGGGCAATTTGCAATCAAAAGAGAAGGAAAAGAGCTCAAGTAAGTCAAACGGAGCTAGGTCATGCCTATCGGAGTCAAGCACATGCACATGAGTCAAAAATGCATGTTAGCAGCTTCAGGTATATACTCGAAAGAGTGAAAGAATGCTCTAATGAGTGCTGATCCGACTACATAGCAACATACACAAGTGCTAGCAAAGGCTCAAACTGATCACCGAAAACAAGATATGAATGCATAAGCTCAGTGAGCAGTTTTAAGCCATTTAGAAAGGAGTTTCACCATCAAATTAGCACTAAGCATATAGACAGGAAGTCAAACAAGTGCTAAACATGTATGTAAGGTGAACTACCCCTAGCAAGGTTCAACCATCATGCTATAGAGTGAAACATAAACTTGTGTTTTTAGATTTTATCGGAGATATTTGCAGCGGTTTTTACACAAGTTCAATTCAGCATGTGATTGCGAGAGGTTGAAAGCTTGTCATTGCCTAACTTTCCAACCGTGCTAAGCCTATGCATATGCAATCAGGAGCTTAAAGCATCGGTTTCGGTCTTACACTACACGGCTCAAGTTTAACTCAAAGTGCTATGAGAAACAGTCTCGATACCGTGATGTGCTGACAAAGCAATCCCATCTCGATCTTTTCAATTCACTAAAACTTGGTTCATTTTAAGCAGAATATGAACAATCCAAGCAAGTGAATGACTCAGAACTAGAGACATAGCAACCTAGCATATATGAAATAGCTCAAGTGACCTCAACACATCCTACACATGCTAGTTGCCAATCTCAATGGTGAACATGTATCAAGTTTTAAGTTCATTAGACATGTTCAGCGTTCTGAAAAATAGCTTAGCTCACAAAATGTAACAGTGATCAAAGAGAGCCTAAGCTACAAGCATCATCATATATCATCGAAGCATACACTAATCAGAGCATAAATTCATTCTAAGGAATATAGACATGAAGCTTGAAATAAAGATGTATGCATGATGAAGTCAGAATCGGAGCCAAACAAAAACAGAAAGACTCAAGACCCAAAAACAAAAGGATCAGAAAGTCAGTTTATTTTACAACAAGCAAAATGTTTCCCCCATCTAAAAGGGGAAACACACACCAAGCTCACCTCTCAACCTAGCAAAAGTTGAGAGATCCAAAGGCTTGGTGAAAATATCCGCAACCTGGTTATGGGTGTCTACATGCCTAAGATCAATGTCGCCTTTCTCATAGTGATCACGAAGAAAGTGAAAGCGAACATCGATGTGCTTGGTCTTGGAGTGAAGAACAGGGTTCTTTGCTACACTAATGGCAGAAGTGCTATCGCAAAGCAAAGGGACCCGACTGAAATCTAGACCAAAATCACGCAATGTAGCAACCATCCATAAAAGCTGCGAAGCACAAGAAGCAGCGGCAACATACTCGGCTTCAGTAGTAGACTGGGCTACGTTCGACTGCTTGCGAGAAGACCACGAAACCAAAGAAGAGCCAAGAAACTGACAAGTCCCAGAAGTAGACTTGCGCTCAAGCCGACAGCCGGCAAAATCCGCATCGGAATAACCACAGCGAAAGAGTCGAAGAAGAGAGTACCAAAGTCCGAACTCAGGAGTGTATCGGAGGTACCTCATGATGCGCTTGACCGCTTGCTTGTGGGAAGTCCGAGGGGACGCCTGAAAACGAGCGCACAGACACACAGAAAACTGTATATCTGGCCTCGTTGCCGTCAGGTACAGAAGCGAGCCAATCATGCTTCTGTACTCCTTCTGGTCAACCGGCTCTCCGTCCTGGTCCGCGTCCATCGCCGCAGTCGTCGGCATGGGCGTCGTAAGAGGCTTGGCCTCGCCCATGTCGAATTTCTTCAGGATATCCTTCGTGTATTTTCCTTGATGCACAAATGTCCCGTCTCGGGTTTGCTTAATTTGCAACCCGAGGAAGAAAGTCAACTCGCCCATCATACTCATCTCGAACTCCCTGCTCATAGTATCTGCAAACTTGGCAACAAGCGCATGAGAAGAGCCACCAAAGATGATGTCATCCACGTAAATCTGGACTAACAGGGTATCGTTGCCTTGCTTGAGGAGAAACAAAGTTCTATCGACCCGTCCCATTTTAAAACCCTTGGAGAGTAAAAAGGTTTTCAAACGATCGTACCACGCTCTCGGGGCTTGTTTCAAACCATACAAAGCTTTTGAAAGTTTATAAACATGGTTTGGAAACTTGGGATCCTCAAAGCCAGGGGTTGCCTAACATAAACCTCTTCCTCTATATACCCATTCAAGAAGGCACTCTTGACATCCATCTGGTAAAGCTTAAAACCCTTCGAAGCAGCAAAGGCTAGAAGGATTCTAATGGCTTCTAAACGGGCTACAGGGGCAAAGGTTTCCTCATAGTCTATACCCTCTTTTTGGCAAAAACCCTGAGCTACTAGTCTAGCCTTGTTCCTCACTACCATCCCGTCCTCACCCTCTTTGTCTTGAAAACCCACTTGGTACCTATAGGGTGGCATTGTGGTGGAGGTGGAACTAAGGTCCAAACTTGGTTTCGCTCAAAGTTTTCTAACTCCTCATGCATGGCATTGACCCAGTTAGAATCAGAAAGTGCGTGTCCAACATCTTTGGGCTCAAAAGAAGCAACGAATGCAGAATGAGCAAAGTGAGAGATTTCATACGCTCGCGACCGCGTGACTCGCTGGTCGATGCCGCCGATCATCTGTCGCGGGGGGTGAACTTGCTGAACGCTTCGGGCGCTTGCCTCGCCGAAGTCGCCTCCCCCTCGCCAGATGCTGTCGCTCCCTCAGGTGCAGCGGGTGCTCGCTGGAGAGGTGGCTCTAGAGGACCCCAGAAGAAGATGTCGTGGGATCGGGTCCTCGAGCTGAAGTAGACGTCGCAGGGTCGACGGGGGCAGCCAGTGGAGTTGGCTCGGGATCACCCCAATCGGCATTCTCCTGCTCCTCCTCCACAAATGGTCTCTCTCCCATCTCCTGTTCTCCTGCAACATCAAAAGCAGAAGAAACACAAGGCATAGTTTCGTCGAATGTGACCTCGCAGGTCTCCACTATCCGGTTAGTTTCAAGGTTAAGAACTCGATAAGCACGTGAATAAGAAGCATAACCAAGAAAACCCCATCAGCAGAGCGAGATTCAAATTTGTCCAAATTGCCTTGCTTCAGGATAAAGCACTTACACCCAAACACCCGAAAATGAGATACCTTGGGTACCCGTCCAAAACGCAACTCATAAGAAGTCTTTTCATCAAAGCACGAAGAAAGATGCGATTTGAAACATGGCAAGCGGTGTTGATCGCCTCGGCCCAAAACGCCTAGGAGTCCTATGCTCATCGAGCATCGTCCTGGCCATCTCAACAAGGGTCCGGTTCTTGCGCTCAACAACACCGTTCTGCTGAGGGACATAAGGAGAAGAAAACTGATGCTCGATTCCATTAGAAGAACAGAAGGAAGCAAACTGAGAGTTATCAAACTCAGTACCATTATCGCTACGAATAGCTCTAATGGTATCAGGGGGAAACTCAGTTTTCAACTTCAGAATAAATCACGAGCAAAAGGAAAAGCTTCATCCTTACCCTCCATAAAGAACACCCAAGAGTACCTCGAAAAATCGTCAACGATCACTAGAACGTACCACTTCCCACCCGCTGAGCAAACCCGAGCTGGACCAACTGTGTCCATGTGAAAAAGCTCGCCGGGTCGCTTTGTCATCACCTGATTAACAGGTGGGTGAGAAGCAGCAACCATCTTCCCGTGACGACAAGGATGGCAAACAAGGTCCTTCTGAAACTTAAGCTTGGGCAATCCTTGGATTAGGCCAAGTGAGCTAAGCCTTGCAAGCAAGTCAAAACTCAAGTGACCGAGCCTCCTATGCCACTTCCACAAATCAGAAGAAGGACCAGCCATCAAACACCTAGCAGAGCCGAAAGACTGAAGAGAAAAGTCGGCTCTGAAACACGGCCAAAAGGGATGATCCCGACAACAAGATCTCCCCGAGGGTCTAAAACACGACTCAGACCCTTCTTAAAGCGCACTTCACAATCATCCTCAAGAAGTTGCGAAACAGAAAGCAAGTTGAAATGCAAATTAGAAACCAAGGCAACATTCTTCAGGACAAAGTTCTCATTGAGTCGGATAGCTCCCTGAGAAACAACCTTACCTCTACTATTCCCCGAAAGTGAAGTACTCCTTGTGCATCACGGGGCTCAGACTGGAGAACCATTCCTTCTTTCCGGTCATGTGGCGCGAACACCCAGAATCCATGAGCCACATGTTCTCCAGCCAAAGTTTCCTGCATCAATTGAAAGGCAGGAAGTGAGCATATGGCACAACACTGGGGTTAGTATTACTGAGAAGGATACCAGTGCTGTGTCATAGGCCCAGAAAAAGTGTTAGAAGCAACACCAAACTGTCCCTCGTCCCATGGGTGGATAGCGTCATCACCACCACCTGAAAGGGTGGTCCGCTATGGAACGGAAAACCTCCAACTGACCTACCTGTCCCATCTGAGCAAAGCGATCACCACCATACTGAAAAGGTGGTCCTCTATGGGACTGAGCAGCAAAACCTCTTACACTCGGGCTCACGATCGTATTGAGGACGACCGAACCGCGACGGGCACGACCACTACCCTGTGGTCTAGCTGCCTGGGGCCCTAGCAACCTGAGGGTGCTCCTCCAGGTCTAGTGCCCTGCCTCTGAACTCCCCGACCTTGCACACCATGGAAAGGGCGGTGCCTGGCCTGGTTGTTCAACTCCAACTCCTTCCTAGCGTCTCTCTTCCTCCGAAAGCAAACTCAGCTAGGTGACCCTCACGGTGACAGTACTCGCACTCGAACCTCACCACTCTCTTGGGTTGTTGGTTCCTATTGTTGCGAGGGTTGTTCACTTTGGCTGGCTGCTTGCCTCTCGGAAGGATCACTAGAGACGTCAGGAAGGGTGTCAAGTGTGTTCCTAAGATGGTTAGGTTTTGGAACCCACACTTGCTTGCAAGGTGGAGCCTTTGGGAGGTTCATCAAGGATGCCATCCTTGGTGATAGGCTATGGAGGCTCAGGTAGGGTGATCTTGGTAAGCTTAGGGATAGCGGATGGCTTCTCTCACTCGGGTTCACTCCGCTAAACTCACTGATCTTACCAAGGTACTAGCGCCCTTCCCACCTGAATCAAAGCCTACTCCCGAGCAATCAGTTCCCCTCTTGAACTGACTGATCATCATGCCCAACTGCGGCTCACTACATGACACCCAACTCAGGATGGACCGAAGGTATGTGTTTTCCTCCTCGGTTTGCATCCTGTCATGCCAACAGTTGGCAATCTCAAGCTCCATCCCCACGCATCGCTCACATGGAGCGGACAGGGTGCTAACTGAGCTGGCCTTCAAGGCTTCAGCAAGCTTGGCATTAACTCCTGCCAACTCAGTTCGCAAGCTAGGACAAAGCTTGCACGCACCCAGTAAAGAAGACCTAGCCTTCACTTCCTCCAGCTCTTCCTTCAGGGAGGGACCCTCTTTGCAATCACCCACCAAGTCTAGCCTACTCTTCAGCTCATCATACACACTCAATCAAAGAGGCATACTTGGTTTGTAGGGTGGCAAGTTTTGTCATATGCATCGTGCACTCCTCACACTCCTCCAAATCGGCCACCTTCACCACGGACCTAGCGAGCTCAAGCTCCTTACGCACTTCTTTCATCTTAGCCTTAAACTCACCGCGCTCTTGGAAAACTTCGGTAAGCCTCTTCTCTAGGACAAGGACTAAATCCACGAACTATCCCGCTCATCAATGAGACGATCCACTTCAGAAGAGTTTGATACCTCGAAGCGCTGTCGTCGTCGTCATCGTCGCTGTGGGCGTCATCGGCGTCCTCTGCCTGGTGCTTGCGGTCCTCTTCATCCAAGGCCATGGTGCAAAAGCCCTTGGAGGATTTGCCGAAGAAGCAGAGTCCGTTGAAGCGATCCTCCATCATGTGCTCGGACTCGTCGTCGCTGGAGTCGCCGTCGGAGGTCTTCTCGCCATCGCCGATAGTGGCGAGGAAGGCACGCTTGCCGCGTCGAAAGCCTTCTCCTGTCCTCCTTGTGGTAGAAGCCATTCTTCTTCTTCTTCCCGGCCTTGTTTCTCTGGCTTGCCCTTGTGCCTGAAGTTGCGGTTCTTGCCGGGGAAGTTTCTTGTCGTTCTTGGGGCAGTTCGCCATGAAGTGGTCTAGATCACCACACTTGTAGCAGCCCTCGCGTGCGCCACCACGCCGGCGATTCAGGCGGTTGTTGTGAAACCGCGAGAACCGGGTGATGGCGAGGGCGAGCTCGTCGTCTCCAAGCGCCTCCAACTGCTCCTCCGTGACTGTATGCAAAGAAGACAAAGCAACAAGAGGAGGTGAAGCGTCAGTAGAGAAGTCGATCCACTTGTGCCTGAGACCAAAGCCATGGTGTGTGAAGATGGGTTCTTCAGCTTGGCCTGAGTCAGGTGATCGATCTCGGTGGACTTGAGCTTGCTGAACAGCTCGTCCACGGTGAGGGTGTCGTAAGCAAGAGACTCAATGATGGTCGACACCTTCACCTCCCATACCCTCCGATCCAGGGCGTATAGCACTTGAGAGCCCTCTCATGATCGTCATAGGTAGGTTGGCCCATTGGCACGCATCTTGTTCACAATCGTTTGGAAACGAGCGAACATGGCGTCAATCGTTTCTCTCCTCCAACTGAACAAAGTTCTCGTACTCTCGCTTGTAGGTCTCGAAGAGTCTGGTCTTGACCTGAGCGGTCCCCTCGTGATAGCTTTGAAGCTTCACCCAGATCTCTCGTGCCGTCTCAAGCTCAGAGATACGTTCAAACTCAGGAAGGGAGAGGCTGGCTAGAAGAGCATTACGAGCCTTGGAGTTGGCCTCGTGTTGGTCAATCTGGATCTAACCACACGAGCCGCAAGGACTACGTACTCAGCGTTCTCACATATCTCCCAGACAGAAGATCTGATGCTGTTGAGATAAGCACGCATCCGAATCTTCCAATAGGGATAGTTCGTTCCATCGAACCAAGGAGCCTTGCTGTTCCCTCGTTCCATGTCGCCCTTAGGATCCGAAACCGATTAAGGTAGGAGAGATCCTTAACCGGCTTCGATACCAATTGAAGGACCGGATTAGCGACCAGAGGGGGCGTGAATGGGAGCTTCAAATTCAACTCGTGAATTGTATAGCCCTTGTCCCAGAAAATCACCCCAAAAGCGAAGACTCGAAACGACCGGAGAGTTTCACGACCTACGAGTAGGTGGATACCCTAGGAGATGTCCTAGTGGTACACAGCGGAACCTCCGGAGAAACCCCAAAATCAACTGCCAAAGCTACGGAGCAAAATAGCACAAACAGCAGATTCGTGGACTGTCCGCAGTCAGAGTCCCGGACTGTCCGCCATTGAGTTCCGAACTGTCCGCAACTTGGTGCCGGACTGTCCGCCGGCAAAAACACAGAAACCAAACAGTTCTGCAAGTCTGCTGGACAGGTCTCGGACTGTCCGCGGGGTTGTACCCGCGACTGTCCGCCGTTTCACTCGACAGTGAACAGTCAGGGGTCTGCACCTGACTGAATCGACCAAGCCCCGATCCCCGGACTATCCCCGCTGGGGGCGCGGACTGTCCGCGGATGAACAGAAAGCACAATTCTGCTCGGGGTGAAAAGGCAAATCGATCGGAACTTCACCAAATCAAAAGGGGGTTCGATCAAACTTCTCCCAGGTGTTCCTCAACGTATTGGGGTGCTAATCCTAAGAAATCGTCGCACCAATCCAAGTCAATCGAGAGTAATCCGAGAAACACCGAAAGGGGGAAAGAGGAAGAACGAACACGAAATCAACCCGATCTATGGACTCGTGAGGTTATAGGATAAATCCTTCGGTGAAAAGATGGACCTCACGACCAAGAACAAACTGATTCAAGTGGAATCGAAAAATCATCTCGTGGAGAGGGAGAACGAGGCAAATCTCTAAGAGATGAAAAACCAAAACGTGAAGAACACAGAACACGATTCGATTTCAGCCGAAATTCCTCCACACGAGGAGACAACGAGAATGCGGTCTCGTTTCCTCAAAAGATCCAAATACACAGAGGTATGATTTCCGTCTCTGCGGATCGCTTGCAGCGAGGTATGATTAGAACCTAAGCGAGGGCTAGAGAGAGAGAGCTAAGGAACAAATGACTGCAAGGATAGGGAGAGAGGAGGGGTGCCTCTCTTATTTATAGCCTAAAATAATAATCCCCTTACTACCCCTAGATACATGAGCGAAACGGCCAACCCTAGGGGTATCCCGATCCAACTCTGCTGATATAGTTGATCCGACGGCCACGTGCCTTCCTCATCCTTAGCTTCGCCTCGACGCAAGCCTCAGGATGCCGCCACGTGCCGCCCAGTCGACCGCCCGCCGCGCCTACCTGATAGCCTCGCCTCCGCACCAGCCCTCCTCCCACGCCGCCACGCGCCGACCTCGTCCTTTTTGCGGACCTCCCCCCGGTTTTGAGGCCGAAACCGGGAAACCTGGGCCTTCCCCCCCCCGGTTTTGAGGCCGAAACCGGGAAACCTGTCCTCAGGTTGAGTTTTGTGGCCCAAACTCAGAAACCCGCGCGCCCAGGTTTTGAGGCCCAAATCTGGAAACCGTCCACGCCGAGTTTTGAGGCCCAAACTCGGAAACCGGCCACCCCGAGTTTTGAGGCCCAAACTCGAAACCGTCGAGGGTAGCTTTTCGAGGCTCAGCTACCGAACCTGCGCCGTAGACGGGATGTGGTTCGCACACCCCGAGTTCCAGCACCGATGCCGGAGCATGTCCAGCCTCCACGCCGGGCATCCTCCCGACTCGGCCGATGCACCGCACATCCCCATGTACTCTTGCTTGTCAACGCCACGTGCCAGCTACCACAGCTGATCCTCAGGTCTCCTGGTCCGTCGGTCCAAGCTCCATGTCCGCCCTTCACCGCTCCCGGTCCGTCGGCATGGCACGTCCCCACTTGACCTTCACCTCACCTTCGACCACTGCCCGAGCTCCGCACCTGCACATCAACACTGCCAAGAGACATGTTGCCCGTTGATCGATCACTCATCACTCAGGAAGGGAACCACAAGGGCACATATCAACCTTGTGTTCTCATAAAGAATATATGAAGTCTCCACCAGTTTTAATTCCTCCTCAGAAGGGTACGCCTTTCAAATTGTACGTAGCAGCCGATGATCACACAATTGGATCAGCCTTAATGCAAGAGTTTGAAGGAAAGAGAGAGTAGTGTTCTATCTAAGTAGAAGGCTATTGGATCCAGAGACAAGATATTCTTCTGTTGAAAAGCTATGTTTGTGCTTATACTTTTCATGCATTAAGCTTCGACATTACTTGTTATCCTCTGAGTGCACGATGGTGTCAAAGTTTGATGTGATAAAACACATATTGTCTATGCCTATTTTGAATGGGAGAATTGGCAATGGATTCTTGCATTGTTAGAATTTGATTTAAGATATGAATCGGCTAAGGCAGTTAAAGGTCAGGTAATAGCTGATTTCATTACTCATCATCATGAGAAGGAAATTAAAACATTGGATTTTACTCCTTGGGCTTTGTTCTTTGATGGATCTAACTGTAAGAAGGGTGCAGAAATTGGTGTTGTCCTTTTTTCTCCATAGGGGACAAGTTTTGAATATGCTTTTCCTATTGATTCAACCTCTACCAACAATCAAGCTGAGTATGTTCTCAAAGGACTTCAACTTCTGTATGAGGTAAAGGCCGAGGCTATTGAAATTTTTGGTGATTCTCAATTAGTAGTTAATCAATTGCTCAGCCTATATAAGTGCAAGGACAATGTTTTGAGAAGACATTATGAAAAATGTCTTGAGCTACTTGATTCTTTCTCTTCTGATGTCTTTAAGCATATTCCTAGGTGTCAGAATCAAGAAGCTAATCGACTAGTTCAAAGTGCTTCTGGATATCGGCAAATCATTGAGATATTAGTCGATGACTCGCTGATGATAATGATTGGAGAATTGAGATTGTTGAATATTTAAAAGATCCATCGCGACAAGTATCCAGGAAGCTAAGGTATAAAGCTACAAAGCTTGTTCTTCTTGATGATCAACTCTATCACAAGACAGTCGATGGTGTGCTCCTTAAATGTATCAATCAAGAGGAGGCCAAGATCCTGATGGGAGAAATCCATGAAGGAGTTTGTGGTGCACATCAATCTGCTCATAAGATGAAGTGGATGATTAGGAGAGCAGGATATTTTTGGCCGACTATATAGAAGATTGCTTGAAAAGGGTGTCAAGAGTGCCAGAGATTTGGTAACGTTCAAAAATCTTCAGCATCACATCTATAAATCCAATTACGAAACCATGGTCATTTAGAGGATGGGGAATAGATCTGATTGGCCAAATATTTCCATCATCAAGCAAAGGGCACAAATTCGTGTTAGTGGCAACTGATTATTTTACCAAATGGGTTGAAGCTATTCCATAGAAAGAGGCTTCATCGGCTACTGTAATTGAGTTTATCAAGGAACATATCATTTACAGATTGGTATTCCTCAGACCATCACCACAGATCAAGGAAAGATGTTTACATCAAAGGAGTTTGAGGATTTTGCTACTAGTATGGGTTTCAAACTGATTAATTCATCTACATATTATGCCCAAGCTAATGGACAAGCTGAAGTTTCTAATCAGATTTTAATCAAGATTATTAAGAAGAAGATTAGAGAACATCCGAAGAAGTGGCATTCGATACTCAATGAAACTTCATGGTCTTATAGGATGGCTTGCCATGGTTCAACCAAATGTTCAACTTATGAGTTGGTTTATGGACATGAAGTTGTATTACCATGGGAAATTAACATAGGATCCAGGAGGGTATCATAGCAGAACAATTTGAAAGCCGATGAATATAAGCATCTCATGATGGATAACCTTGATGACTTAAATTTTCATCGATTAAAGGCCTTGGAAAATATCAAAGCTCAAAAATTGAGAATTGCTAAATACTATGATCGGAAGGTCAGAGAGAATAAATTCAATGAAGGAGACCTGGTTTGGAAAGTCATCTTGCCAATTGGAACTAAGGATAACAAGTATGGCAAATGGTCACCAAATTGGGAAGGGCCTTATCGAATTACGAAATGTGCTTCTAGCAATGCTTATTTCTATGAAACTTTAGATGAAGTTGAATACTTCAGAGCAGTCAATGGAAAACATTTTAAGAAATATTATCCTAGCATCTGGGTGGATCTGCTATGACTTATTAGATTAATTGATAGCCGATATTACAATATCGCCTTCAGACTAAAATAACTGATACATAGTGTATCGCCTTCACACAGCAAGATAATAGCCGATGCAAGGAAAGCATCGTCTTTAGTGCAGAAAACATAAAGTTATGAATCTTGAATCCAACAGACCTCGATGGATCTAATCACAGATAAATCATACGGAAACAGAGGACTTATTATATTCATAGTAGTTTTTTTTACAAGCAGATTGGTCCTACAATCTACTCAAAAACCTTATCTAAGGGGTGGCATCCGCATCTCTACTCTACTCGGCTGCTCCAACAACACCGTCAAAATTTACTTCCATGGCGATGCTGATTTTTGGAGTAATTTCGAGCTCGTCCAAATCTCTACGAGTGTAGGCCTGAGCAGCTCCGAGTGCCATGGCAGCACCATGACGAACACCATGGAGGGCAACTTCATGCACCCTCGCGGGGATGTTGTTTACCCTCTCCATGACACTATCGTCAGCAGCGTTCACGGCGTCGGCAGCATCATTCCTTGCGGCTTGAAGAGCTTCCAGTCGCACAATCATGTCTGGAAGGATGAATAGAGTAGCGAGCATCATGAACATCCCAAGGATCAAGGTAAAAGCTTTCATGGAGAGGATTTCAGAGGGAATTACCAGCAACACGAGCATCGAACTCAGCGCGTTGCTGAGCAGCCCGAGTAGCCTTCATCTCCGCATTCTACAGCGCCGTCTGAAGTTGGACGATTTGGGCCTCGAGCAAGTCATTCCTCATAGTAGCCTCGGAGTAGAGGTTCCGTGTTTCCATCCAATGACGGTAGTAACGGGTGGCCGACGACTCCGAAATCCTAGGAGAAGGGGTTTCCGATATCGATTCTGTTCCTGGAGGAGGTCCCAGAGCGGCAGCGGCATTGGAGGGACCCACGTTGGTTCTAAAGGGCAAAATCAGATTCAGAAAGTCGATAGAAAGGCATCAAAGATCGACTAAAATAATCCCCCACTCACCTACGCGACGCTGGGAAGGACGGTGAGAGTTCACCTCTTCCTCTTCGGCAGGGCGCTTGCCGTAGTTAGGGTTTGCCATTTGAAAGGAAGAAGAAAAAGGAAGGGATTTTCTTGGATAAGAAGAAGGGGTTTTCTTGAGTAGATGGCAAAAAACTCAATGGTTGTGCCTGGGTAGGTTAAGAGGGTTGGAAAGGAGAAGAAAGGGGGGATTCTTGGGAGAGTTTAGTGAATTTTTTGCTATTAGAAATTTATTTATTAAAGGTCAAGTCTCTGGAGGTAAAGGGACGCTGGTTCGTACTGTGTGTGGAGAGTGATCGAGTGGATGTTAAATCATGGTGCGATTCTCAAAGAAAAGCAGTCGTTTCACATTATTATCAAAGCATCAGTTCTCTGCAAGAGAATGCGTTGAACTGAACCAAAATAGAGGTTCAAGTCAATAGAGGAAGAGGGAAAGGGACTCAAATTCGGAATAAAATAAATTTCACTCCATAATTGGAGGGCATGTGTTGACACCAGATTTTGGATCGAAGAAGACTTTCTATATGCGTACACCAAGCTGCTAGTTAATTGAGGAAATCGGCCAAAAATGGGAAGAGAGCTTGTTGTGAATCGGAGCGCAATTAGAAGATTTGCATAGACCAGAGTCGACAAGCTTCGAAGACGTGTCGAGTTCGACCAAAAGAGTTAGAATCTGGGTCATCTTTTATATATACTATTATGTATCTTGGCCATGTTAGGATAGGAGTCTTTCGGGTTATAATAGCTAAAGACCCGACTTTTGTAATCAATCAATAAAATAATTCTTCGGTCACCGGCCAAAACTCTAGGAGTAGGAGTAAAGTAGATCTTGGCGAAACCTTCAACCAGACAGGGCTGCATCGGCTAGATCGAACTCCGGATTGCTTGTAAGTTTTACCAATGGCTCGTGTTATTGTTCAATAAGGTTGTATTTGGCACCGACCAAACTCTTGTTAAGCTATGACATAGGTTAGTTATCGGTTTAAGATCTTTTTTTTGTAAGACTGTCTTGACTTCGATCAATCTCTTGCTTTAGTCGATCTTGGCTAGTTATCGGCTCTATTAGATTTGGCAAATCTAATAGATTCATCAAGTTACCGATATTGTTCATGTCTTTTAAAGTTTATTAGTTGTTTCAAGAATATCTTGCCCAATCAAGATTGACAAGTTAGCTTAAGCTTAAACGCTATCTAGATCGGTCATCCAAGGCCTTTCTCATGTTTACATCAAAAGGAACAGCCGATCCAGACCCATCATCGATTAGCTTGTCAATCTTGATTGTCACATATTGTGCGTTCGAGATATTTGTTTAAATTATGATTTAATCTGAGAATAAGTATATTTGGTTTAATATGTTTGTTATGGTTGTATTTCTGAACCCCACTGATAGGTATATTAAAATAGATTTGTTTAATCTTAGATCAAATTATAGTTCTAACAGATAGATCTTATTCATGCTTCATGGACCATGTATCGGCTAAAATAGTCGATCCAGTTACGCTTTCTTCATAACATATATATATTTGCAGTCTAGAGCTAGTGAATCTGTTAGTCGTATGAGACGTAATCTAACTTGACAGTCATTATGGCTCCATGAAGACACCCCATTGTTGATGGTTAGGTTATTTTGTCGATCTGTTTGTTATTATGGTTGTATGGTGGAAACACCCCACTGTTAACGAGCAGAATTACCGACACGATTAGTCTATCTGTTAGTTTTATGTTATTTTAACGTATATGTAGATCTATATATCTTTCATAAGCTAAAGTTAATCGGCTAGTCGTTTTCTTATATCTCTATTACATCCTCAATAGTCGTTTTTGCTTCAATCAATGTCAATTCTTTTTTGCCCTTTTGGGAATTGACTTTGTAGTCAAAATCCTATGACAATGGCTATGTCAGAGCCGCACAATTTGGAACTCTCTGGCATCAAACCGACAGGTTTCATAATTTGACATCGTTTTTCTTTCTTCTTGTCAACTGCAGTTCAAGTTGGATGGCACATCTCAGAGTCATTCTCACCGAAGAAACGCACTGCCATCGTTTGAAGGTCCAGAAGATCCGAACCCTGCTTCACACGTTATCTGAGGACCGTGTGCGAGTGTGTTGGCACCTTGAAGGCGTCAACTTCTTGCGTCAACACAAATCATCTTTGAAGAGCAATACATCTTTGTAGTCGATAATAACCTTTTCTTTTAAAATCATTTATCCTTGAAAATCAGTTTGAATTTTTTACATTTAAAATTCAAAATATTCAAAGTTGTTGTGCTTGGCGATGTCTACAACTTTTCAGTTAAAACTCTTTTCATTTAAATTCATTTAGAATCCTAAATTTTATTTTCAAAATCTAATAAACGGAATGTATCTACCGGTTGATGCCGAGGTTGTGGTTCGAATCCCCGTCTATAGAATCACAAAGGGTGAGGGTGTGCTACATGATCATATCGAGATCATTATACAACATTTGGATTAATAAGTTATAGCGACCGACCGTCCAACGCTATATCGATATTTTTACCGACCTTTAGTCAGTCGCTAGCTTGGGCTGTCGTATAGTGCATGTTCCTTTTACATACGAAAACATGCTCCATTTCTTATTTCTTAATTATTCTAGTTAGCATCGACCATTTCTAGTACCAGCTCATACCTTTACAAACCTGATGTGGACATGTTTATTACATTGAAGAATTGGTAGCCTGATAAAATATGCCCTGACTAGTTTGATTTGCTAATCCTACGCGTATAATCGCGTCAGCACATTTGTTAAGTCCACCCGTCCCTGCTTGCACATTTTACTGCTTTAATATCAAATTTGACCTCCCTAACCAATGATATGCTGTCATGACAGGTGCATATATATACACTAGTATAGTACTAAGAGCAGATCAATGTTATTGCGCTAAAAAAAAGAACAAATAATTTATATCAATACCGTCGTGTTTCACACATGAATAAACTGTATGTGTCAAATATAATCATCTCTTTCAGCGTGATTGGATCGTTTGTTCTGACTTCAAGGCCTAGATAGATCTAAAGAATCATCATTAGCCCCCATGCATGATTGTAACACCCTAAAATTTCTCCAAAGCCAAATAGTTGAAAATGCTTTAATTATGATTTTTTGTGAGCATTTAACATAGGGGTTAAATAATTTTTGTTGAATTAAAATTATAGTGGCAACATGTTTATGCATTCATGCTGGTGCACTATATTTATTTGGGTGTTTGGTTTTTGCTAAAATTCAAATGAATTCAAATTTCATTTGAAAATGATTTGAAAAGCCTTTAAATAAAATGAAAAAGCTTTCTTTCCTCTCTCCCCTCTCCTCCTCCCTTTCGGCCCAGGCAGCCTGGCGGCCCAACCCGCCGGCGCGCCCTCTCCTCCTTCTCCCTCTCCCCGCTGGGCTTCCCTCCCCCTCCCTCTTTCTTCCGCGCGGCCCAGCAGGCCGGCCCGCCCGCGCCGTGTGCAACCGGCGGCCCCACCCCTCCCTCTCTCTCGCTGGCAAGCCGTCCCCACCTGTCGGCGCTTCCCTTTTCCCCCTCCGCGCGACGCCGTCCGAGCACCGAGCGCAACCGCCGCTTCCCGCTCCCCGTCGTGCCCCGCTCCCACGTCCTCTCCCCTTCTCGTGTCTAAAGCGCTCGCAACCGCGCCCCTCTCCACTCCTCCCTCAGTCGCTCTCCCTCGCCCGCGCCGCAGAGCCCCTGAGCACACGCGTCGAGCGCCTCCGCGCCTTTGCCACCAACCGCCGCCGTCGCCTCGCCGTCCGGCGAGTTTCCGGCCGAATTCAACTCCCTCCAAGCTCCGCCGCGTCGTGGTGAAGCCGCCGAACCTTCTCCCTCTCTCTTTAGTGCTCAGTTTCGCCCTAACCGCTGTTTTCCTTGAGCAGAATCTCGCCGGCCGCCGGTCTCCGCCGTTCGTCGCGGTTCGCCGTCGTCCGAGCTCCTCCTCCACTCCGCTCCGCCTCGGTGAGGCCCCCTTGCCTCCCTCTAGCTCGCCGACCCCTTGGTTTGGCCTGTGGTGGACCCTATGCCCGAGCCCGCGAGCTCCGTGGCTTCGGCCATGGCGTTCACGCGCCCGGCGTCGCGCATGGTGCCGCGACGTCGCGGCCTCAGCGCGTCCTCGGCTCGCCGTGCGCGTCCCCCCCCCTTTTGCTCTAATCAGGGCCGTCCATCGCAGATCCAACGCGTCGCAGCGCCCGGTACCCCTTCGCCGGCCGATTTCGCTAAAGAGCCCCTGTGGAAAGCGGGAATCAACCCGCACTCCACCAGGCACTATTCCCTGTGCCTGGAAAATCTTGCAACCAGGCCCCTGCGTTTCTTCGGAATTGAGGCGCAGTCCAGCTGGCTGCGGCTTTTGATTTAAAATTCAAATTAAATTCTGATTTAATTTCAAAAGCATTTCAGTTTATTTACAGAAATGCCACTACATTGTTTTGCTTATAAAATCCACGTTTTAGCTCCGATTTGATCCATTCAAATTGCGTTAGCTTCGTAATTTAGTGCTCTACCCGTTTATACCCCTGTTAGACTGTTTTGGACAGGTTAGCTTTAGAGTCCAAGTTAATCTTGTTTAGGGCTTTCTTTTATACCGTTTCGGTCGTAGTTCTCGCGCCGTAACTCCGTTTTCGATGAACCAAAACTTGTTGTGATCGTAGAAACGCGTACTTCAGTTTTACCAAAGTTTTATTTCAGTTTATTACTGTTTGGTGTATTGTTCTAATAATAGCCTTGTTTGCATCGTGTATGTTTGCACCTGGAATGCGTGGTGATGTTGTGATCGAGTAGACGGTGAGTCGGTGTGGTGCGATCAGGACCCCTCGTTCAGTGACCAGCAGGAAGATCAACCTTTCGACAACCAAGGCAAGTTAGCATGGGACCTCCTTGTTTACCTATACATTTTACTTTAATCACTCATTTATGCATGTGTCCAATTGAGCAACCTTAGAGACCCACTTAGCTTTGTTATCTGTGATGTTCTTGACTCCGTGGGATCTTTGCATATGGGTAGAAATGCTAGTGCTAACTGACTTATAACTGATCCCGTCCAATGATGAATTTGTTCTCATAATGATATGTTGTTAAACGGTTAATAAAAACTTGCTGTTAGCAAAAGCTAGGATTGACAGTGCTACCATGAGTGCTATATGGCTCTGGTTTTAGCTCAGTACGCTGGACCTTTTCTAACTTGTTAGCGGTGACCCGAAAGGGCGCATAAGGGGTGAAAGGACCGTGACGCCTAAGAGGGGGGGGTGAATTAGGCAACTTAAAACTTCTACTCTAAACTATGGCCTCTAATTTCCACCTAAGCAAAACCTATGCAAGAAAGTAACTATCTAAGGTGCAACTAAGGTTATGCTAAGTGTGTTTGCTATCTCTACCGCAAAAGGAGTTATGCTACCTAGTTTTCAAACCTATCAACTAGCATATCAAGCTATGAAAGGTAAAGCACATGAACTAGATAGCAATGTAAATGCTGAAGCTAAAGAGTGTGATAGAGATGCAAACTCCCGTCGACGACTCCGGTATTTTTACCGAGGTATCGAGAAGCGCGCAAGCTTCCCCCTAGTCCTCGTTGGAGCCCCTCGCAAGGAATCCCTCGCAAGGGCCAAGCTCCCCGTCGGGTAACTCCGTGGATAGCTCCGGTTCTTCCCCACGCGCAAGTGGGTCTCCGGTTAAGCCACTCGTGGCAAAGCCTCTCCCGATGCTCCCCGCCGTCTTCACTATCAAGCTTCCGACCGAAGCGCCGCGGGCCTTGTTCCCTTTGGTACACGGAGGCGGCCACACCACAAACGCGGTTGGTGTGATCTCGCAAGACTTACAAGCCCCCCGATGTACAATCACGGTGCGCGCAAGCACCGGAAGATAAGAGGTTTTCAAACCTCACTAAACACTAGGCCTAACACCTAGAGCAAGCGCAAAGCGGTGGTCTAACTAGCCTAAGCACTTCGCAAAGCACCTACACTAATCACCTAGTATGTTCACTAAGCACTTTGGTGGCTAGAGCAACTAAATATGTGTCTATGCACTATGATCACTTCCTTGAGCTCCAACCCCACTGTTTTGGCCGGCCATGGGGGTATATATAGAGCCCCAAGCAAATAGAGCCGTTGGAGAAGAAGATGGGCTTCACTGCAAGGCATCGGACGCTCCAGTCGAGACCATCGGACGCGTCCGATGCTCCTTCAACGGCTAGATGCCGACCTGGCACTGTGCTGCAATGGCTAGCCAGCGTCCGATGTGGTACCATCGGACGCGTCCGATGCCGCCAGAGCCTCTCTGGAACCTTTCTGTACAGGCATCGGACGCAGGGTCCTGTAGCGTCGATGAAGCATCGGCGCGTCCGATGTAACGCTGTGCACAACGCACAGTGCTACCGGTGCGTCCGATGTGGTACCATCGGTGCGTCCGATGTCTCTGCTGGCGCCAACCCGAGCTAGGGTTTGGCATCGGTGCGTCCGACGCTTTTGAGCCAGCGTCCGATGCAGCGTCCGATGCTCCACCTTGCTTCGTTTCTTCGCGATTTCTTGCGCCGTCTTGGTTCCATTCTTGTGCCTTGGACTTTGCTTGATCTTGAGGGTCTTCTATTGATCTTCTAATGTCTTGCTTGAGGTGTTGATCGTCGGATCACACCATTGCCTTAGTCCAAGTCACATTTGCACCCTATTGAACTACAAAACAAACACTTGCAAATACATTAGTCCAATTTGGTTATGTTGTTCATCAAACACCAAAATTCAAAGTTAAATGGGCCGAGGTCCATTTTCCTTACAATCTCCCCCTTTTTGGTGATTGATGACAACACAACCAAAGCAAGCAAATAATAGATACAAAATTTAAAATGCAATCTACTTGCTAGGATGCAATGCAAAGGCAAGATCATATGATGCTAAAAGATATCAAATTGAAACAACACTATTATAGCTTATCTTGCCCTTGCCATTAAGTCCCTTTGTGGTATTATGGATTTAAGTCTTCCACTAACTCCATAATCCACTTCCTCCCTTTTCTTGGACCATCCAAAGATATAACCATAAAATTTTAAATTTTGGTTTTGGTTATTTTATTTGTTTTGGTTTGCTTTGGTCCCTCAAATTCTCCCCCTTTGGAATCAAACACCGAAAAGGAGGACATTAGTAGCACAAGGGAGGGTCAAATTTTGTGATCCTTTTATGTGGAGTGGAATAGATCACAAAACTTGGCTCTCACATTATATAACTAAACTCCCCCTAAGTATATGCATACATGTGATATATGGCAAAGCATATGCATAACCGGCAAAATAATGCACAAAGGAGTTTAATCTATATAATGCATGGAGAAAGCATAATAAAATCAATTGAAATGAACATGATGATATTGGTTAGGAATACCACATGTAGATGCCAATTGGATTATCACCACACACGGTGCTTGTCTCCAAGGACTCCATTTTCCTTGCAATGAGACTACTACACACATGATAAACTTTGAAAGTAGTGTTATTCTCAAAGCTTCCAAGTTGTAGAGTAAACTCCCCTAAAAGTGTGCATACAAGTTTGAAATACTTGTAGGAGACATGCACATTGACTTGTAAGGTCAAACTACCATTTTGCAAGTTGACATCACTAGAAATGTGACACCAATTGAAGATGGTAATCGGGGTAGTTCATCTACTATTTGGAGTTTGGCACATATAGGATAAATCAATTAAGAGAAGCTATGTGCCGTGCTCCTAAACAAATTAAACCCATGTAGAAATGCTCTAAGAATATGAGTGAAAACCGAGCAAAACTACCATATGATAAGCCTAATTTGCATGACAAAAGATATGAATATACCAATGCAAACATAGGCAAAGAAGGAACTAGATGCTAAAAGTAATTTCAAGACATTATATCATTGAAAATAATTGCAAGACTTTAAATCTAGTTACCTAATCATGGGAAGGGGAACTTGGGTCCATAGTAGCCACTTACATACTTGGCAATGACATGATCCAATGTGATGCACCCCATGATATGCACCCAAACTTTGCTAAGTCTCCAAATTCCCCGAGGTCCACTTGACTACTCACTTCCCTCTCGGGACCCAACCTTTTTGGTGCTCTTCATAGTGGAGATTATGTCCTTTGGCACCCAAATGCGTTTGGCCCCATTGTTGGCTTGCTTGTTTACCTTGATGGCCACCACCTTGTCATTTTTCTTCTTCTTCAAGAGATAAGGTGTGGAGGCCTTCTTGTTCACCTTGTTGGTGTAGGAAGTGTTGGAGAGCTTGCTTGTTTGCCTTTTGTTTTTTCTCTTTCTTTCTCCCACATGCTTCACTTGCACTCATAGGACTTGTGGCCTTCCTTGTGGCAAACATAAACAAACCACGGTTGCTCCTCATCAAGCTTCTTCACTCCCTTGACGGTGTTATCTTGATGAGTTCGAGTTTGCTTTGTCTTGCCTTTGCTTGAGTCAAGTCCTTGGTGAGGCGAGCCACTTCTTGCCTTAGAAGCTCATTTTCCATTGCTACTTCTTGTGTGCAAGTGTCTACAATACATTCTCAACACAAGCTTGTTTGCATATGGGTGAGTCTAAATCAAGTAAATCAATGCAAGAGTAGAGGCATCCTTTTTAGGCATGTCAAGTATTGATTTTTCAATTTTAGGTGCCTCTATGGAGTTTGCTCCGATGGTTTCAAGATTAGCAACTTTGTTAGTTAGTCTCTCACAATGTTTGCACATAATTTCCATTGGGCAAGCAAACTTGTAAGCATCTTGTGTGCTAGCTAACTTTGCTTTTAGTTTTTCATTTTTCTTAGCAAGTTGCTCATCATTACTTGTGCAATCACATGTGCTTGTACTAGCCTCAAGTTTCTCAATTTTGTTAGATAGCTCAACATTCAAATTTGAAAAGATTTCATATTGTTCAAGCATAGCATTGTAGGCTTGTTGAGAGCTATCTAATTTTCTTTTAAATCATTAATTTCTTTTGTTGACTAGTACAAGCTTTAGCATATTTAAGATTATCTTGCACAAGTTCATTATAAGAAGGAAGCTCATCATCACTATCACTATCACTATCACTAGAGATAGGACTAGAATTACCTCGTGCCATAAGGCACATACGCGAGGAGCTTGATGATGAGTGCTTGCGGCCAAGCCTCTTGTGATGAGCTTCATCATCGCTTGATGAATCATCCCATGTCTTGATGGTGGTGAGAGCTTTGGCTTTGCATCCCTTCTTTTTCTTGTCATTGGGTGAGGGCTTTTGTTTTGGACAATCTTCCACAAAGTGCCCTTTCTGGCACATCCATAGCATCCCTTTTTCCTTTGCTCTCTTCTTTGATTGGTGAAGAGGCAATCTTCTATTGTGATGGGCACACCCTTGACATTGAGCTTGCGGATCATCCTCTTCACCCCTTCATGAGCTTGATTGTTTCTTCTTCATCTAAGGAGGAGTCGGATGAGGTGGAGGCTTGATCATCATCACTTGATTCTTCATCTTCATCATCCTCTTCTTCACTTGAGGAGATTGAGCTTGTTTCGACTTGCTTCTTGCTCTTCAT
This sequence comes from Coix lacryma-jobi var. lacryma-jobi, assembly GCA_009763385.1. NCBI lineage: Eukaryota > Viridiplantae > Streptophyta > Magnoliopsida > Poales > Poaceae > Coix > Coix lacryma-jobi. The sequence continues at coordinate 804,507 of VDCT01000015.1, forward strand.
CTTTTTGTGCTCACATGAGAGAGCGGTGTCTTTGCTTGATGAAGTAGCTTCTTCTTGACCCATCTTACGTGACATTTCAAATGCCACCAATTTGCCAATGACAATGGCCGGGGTCATGGTGCTCAAGTCCTCCATGTTGTGGAGGATGGTGATGATGGTTGCGTACTTGCTCTTTGGAAGCACGGAGATGATCTTCCTCACAATATCCGCATCACCTAGCTTTGTAATTCCTATAGAATGGAGCTCATTGATAATTAGATTCAAACGAGAATACATATCACGAACAAGCTCATTATCATTCATTTTAAAGGAATCATAGCTTGTTTTTGTTAGGTGATGTTTTTGCTCACGTACATTACTAGTACCATCATGGAGCTCATGTAGCTTTAACCAAATTTCATGAGATGTTTGCAAAGTAAAAAACTTGATTAAAGACATCCATGCTAATAGATTCAAACAAGCAATTTTTAGCTCTAGCATTAAGATGAATTTCTTTTTCATCACCCGCGGTAGGCTTCTCGGGATTCTTAATGGGTTTCGTCCCGTCGCGGGTGACTCTCCAAACACCTAGATCAACGGCTTCTAAAAAGCAAGCCATTCTAGCACTATAGTAGGGAAAGTTAGTGCCGTCAAAGTGTGGAGGCCTAGAGGTATCCATCCCAACCTCTCTTAGGGGCGTCGGCTCGAAGGCGATTAAGCCAAGAGTCCACAAGAGAGCCAACCGGCTCCGATACCAATTGAAAGGATCGTGACGCCTAAGAGGGGGGGGTGAATTAGGCAACTTAAAACTTCTACTCTAAACTATGGCCTCTAATTTCCACCTAAGCAAAACCTATGCAAGAAAGTAAACTATCTAAGGTGCAACTAAGGTTATGCTAAGTGTGTTTGCTATCTCTACCGCAAAAGGAGTTATGCTACCTAGTTTTCAAACCTATCAACTAGCATATCAAGCTATGAAAGGTAAAGCACATGAACTAGATAGCAATGTAAATGCGGAAGCTAAAGAGTGTGATAGAGATGCAAACTCCCATCGACGACTCCGGTATTTTTATCGAGGTATCGAGAAGCGCGCAAGCTTCCCCCTAGTCCTCGTTGGAGCCCTTGCAAGGAATCCCTCGCAAGGGCCAAGCTCCCGGTCGGGTAACTCCGTGGATAGCTCCGGTTCTTCCCCACGCGCAAGTGGGTCTCCGGTTAAGCCACTCGTGGCAAAGCCTCTCCCGGATGCTCCCCGCCGTCTTCACTATCAAGCTTCCGACCGAAGCGCCGCGGGCCTTGTTCCCTTCGGTACACGGAGGCGGCCACACCACAAACGCGGTTGGTGTGATCTCGCAAGACTTACAAGCCCCACCGATGTACAATCACGGTGCGCGCAAGCACCGGAAGATAAGAGGTTTTCAAACCTCACTAAACACTAGGCCTAACACCTAGAGCAAGCGCAAAGCGGTGGTCTAACTAGCCTAAGCACTTCGCAAAGCACCTACACTAATCACCTAGTATGTTCACTAAGCACTTTGGTGGCTAGAGCAACTAAATATGTGTCTATGCACTATGATCACTTCCTTGAGCTCCAACCCCACTGTTTTGGCCGGCCATGGGGGTATATATAGAGCCCAAGCAAATAGAGCCGTTGGAGAAGAAGATGGGCTTCACTGCGAGGCATCGGACGCTCCAGTCGAGACCATCGGACGCATCCGATGCTCCTTCAACGGCTAGATGCCGACCTGGCACTGTGCTGCAACGGCTAGCCAGCGTCCGATGTGTACCATCGGACGCGTCGATGCCGCAGAGCCCTCTGGATTTCTGTACAGGCATGCGTCACGTGAGCGTCTGAATTCCGTAAGCACGCATCTGGCCAGCGTAACGCGACAAACAGTGGAGTCGGTGCGTCCGAGTAACGCTGTGCACAACGCACAGTGTTACCGGTGCGTCCGATGTGGTACCATCGGTGCGTGATGTCTCTGCTGGCGCCAACCCGAGCTAGGGTTTGGCATCGGTGCGTCCGACGCTTTTGAGCCAGCGTCCGATGCAGCGTCCGATGCTCCACCTTGCTTCGTTTCTTCGTGATTTCTTGCGCCGTCTTGGTTCCATTCTTGTGCCTTGGACTTTGCTTGATCTTGAGGGTCTTCTATTGATCTTCTAATGTCTTGCTTGAGGTGTTGATCGTCGGATCACACCGTTGCCTTAGTCCAAGTCACATTTGCACCCTATTGAACTACAAAACAAACACTTGCAAATACATTAGTCCAATTTGGTTATGTTGTTCATCAAACACCAAAATTCAAAGTTAAATGGGTCGAGGTCCATTTTCCTTACAAGGGGCTTGCCACTTTGGGTGTAGGGCTGCTCCTGTTCCTATGTGTATAGCTGCGATGGCCTTGTGCCATAGGAAAGGGGGGTTACTACATCTGCCTGCCAAGGAAACCTAGCGGCCCTAACATGTTAGACGAACCAACGAAAGGCTTCATAGTGTGCCCGATCTACCTCGGAAGTGGATCACGAGGTTGGCCGCCTCGGGCACAAGGGTAAACACGGCTTGTGGGTAAAGATGCACAACCTCTGCAGAGTGTAAAACTGTTATAACAGCCGTGCTCACGGTCACGAGCGGCCCGGAAAACTAGCAGAACTATAATACTTGAATAACTGTTTACTTTATATTGTTGGTACCTTATGATGTTATATTTACCTTTGATGGACAAATGGATCATGGGTTGAGGGTTAAGCACAATATTCGTTTACCTTAATGCTAAAACCTGCCAACTTAAAAGCTAACTGCAGTCAGACAGTGTCAGCCTTTGAGCCTCATGAACCCTGTGTTAGCTTGCTAAGTACGAGAAGTACTTACGCTTGTTGTTTATCTTCTTTTTGGGCAAAAATCCCGGATGGGTAACAGATGAAGGTGCAGTTGGTGACTTTCCTAAAGACTTCTAGGCTAGCTGCTCCCCCAGTCGACGTTTCCCTGTGGTTTAGTTTGTGTACCAGTTCAGTGATCTGTGGTTCAGTATGTTGTAAGACTCTGTTTTAAATACTGTCGTGATGTAATAAACAACGTGATGATGCCACTCCTTGTAATTTGTCTACTTATGTGTGTGATTGTTTCCTGGGCACACATAAGTACGTTGTCCCAATTTTATCCTTAAAGTTGGGGTGTGACAAATTGGTATCAAAGCTTTGTTGACTGTAGGACGCGAGCCTAGCTAGGAAATGGCCGTTCTAACACCTTTTGTTACCTGTTCATGCTTATTTTAATTATCTTGTTACTTTATTAAAATTGCATGCTTCTTATTCTTATTCTATTGAGTAAAACTAATTGTTTCCGCTTATCTTATCTTACTTTATAACGTCAGGATGCCTCGCATGAAACACCCGCGCGTATCGTGCCCTTTTCACCGCCAGCACCAGCCAGCCTGCTCCCCCTGTGGTCCACATCCCCGACAGTGACGGTTCCTCTAGCTCCTCCAACACCGCCTTCATCGTGGAGGATGAAGAGTTGACCTCTACCCCGACTGTCTCTGAGGACTAGAGAGCAGCACGCCAACACGCCCCCTGCAGCAGTTCCTGAGTCTCCAGCTCCGGAGGTGCCAGCTCCGGAGGTGCCAGCTCCTGAGGCGCCAGCGCCTGAGGTCCCTGCTCCAGAGGCACCCGCTCCTGTGGCGCCTGCCGCTCCACCAGTCGTGGAGGCCCCGCCGCTCCAGCAGTCCCAGCAGCACCTGCCGCTCCAGCAGCTCCTGCAGCACCGGCCATGCCAGTGTACCCGGTGGTGCACTCTCCCGCCGCTTCGTCTGCTTCAGCACCAACACCCCCTGCCTCCCCAGTAGTGCAGGTGGTGGATGAAGACCTTGGATGGACTCGTCGCTTCATGTTCAAGAAGCCCGACGAGACAGCATACTACCATAGTATGCTGGTTCGTCTGCTGAATGAGTACTACCCAGAGTTGGAGGCCAAGCTCCAGTATCACTGTGGCGAGTACACTCATCCGTTGGAGGCCACCTACTGGAAGTCCGACCTGATGGTTACAGGTTGGAATGATGTGGATCAGGCCCATGTCATAGAGTCGGCTCACAGGACTACCACCAAGCGTGGTGAAGGTCTCGCCAGCATGGAGGACGCAGCACAGGATGCTTTCTTGCATTACCGTGGTCTGCGCTTCCAGTCTATGAGGACTGACCGCTACCGCTATCTGCCCCACAGTGACATGGTGGGCTCGTGGCAAGCTCTGCTTCCTCCTGTGGAGTACCCGGTTCTGGTCTCTACCGCCCAGCATGCCTATGAAGTGCAAAGGAAGGCTGACAAGGTGCAGGATGACCTGCGCGCTTCTCAGAAAGTGATGAGGCATCTGGAGCGTGAAGTGGATCATCTCCGCGGTGAGCTGGGTCTTCCAGCTGTTTACAAGAAGAAGTACAGAGCCAACGATGCCCTCGGTGGAGCCCAGTAGTTTGCCTACCATGTTTAGTTATCTCGTTAGACACGTTGTTTAGTTTCAGTTTGTGTTTGGTGAACCTTTTAGTGGATGTGTTGTTTTTGTTCTTGAGCTATGTTTGGATGGATCTTTGTTTGTGTGGTGGAGTACAAGTTATGTTGTGCTTCTCCAAGTTAAACACCTTCATGTGATGTATAAAGTTGTTTATCTCCTATGCCTGCGTTGCTGTTTTCTGGAGCACCCTGTGGTTAATCTGTATATCTCTTAATCCGTGATCCAAAAATTATAAATATTTTGTGGAAGTATCTAGACTGATGTATCTTTCAAACAAATCTGGAACCAAGTCTTTATCTGTTCGGATCTAGGAGATATGCCTGTTTAAAGTTGATGTTTCTGCGCAGTCTGTCACCTAGAACAGGTTCTGTTCAATGCTGTTTTCGACCCGGAATCTGGTCGAATCTGAGAAAGTGTTCTATATGAAAGTTGTAGTTGGTTTCTTAATCTTTCCAACGATGTCTGGTTCATCCCTGTTGGATTCCTGTAACTTGAGTTATGCCGTTTTAGCGTGCTGCTGTTGACAAGGATGTGCACAGAAATTTTCAGCAATGTTTATTTATGTTCATATATACATTCTTTGTTGGATATAAAGGTCTAACTCTTGCGCATTTGTTGGTAAGCAGATGGCAGCAAGGGGTGGACGCGGAAGAGGCCGTGGCCGTGGGCGTGGTGTTCCTATGGACCCGCCACCGCCACCGCCGCCAGTGACCATCGAACAGCTGATGGCCACGCAGAATCAGCTTATGCACGCCATGATGAACCACCTGGATCATGCGCCCGCAGCAGCACCTCAACCTCTTCAAGTCAGGGACCGTCGAGGAGAGTTCCTGAAGGGCCATCCACCTGTGTTCACTCACGCCTCTGAACCACTGGAGGCGGATGACTGGCTCCGTGCAGTGGAGAAACAGCATGAACATTGCCCAGTGCACAGATTATGAGAAAGTGCTCTACGCTTCTGGGCAACTGCAGGGAGCAGCCAGGACTGGTGGGATGCGTTCATGTTCGGCCCGTCCCAAGATGCTCCAGTTGTTACATGGCAGGAGTTCAGGGAGAACTTCAGATCCTACACATCCCTGAGGGACTCGTAGAGCTGAAGCAAGAGGAGTTCCGCTCCTTGAAGCAAGGGTCCATGTCAGTGGCGGAATACCGCGACAAGTTTGCCCAACTGTCGCGCTATGCCCCAGGATGTGGCCCAAGACAAAGACAAGCAGCGCCGATTTCTGAAGGGTCTTTACGATGGGTTGCAGCTCCAGCTCATGTCGAACACTACCCGAACTATCAGGCCCTGGTCAATAGGGCGATTGTTATTGACAACAAGAGGAAGGAAATGGAGGCAAAGAAGAGAAGCTTCCAAGGCCAGTCATCGGGGAGCAACACTCGTCCCCGAACCAACCCCCAGCAAGGCTACCCCCAGAGGAATCAAGGCTCCTCCAACCAGTGGAACAGGGGACAGCACCCCCAGGGCAACCAGAACCAACAGCGCCCTCCATACCAACAGCAGTCAGGTGGTCAGCGCTACAGCAGCAGCCAGGAGGACAGAGGTACCAGCAGCAGGGCAGCCAAGCATCACGCCAGGGAGCACCCAACTCCGCTCCATGAAGAACGCGGTTCAGCAGAACCCCAACGCTTGCTACCGCTGTGGGAAGGTTGGACACTATGCTCACCAATGCCCCAAGAAGCAGAACCCTCAGGCTCCACAGAACCAAGCAGGAGGTCAGAAGCAGAATGCTCGTCCACCTCACACTGGGCGGGTGAACCATGTGGCTGCCGATAGTGCCCTGGATGCACCGGATGTTATGATGGGTACGTTCAGCATCAACTCAATCCCAGCAACCATACTTTTTGATTCTGGTGCTTCGCATTCCTTCATTTCTCAGTCATTTGTTAGAATGCATGGTGTGCCTTTATGTGCAATGAAAGAAACAATCATAGTAAACTCACCAGGGGGTAGTATGCCTGCAAATTTTTGGAGCCCCACCTCTAGTGTCAACTTAAGGGGGGTAGACTTTAAAGTAAAGCCTATAGTGCTAAGAACAGCAGGTATAGATCTCATCTTGGGTATGGACTGAATGAAGCAACATGGGGCTGTCATTCAGTGTCAAGAAAGATCAGTTGTTATATCTACACCCAAGGGAGACAGGATTTGTGTGGAAGTGGTGATGAAAGAGCAGCCAACTGCCACGGTCAACCAGATGGATGCTAGTGGTGCAGAGCAAGATCGGGTGGTGAGGGACGAGTTCCCTGATGTCTTTCCTGATGATCTCCAGGTATGCCACCTGATCGCGATGTTGAGTTCATTATTGAAACTTACTGCCTGGAACTGCACCAATAGCTAAAAGACCTTATAGAATGGGGTAAATGAATTAGAAGAACTTCAGAAACAGCTTAAGGAGTTGTTAGAGAAAGGGTATATACGCCCTAGTGCTTCTCCTTGGGAGCACCAGTGATCTTTGTGGATAAGAAAGATGGTAGCCAAAGGATGTGTGTGGACTATAGGTCTTTAAATGAGGTTACATTAAAAACAAATACCCTCTACCCCGGATAGACGATCTATTTGACCAGCTTAGAGGAGCATGTGTGTTCTCTAAAATAGATCTCAGATCTGGGTACCACCAGTTGAAAATCCGGAACTCAGACATTCCTAAGACCGCCTTCACCACGCGGTATGGAATGTCTGAGTATACAGTGATGTCTTTTGTCTGACCAATGCCCCAGCCTACTTCATGTATCTGATGAATAAAGTGTTCATGGAAAACCTAGACAAGTTTCGTGGTGGTATTCATAGATGATATTCTAGTGTTCTCTAAAATAGAGGAGGAACACGCTGAACATCTGAGGATGGTTCTGAGAAAGTTAAGGGAGCATCAACTCTATGCCAAGAGGAGCAAGTGTGAATTTTGGCTGAAAGAAGTCTCTTTCTTAGGGCATGTTGTCTCTAACGGAGGATATCCGTTGATTCTAGCAAGGTGCAAGATGTGTTGGATTGGAACCCGCCAACTAATGCCAGTGAAATCCGAAGTTTCCTGGGTTTGGCCGGGTATTATAGGAGGTTCATTGAAGGATGCTCCAAGCTCGCAAAGCCTATGACTGCCTTGTTAGAGAAGAATGCTAAGTTTGTGTGGTCTGATAAATGCCAAGCAAACTTCGAAGAGTTAAAGAAGAGATTACCTCAGCACCAGTCCTAGTTCTGCCAGACTTGAAACAAAAGTTCTCCATCTTTTGTGATGCATCTCGTCTGGGACTTGGATGTGTTCTAAATGCAAGAAGGAAGAGTAGTTGCCTATGCATCTAGACAGCTGAGAAAACACGAGGGTGAACTATCCAACTCATGATTTGGAGTTAGCAGCTGTTGTCCATGCTCTAAAGAATAGGAGACATTATCTAGTTGGACATAAGTGTGATGTGTGTACACGGATCATAAAAGTCTGAGTACATATTTACTCAGTCAATCTGAATTTGAGGCAACGCCGTTGGCTAGAATTGATCAAAGACTATGACCTGGAGGTACATTATCACCCAGGAAAGGCCAATGTCGTGGCTGATGCCTTGAGTAGAAAAACTTATGCAAACGGACTGCAAGTGGAATACATGTCAGCAGAGTTGAGAGCTGAATGGCATATCTTAACCTATGCTTTGCCATCATGTTGTGGAGATGACACGTTGAACCTACCTTGGAGAAAGAAATCCGTGAGGGTCAATTGAAAGATGAGAAATTGTGAGAGATAGCGAGAAACAAACATAGTGCTTGGGAAGGCACCAGGTTTCAGGATGGATGAAAATGGGACACTATGGTTTGGGAAAAGGATATGTGGTGCCTGAAGTGAAAGCTATCCGTGATGCCATCTTGCGGGATGCACATGAATCTGCTTACTCCATACACCCCGGCAGCACCAAAATGTACTTGGATCTGAAAGAAAAATACTGGTGGTATGGTTTGAAGCGAGATGTAGCAGAATATGTGGCTCTATGTGACACCTGTCAGAAGGTCAAAGCTGAACATCAAAGACCAGCAGGATTGTTACGCCTATGCAGATACCCGAGTGGAAATGGGAAGAAGTGGGAATGGACTTTATCACTGGATTACCCGTACACAAAGAGGCTATGACTCTATATGGGTAATAGTTGACCGTCTCACTAAGGTCGCTCACTTCTACCAGTTAAGACCACTTATAGGGAAGCAAGGTTAGCAGAACTGTACATGGGAGGAATTGTGTCCTTGCATGGTGTTCCAAGAAATAGTGTCTGACAGAGGAACACAGTTCACTTTCTCATTTTTGGCATCAGGTTACACCAATCGTTGGGAACTAAGCTGAATTTCAGCTTGCATATCACCCCACAAACAGATGGGCAGACTGAAAGGATAAATCAGATCTTGGAGGACATGTTGAGAGCATGTGCACTTCAGCATGGGGCTAGTTGGGATAAAAGCCTGCCATATGCTGAATTCTCCTACAACAACAGTCATCAGGAGAGTCTCAAAATGGCTCCTTTGAGGCCTTATATGGTAGAAAGTGTAGAACTCCCTTGTTCTGGAATCAGACAGGAGAGACTCAAGTGTTCGGACCGGATGTTCTTAGAAATGCTGAAAATCAATAAGGACGATCCGGGATAACTTGAGGATAGCTCAGTCCCGACAAAAGAGTTATTCAGACACTCGCAGGCGGACTTAGTTTTCAAAGTGGGGACTATGTGTATTTGAAAGTGTCACCCATGAGAAGCGTAAAGAGGTTCAACATGAAAGGAAAGTTGGCACCCAGATACATAGGTCCTTTCCGGATCTTGGCCAGACATGGAGAAGTGGCCTATCAGCTTGAGTTACCTGAGAGGCTGTCAGGCGTTCATGATGTGTTCCATGTTTCTCAGCTAAAGAAATGCCTGAGAGTGCCTGAAGAGCAAGTCCCCTGGAAGAGATCAAGATAGGAGAGGATCTCACTTATGAAGAGTACCCTGTCAAGATCTTGGAGCAGCAGAAAGAGTTACCAGGAGCCGAGTTATCAAGATGTGCAAGGTTCAGTGGAACAGATATACAGAAGAAGAGGCTACCTGGGAAGAGAAGAAAGATTCGGAAATCTTATCCGCAGTTGTTTGAGTAAGCTCCAGACGATCTCGAGGACGAGATTCATCTTAAGGGGGGTAGAGTTGTAACACCCTAAAATTTTTCTCAAAACCAAATAGGTGAAATGATTTAATTATGATTTTTGTGAAGCATTTAACCTAGGGGTTAAATAATTTTTGTTGAATAAAAATAATGTGGCAACATGTTTATGCACTCATGCTGATGCACTGGATTTATTGAAGTGACTGGATTTGTCAAAATTTAGTTTGAATTCAAACTTCTTTTGAATGGATTTGAAATGCTTTGAAAATAAATGAAAAAGGGAAAATTTCCTCTCCCCTCTCCCTCTCCCTTTTCGGCCCAAGCGGCCTGGCAGGCCCGCCGGCGCGCCCCTTCCCTTCTTTCCCGCGCGCTGGGCCTCCCTCCCTCCTCCTCTTCTCTCCTCCGCGCGGCCCAGCAGGCCGACCGCCCGCGCCGTGTGCAGCCGGCCGCACCGCCGCATCTCCCTCCCTCTCTCTCACGGCAGGCCGTCCCCACCTGTCGGCGGCTCCTTTCTTCCCCTCCGCGCGACGCCGCCCCGGGCGCAACCGCCACGCCCCGTCTCGTCTCGCGCGCGTCATGGGCGCCGCCCCACGGACACCGGGATTCTTCGCCGTTCTACACGCAGGACACGCACACCCGCACCCGTCCCTTCTCCTCCTTCTTCCCGCCGCGCTTTCAAACGAATCTGGAACCTTCAAAGCAAAACGTCAGCAGAGCACCGAAGCACCGTGCCGAGCACCTCCGCGCCTTCCGCCAACCGCCGCGGGGTCCGCCCGCGGGGTCGTCGCTCGCGTTCTAGCGAGTCTCCGGCCGTTTGCGACCTCCTTCGATCTCTGCCGCGTCTCGGTGAGGTTGCCGGACCGTTTCCTTCCTTTCTTTCGCTCGGTTTTTGCCCTAACCGCCGCGGTTCGCGCAGGGTGCCCGCCGGCGTTCGAATCTCCGCCGTCCCTCGCCGTGCTCCGCCACCAGAGATCTCCGTCCCTTGCTTCAACGCGGTGAGCACCCCCTTGCGATCCTCTATCTCCTTGATTCCTTGGTTAGGCTCAGGTGTCTTCAGAGCCCATGCCCGCGAGCTCCGTTTCGCCGTCCATGGCGGGTGCGCGCACGCCGTCGCGAGCACCGCGACGCCGCGGCCAGTGCGCGCCGTCGGCCCGCCCCGCGAGCGCAACCCCCCCGGCGTCTAATCCACACCGCCCATCGCCGATCCATCGGCTGTGCGCAGCCGATACCCTTCGCCGTGCAGTTTGCTTAGAGAGCCCCGGGGAAAACGGAAATCAACCCGCGCTCCCTTCCCTACTGTTACCTGAGTCTTTGAAAACTTCCGTCTAGGCCCCTGTGTTTCGATGAAAATGAGGAGCAGTCCAGCCGACTGCGGGATTTGATTTAAAATTCAAATAAATTCTGATTTAATTTCAAAAGCATTTCAGTTTATTTACAGAAATGCCACTACATTGTTTGCTTATAAAATCCACGTTTTAGCTCCGATTTGATCCATTCAAATTGCGTTAGCTTCGTAATTTAGTGCTCTACCCGTTTATGCCCCTGTTAGTCTGTTTGGACAGGTTAGCTTTAGAGTCCAAGTTAATCTTGTTTAGGGCTTTATATATACCGTTTCGATCGTAGCTTTCACACCGTAACTCCGTTTTGATGAACCAAAACTTGTTGTGATCGTAGAGATGCGTACTTCAGTTTTATCAAAGATTTATTTCTGTTTATTACTGTTTGCTATACTGTTCTAATGATAGCCTTGTTTGCATTGTGTATGTTTTGCGCCTGGAATGCGTGGTGATGTTTTGTGATCGAGTAGACGGTGAGTGAGTCGGTGTGGTACGACCAGGACCCCTCTTTCTTCGACCACAGGAAGATCAGTCTTTCGACAACAAGGCAAGTTAGCATGGGACCTCCTTGTTTACCTATACACTTTACTTTAATCACTCATTTATGCATGTGTCCAATTGAGCAACCTTAGAAAACCACTTAGCTTTGTTATCTGTGATTTCTTGTCTCCGTGGGATATATGCATATGGGTAGAATGCTAGTGCTAACTGACTTATAACTGATCCAGTCCAATGATATTTTGTTCTCATGATGTTATGTTGTTAAACGGTTAATAAAACTTGCTGTTAGCAAAAGCTGGGATTGACAGTGCTACCATGAGTGCTATATGGCTCTGGTTTTAGCTCAGTACACTGGACCTTTTCTAACTTGTTAGCGGTGACCCGAAAGGGCGCATAAGGGGCTTGCCACTTGGTGTAGGGCTGCTCCTGTTCCTATGTGTATAGCTGCGATGGCCTTGTGCCATAGGAAAGGGGGTTACTACATCTGCCTGCCAAGGAAACCTAGCGGCCCTAACATGTTAGACGAACCAAACGAAAGGCTTCATAGTGTGCCCCGCCGATCTACCTCGGAAGTGGATCAAGAGGTTGGCCGCCTCGGGCACAAGGTAACACGGCTTGTGGGTAAAGATGCACAACCTCTGCAGAGTGTAAAACTGTTATAACAGCCGTGCTCATGGTCACGAGTGGCCCGGGAAAACTAGCAGAACTTTGATGCTTGAATAACTGTTTTTTACTTTATATTGTTGGTACTTTATGAGTTATATTTATCCTTGATGGACAAATGGATCATGGGTTAAGGGTTAAGCACAATATTCGTTTACCTTAATGCTAAAACTTTGCCAACTTAAAAGCTAACTGCAGTCAGACAGTGTCAGCCTTTTGAGCCTCATGAACCCTGTGTTAGCTTGCTAAGTACGTGAAGTACTTACGCTTGTGTTTATCTTCTTTTGGGCAAAATCCGGATGGGTAACAGATGAAGGTGCAGTTGGCGACTTCCCAGAGGACTTCTAGGCTAGCTGTTTCCCCCAGTCAGCGTTCCCTGTGGAGTAGATCTTGTTAGCAGTTCAGTTATCTTTTGTTTCGCTTGATGTAAGACTTGTGTTGATACTATCGTTATGTAATAAACAATGTGATGATGCCACCTTCTTGTAATTTGTCTAACTTATGTGTGTGATTGTTTCCTGGGCACACATGAGTACTCCGCCACAATTTATCCTTAAAATTGGTGGTGTGTCCATGTGCAGCATGGCTTTCTAGGTGTGACTCACTAATGTCAATGGTGTATGACCTCTACCAATTTGATGTCTTTCCTTCAACTTGGCTTGTTCGACGCCACCTTCATCACCCATGTAGATACATAGGTTAATGACATGTTAGAGACAATGGGATTATCTAAGGAATGGCGGATGAGGCGATTTTGATAACGTGTCATGTCCTAAATAGAGTGCCCACTAAGAACAAAGAAATTACACCATTCGAGATGAACATAGGGTGTTGTTGGCAAAGGTACATATGAAAATTAACAAGAAGAGAAAGCTTAGACAAAAAACCATTGATCGTGTCTTTCTTGGTTATGCTAATCACAATGTGGGTTAGTTATATATTCTTAATAGTAAATTCTAAAGTAACTTATATGATTGAGGGTACTATTATGGAATCTAGAGACGCTATATTTTTAGAACGAATTTTGAATGAAAAAACACCTAGCACTTCTAGTCATGAGTTTATTCCATGTCATGAAATTTTTGAACCAGTAATACACGTTGATGTTGAAGCCTATGAAGAAAACCCCACGGAGGATAAATACAGTCACTCAAAGAATAAGAGACGGAGGATTGAAATTCCTTTGGTGAATACTTTATTATATACCTTGTGGATGACACTCCTATAGCCATTGTAGAGACATATTCATCTCTTGATGCTAACTTATGGAAAAAAGCTATTCAAAGTGAAATGGATTCAGTTATGTCTAATGAACGTGGGAGGTCGCTGATCGTCTACATGTGTGTAAACCTGATGGTACTATTAAGAAGTACAAGGCGAGGCTTGTAGCAAAAGGCTATACATAGAAAGAAGGTGAAATTATTTTGATACTTATTCACTAGTTGCCTGTCAAATTGCTATACGAGTGCTACTTTCTCTGGCTGCCTCATACAGTCTTATCGTTCATCAGATGGACGTTAAGGTAGCTTTCTTAAATGGGGAACTTGAGAAAGGTATCTATATGGATTAGCTAGATAGATTTGTAGCAAATGTTCAAGAGGGAAATATGTGCAAGTTATTAAAATCTCAGCATGGTCTAAGCAAGCAACTAAGTAGTGGCACGAGAAGTTCGACAAACTTTGACATCAACCGGTTTGTTGTGAATGAAGCTGATAGATGTGTATATTATCGGTTTGCTAGAGGAGGAAAAGGTGTGATCTTGTGCTTATATGTAAATGATATATTAATTGGAAATAATGTGAAAATGATCAAGGAAGTGAAAAACTTTCTATCTAGGAACTTTGAGATAAAAAATTTGGGTGAGGTTGATTTATTATTAACATAAAGCTACTGAGAGCAGGAAATGGTGGGGGGAAACACTTTTGCAGTCCTACTGTGTCGAAAGATGTTGAATCACTTTGGTTATAGTGATTGCACTCCTGCTTCAACTCCTTATGACCCAAGTGCATTATTAAGAAAAAAATCATAGAATAACACATGATCAATTAAGATATTCTTAAATTATTGGCTCACTTATGTATTTAGATAGTGCAACGAGGCCTGGCATCTTGTTTGCTGTGAGTAAACTAAGTCGATTTGTTTCAAATCCGGGAAATGATCATTGGTGTGCTCTTCAGAGGGTATTGTACTATCTAAAAGGGACTCTGAGCTATGGTATTCACTATACTGGGTGGTCGTGGGTACTAGAAGGGTATAGTGATGCGAACTGGATATCCGATCCTGATTAGATTTACACCACAAGTGGATATGCGTTCTCACTTGAAGGTGGCGCTGTGTTTTATAGAAGTCTTGCAGAGACCATCTTAACGAGATCATAAATGGAAGTAAAACTTAAGCATTAGTACCACATAGTTGAAGCTAAGTGGCTTGTGAACCCTTATGGATGATACGTAGTGAGGAAACCAATATCATCTATTTTCATGAACTGGGTGGATAATCACAAAACAATGATATTCAAGGTGAATAGTTCAAAGGACAACTTGAAGTCGACAAGGCATGTGAAAAGATAGTTGAACTTTGTTAGGAAAATGAGAAACTCTGAGGTAATTGAATTGGACTATGTCCAAGCATCAAAGAACCTAACCGATCAGTTTACCAATGGTCTATATCACTAGTACAGAACAGGCCTATTGCCCCGGGCCATTTTGGCCTTTAGCCCCGGACATGGAGCCGGGGCTAAGGAATCGGGACTAAAGCCCCGACCTTTAGCCCCGGTTCCATGGCCCGGGGCTAATGGAGGGACCTTTAGCCCCGGTGGTAACACCAACCGGGACTAAAGAGGCCAGCCACGGGGGCCCGGCTGGAGGCACCTTTAGCCCCGGTTGGTAACACCAACCGGGACTAAAGGGGCCTCCAGCCGGGCCACCGTGGCTGGCCTCTTTAGTCCCGGTTGGTGTTACCAACCGGGGCTAAAGATCCATCTGCTTTTTTCTTTTTTCTTTTTCTGTTCTTTTCAATTGGTTATTGTTTTTGGTTTTACAATTACATTAGGTTTTCTAATACGTATTCTTCGCTGCTAATATATTCTATTATATTAGGCCAGTTTCAAATACACGTATTATTCTTCGCTGCTAATAAATATATATAAACACATAAAATTTACAATTACACACAAATGAAATATGAAACTATACATATATATATAATATAGAGCTAGCTATACACACATATGTACATAAAATATACAACATTATCCATCATGCATGCTTAACTTGATATTTACACACAAATATAATACCGTTCCTAACTTAGAGGTCATACAAGTGTTCATCTTGGTTTGGCTTCATTGGTTCGTCTTTATTAAACCAATACTCGGTGCCAGACTTAAGGACATGGTCATTAAGGAAGCCCGCGATGGTCTCTTGAATTGCTTTGAGGCGGACCTTATCCATCACCTGGTTCTTCAACCATGTCTCCTTCAATTTGGATTAAAATAAAAAGAAAGTATTAACATACATAATATTTATGTAATAGCAACAAAAAATAAAATAAATTTATTTACATGTTACGTACTTGCTGACTCTGTAAAGGAGTTCTTTTTTCATACACCGTCAGGAACTCGCAAACATAGTACCCACATAAATTGTTTCCCGGTGACTGCCGTAGAACCCACTGTACAATATGTAAAAAGAGTACTCTCGGTTGAGCGTGCGTCTGCTGAGTGATGCTAATTAAGGTAAAGAGGCAGGGAGGTACTCTACAACTTACATTTAGGACTAGAGGATCAGGAAGTTGCGCTTTCAGATCCGGACGGTGTTTCTGAACAAACCAAGTCCAAACCCTTCACAATAATTGGAACGTTAATTAACTATTGCAGAGTTAAAGAGCTATAGCAAGAATCAATATTTAAAGATCACATTACCCTCGGATAATATTAATCATATCTTGGTAATCTTCTTGTGGTTTTCTCAGAGAGTCATAGATTAGCAAACGACTCTCGTGGAGATCGATCACCATTAGAATCCAGTGAAAACTGCATTTATGTTTATATAGTCAACACATATATATATCTTTATGTCAACCTATAATAAAATGTGCATATGATAACAAAACTCACCTAAAGTTGTAGGGGAATAGTATATATCTTTTGTCCCTTTGGTTTACCAAGAACCTCCGCAAATTACTCTCTGTTTGAGTTTTCCATGCATCCGAGTGAGTATTGCTTGGGTGCTTGAAGACGATATATGGATCGATGAAACCAATCTCCTTGTCATTTTTATGCCTTAGTTGTCTCATCATGTTTCTGCACATGTTTACAAACGCTTGCTAGCAGTGTGAGGATAATTACTTATACATATACATAAGCTAAAGTGAGATTATTAAAGGAAACAATCACTTACAGGCAAAAGCAGCTGACGAGAGAGATTTGTCGAGAGCGTCCATGTGGCAGAGCTGATGTAACTCATTAAACTGAACATATATGATGTCATCACCACGGAAGTAATCATGGTCTCTAATTCTGACGCAAATGTAGTCATCAGCTTTTCTGCCACACGCCGTAAGGTACCACTGATTTAGCAAGTGCATCTGTGTACCAAGATCCCTCAGGGCCGCTGGGTTGTATAGACTTTGGCCATATACATATGCCCTCTTCCATTTATCAACTTCTGGAGCACTTTTGATGCCTGCTTCTCCGAGTATGTTTTCCACATTCAAACCAGTTTCCTCAAAAAATGCGAGCAGTTGCGCAGGATCAACGTCTCCATATGCTCGTTGTATGATTTCCATGTTTGTACCGTATTCATTATCAACAACTAGATCTGGCACTGATTGCTTCTCTTGTTCCCCGAGCTGTGGGACACCCTTTCCTGCTCTCTTCTTTGCCTTCTTGGCCTCCTCAAGTGATTTGCTAAGTGTGCGATCATAGTCTGATTTTGGCGAAGCCTTACGGGCAGCACGTACCTTTTTTGGTGAGCGTCCACAGTTTGCCTTAGTTTTTCAGGACGAACAAAAAGGTACGGCTTCTCCGGGTTTCGCTTTGCTCGACCACTAGCAATGGCAGCTTCGAAGAACTTGTTACAGTCTTTTTGCACTGCAGCGTCAGTCTCCTCCTCGGTCATGTCATATGCAAGTTTTGTCATCTTGGGAGCTGATTTTCTCACAGGTGCTTTCTTCTTCGGAGGTGGTGGGGCTGACGCCTTTGTTTGTGTGACAGGCCTCTTCTTTGTTGGCGGTGGAGGTGTTGGAACCCGCCGTGGAGATGGGGCAGGTGGCGGTGTCGGAGCCCGCTTTGGAGGAGATGGTTGGGTCGGTGGCGGTGTTGGATCTCGTCGTGGAGGAGATGGGGCCGGTGGCGGCGTTGGATCACGCCGTGGGGGATGGGGGGAGGGGCCGGTGGCGGTGTTGGATCCCGTCGTGGAGGAGATGGGGCCGGTGGCGGTGATGGATCCCGTCGTATTTGATCTTGATCATCATCGTCCGCAACACTGTGATCATGTGGTGAATGTAGAATTGGACTTAGGTTGGGGGATGTCTGCTGCGAAAACAACATGGTATGAGTATCCATTTATACTATTAGCTCACCAATACTATTAAGTTTCATTCACTAATTTCATACACACCTAGGGATAGGTTGTTGAGGAGGAGGAGGTGATACGCCAGGAATTATGATATAGCGCTTGCGCCAACATATGAATGTCTTCTCCGCTTCTCCTAATGTATTCTCGCCATCACCTCCTTTAATGTCAAGTTCGACATTCTCGTAACCTTTTACCACCCTGTCCACCGAGACGCTAGCATATCCAGGAGGTATTATTGCTCCATGACTTCTTGGTGTCTTCGTAGGATCGATAGGAGATACAACACCTATAGCCACCATGACTGTGGTATTCCCCTGTGGAATGTGCAGTTCACATGTCGTGTGAGAGGCTCGGTGATGTCGTCCACAGGAAAGCGCAGTGCTGCGTCTGAGACCTCTGTGGAAGCGCAACTGCTTTTCATTTGCTCAGGGGGGCTGATATTGACTCCCGGCTCTGATGCAGATTGCCTTTGCATTGCTAACTGCACTTGCCTTTTTATTTCCTCGTTCATTCTGCCTTCAAGTGCTTTTTCTCGCTCAACTGCTTCAAGAGCCGCGGCCTGTGACTGAATAACCATTTCTTCTAACCGGCGCATGCGCATGCGCTGTGCTCCTCCTCCTTCTTTCTCGCGCGGCTTCTATAGGTCTCTTTGTCCTGAGGGAAGGCATGTACCCATGACAGCTCCCCATAGCCTCTGGTTCTCCCACCATGTTCAAGATTCTCCAGGGCGTATGTCAGCTCGTCCTTGTCTCTGTTCGGCTGCCACCTGCCACTGGCAGCCATTTCTCTAGCATAAACAAATCTTTCTGCTGCTCTTTGGAGTTTTTCGCCATAGTGTACCCTTCCTGTTTGTTGGTCCAGGCTTCCTCCATGACCAAAAAACCAATACTTGGCGCGCTCAGGCCAGTTTATCGATTCTGGTTCAATGCCCTTGGCTTGCAACTCTCGTTCCATTCTTTCCCATTTAGGAATGGCACTCTTATAGCCACCTGATCCCAAGTGATGGTGGTATTGTTTTTGTCGGGCATTCTGCTGGTTCCTTCTGATCCGTGCCTCACTCTCTTCTGATTTCTTGAATTCTACAAACTCATCCCAAAATGGCCTCAACTTGACGTAGGCCTTAGTGTTGAAATCCGGAGTTTGGTCCTTCTTGATAAATTTGTTGTATAAGTTCTTCTTCCAGCCCTGGAATAGTGTTGCCATTTTCTTCATAGCCCAGTCCCGAACTCTGGCCTTCAAATTTATATCTTCTGTTTCAAGTGTGAAATGTGCAAGGACCTCTTGCCAAACCAGTTCCTTATCAAGATCAGAGACAAAACTTATATCAGGAGCACTTGCCTTTTTCTTCCATTCACGAGCACTGATCGGGATCTTATCCCTTACAAGGCACCCACAGTGGGCAACAAATCTTTGTGCATGTTCTCCAAGTACTTGGCCTGTTTCCTCGTTGAATTCTGAGATAATGTACCGGCCCTCCAACGGCTTCTTCGGACCTCGTACGGTCCTACTCTTCCCGGTAGTCGTTGTCGATCCGGAGGGCTACATATGTAGGAACAGTAGATTATAAATACATTTATAAATAATTTAGAATTTCATGTGCACATAGAGATTATTGTAGGTATATACCTCGCCAGTATTTTCTTGCATTATTTCTTCATAATCGGCAAAGTATTGACTGCCGTCATCTACTTCTTGATTATTGTTTATCATCACCTGCTAAATTTTGATTAGCGCCGCTGTTGATTAATTCGTACATTTCCTCCTCCATGTTGTCAACTGGGTCGGCCATTTCTGCGAATGACATGGAGGATAATAAACACCATATTTTTGCAACTAACGTGCATAGGGTTTCGGGTTTTGGGTTTCGGGTTTAGGGTTTACGGTTTGGGGTTGGGGTTTAGGGTTTGGGGTTGGGGTTTAGTGTTGGGGGTTTCGGGTTGGGGGTTTAGGGTTAGGGGTTTGGGGTTTCGGGTTTAGGGTTTAGGGTTTGGGTTTGGGGGTTTAGTGTTGGGGTTTAGTGTTTAGGGTTTCGTGTTTGGGGTTTCGGTTTGGTGTTTAGGGTTAGGGGTTGGGTTGAGGGTTTGGGGTTTGGGGTAGTGTTGGGGTTTAGGGTTAGGGGTTTGGGGTTTCGGGTTTAGGGTTTAGGTTTGGGGTTTAGGGTTTGGGGTTTAGTGTTTGGGGTTTCGTGTTTGGGTTTCGGGTTTGGTGTTTAGGGTTAGGGGTTTGGGGTTGAGGGTTTAGTGTTTAGGGTTCGTGTTTGGGGTTTCGGGATTGGTGTTTAGGGTTAGGGGTTTGGGGTTTAGGGTTTGGGGTTAGGGTTTGGGTTTCGTGTTGGGGTTTCGGGGTTGGTGTTTAGGGTTAGGGGTTTGGGGTTTAGGGTTTGGGTTTAGGGTTTAGGGTTTTAGGGTTTAGGGTTTAGGGTTTAGTGTTTAGGGTTTAGGGTTTGGGGTTTGGGGTGTAGGTTTTGACAACATTAAAAATAACATATATCCATGAAAGACTATATTCGTAAAAATAACACTACCGACATGATCGAAAAGTCATATCCAAGTGATTATTCTATAAACATATCCAAGTGATTATTCCATAAACATATCCAAGTGATTATTTCATAAACATATATATGACCGATATAAATAAATGTTTACATATCTAAACCAAATTATCTAAGTGATTATTCCTCCTCCATCTAACACATGCAAAGGACACACCGTTGATGAGAGGACGACGACGGACGACGGCGAGGATGATGTCGCGGTGAGGACGACAACAGACGACGCCGAAGATCACGTTGCGGTGAGGATCACACGGTGAGGATGACGGCGGACGGCGCGGTCAACGCGACCAATCTCTTTTATCTACATGTGTGTAAACATAATATTTTGTTAGGGTAAAAACTATTTTCTATTTTCAATTCATATGGATTTCTATTTTCCTTTTCCTATTACACACACAGTGCACACACACTTTAATTACACACTACACACGCACACGCACAAACACTTCACACACACACGCACGCGCGGTGGCACTCCTCACCGGCAGCGCGAGGACGGAGGCACACGGCCGGAGCGGCCGCGAGACGACGGCGAGGACGAGACACGACGGCACAAGGGGAGCAACGGCCGGCGGCGAATGGCGAGGATGTCACGACGGGGCACCTTTAGTCGCGGTGAGGATGGCGGCGACGGACTACATGTGTAAAAACATACTATTTTGTTAGGGTAAAAAACATTTTCTATACATATTTTCTATAAATATATATTCATTTTTCTATGAACATATATAATTGTCCAAAGGAACACATGATTCATTCTTTTTTCTTTTTCTTTTTCTTTTCTATACACTGCACACACACACACACGGCGAGCAGACCGGCCGGCGAGCACCACCACGGCGAGCAGACCGGCCGGCGAGCACACGCACACACAACACACGCACACACCGGCGAGCATCACCACGGCGAGGACGACGGCGCGCGGCGAACGGCGAGCACCACGACGAGGACGACGGCGCCGGCGAGCACCACGGCGAGCAGACCGGCCGGCGAGCACACGCACACACAACACACGCACACTCCGGCGAGCACCACCACGGCGAGGACGACGGCGCGCGGCGAACGGCGAGCACCACGACGAGGACGACGGCGCCGGCGAGCACCACGGCGAGGACGGCAGGCGCGCGCGCGCGGCGAACGGCGAGGACGAGTCGCGCGGCGGCGCGCCCGCGCGAGAGGAGACGCGGCGAGGGCCGAAGATCGACGGAGGGAGGAGGGGGCGGGGCGGGAGAGGACGACGGGGAGGCGGACGTCGGCGAGAGAGCTCGAGGAGGACGACGGAGGAGGAGGCGGCGGCGTGGAGGCGGGCGGCTCGGGCGTCTGACGTCGATCTGAGGAAGGAGGGCACTGTGTCCTATAGGCGGGGAGGCTTTAGTCCCGGGCCGTGGCACCGCCCGGGACTAAAACACCTTTAGTCCGGGGCGTAATCCCACCCGGGACTAAAGGGGGTGACTTTTAGTCCCGGGTGGTATTACGGCCCGGGACTAACACCTTTAGTCCCGGGGCGTAAGCCCACCCGGGACTAAAGGGGGTGACTTTTAGTCCCGGGTGGTGTTACGGCCCGGGACTAAAGGTTCCTTCAGTCCCGGGTGGTGCTACGGCCCGGGACTAAAGGGTCTTCTCCCGCCTTTATTTTTGGGTTTTCTGTGTTTTGGGTTTTGAATTAGGTTTTGGGTATATTAATATGTTGTAATACTTGTTATTTGCATAGTAAATTCAATATTTGGCATAAAATTACTTAAAATAACATTTGTGTTTCCTTTTACCTTATTGTATAGTAGAAAATTTTGTAACATAAATTCTTTTCTTTCTTATAATAACAAATATAAATGTAAAGAAAAATTTATATTTTGTTAATGCAAAAATAAAATGTTAAATTTAAATATCTGAAACAACCGGTGCTCGATAGGAAAATATTTTTGTATTATATGAACGTTAAATTTTGGGTTGTTTATCTTTTATTGTCCAAATAAGTTGGCACGGGTGAGGAAACCAATAAGTTTGTGTTTTTTCGGAGATGGTTTGCTACTTTTTCCGGTTTAACTGAATTACCGCACACTTGCACCCAATAATTATAGGTTCAATTGGGCCTACCAACAAAATAATCCAGAATTGAGCCAAACTTTTACCAACTTTTATCTCATTCGACATAGAAAAAATGTAATAATTAAAATAATGATCAGAAAAATCTAACACCACTTGTGGGGCATCAAGTTGGGCTCATATGCTTGCCAAAAATAAATCAAGTCATTTCGACAACGACATCAACGAACCATGACTATGCATAATCATTATTAGCTGTAATATATAATATTAGTTAAAACATCACTATATATATATCAAGCGGGTACACTGGTGATCTTTTTCTTGACGTATGTTCCTTGGTCATGATCATGTCGTAACCATGGAGTCTCCTCAGCATTTAGCAGGATGCTTGGGTCTTTGGTAACACTGAAGGGCGGTATTCGGTCATCCCTTTCATAATCTTCTGACATGTCTGACTTGTCCTCAATTCCCACGATGTTTCTTTTTCCTGAAAGAACTATGTGGCGTTTTGGCTCTTTGGTTAATTATCATCATTTTTCCCTCTCTGGGTTTTGTAGACATGTCTTTCACGTAGAACACTTGAGTCACATCAGCAGCAAGGACGAATGGTTCACCTTTGTATCCAATATTGTTGAGATCCACTGTTGTCATTCCATACTCCTTGTCAACTGTTACTCCGGCTCCGGTCGCCTTGACCCATTGGCATCGGAACAAAGGGACTTTAAAATCAGGTGCGTAGTCTAGTTCCCAAATCTCCTCTATGCGGCCATAATATGTTTGCCTCTTCCCAGATGGGTCTGTGGCATCTACGCGAACACCACTGTTTTGGTTCGTGCTCCTTTGATCTTGGGCCATGGTGTAAAATGTGTTTCCATTGATCTCATACCCTTTGTACGTGAGGATGTGCCATGACGGTTGCCTAGCCAACAAATATAGTTGCTCATCAATATTGTTATTACCCAGACATTCCTTTCGCAACCAAGTGCTAAAAGTATTCATGTGCTCACGTGTTATCCAAACTTCATTCTTCTCTGGAAATTGGGATCGTAGGAACTCCTTGTGTACATCGATATATGGATCCACCACGGCTGAGTTTTGAAGAACTGTGTAGTGCGCTTTATTGAAATAATCATTCCCCGTACCGATATATGTTTTCTTCCCTAGTGTCCCCTTTCCACATAGCCTCCCCTCGTGCCGCGATTCAGGAACACCAATCGGGTCAAGGTCAGGAATGAAGTCAACACAGAACTCAATGACCTCCTCTGTCCCGTAGCCCTTGGCGATGCTTCCTTCTGGCCGAGCACGTTGGCGAACATATTTTTCAGTACTCCCATGAACCTCTCAAAGGGGAACATGTTGTGTAGGAACACAGGACCGAGAATATGAATCTCCTTGACCAGGTGAACTAGGAGGTGTGTCATGATATTAAAGAAGGATGGAGGAAACACCAACTCAAAGCTCACAAGACATTGAACCACATCATTCTGTAGAGTAGCCAGTTCTAGTGGATTAATTGCCTTCTGAGAAATTGCATTGAGGAATGCACAGAGCTTCACAGTGGCAAGACGTACATGTGGAGGTAGAATTCCTCTTAAAGCAACCGGAAGCAATTGCGTCATAAGCACGTGGCAGTCATGCGACTTTAAGTTTAGGAATTTCTTCTCTTGCATATTTATTATTCCCTTTATATTGGAGGAGAATCCAGATGGGACCTTGATGCTGTTTAGGCATTCAAACATGATTTCCTTCTCTTCATTGCTAAGAGTGTAGCTAGCAGGTCTTAAGTAATGGCGTCCATCATCTGTCTTCTCTGGATGTAGGTTGTCTCGTTCTTTCATGCGCTGCAACTCTTGTCGTGCTTCAAGTGTATCCTTAGACTTCCCGTACACACCCATGAATCCTAGAAGGTTGACACAAAGATTCTTTGTCAGGTGCATCACGTCGATCGCGTGGCGGACCTCTAGTACATGCCAATAGGGTAGCTCCCAAAATATTGACTTCTTCTTCCACATGGGTGCGTGTCCCATAGCGTCTTTCGGAACAGGTTCACTGCCCGTCCCCTTTCCAAAGACTACTTTCACATCCTTAATCATCTCAAGTACATCTTCCCCAGTTCTGTTGCGAGGCTTGCTCCGGTGGTCTGTCTCACCTTTAAAATGCTTGCCTTTCTTTCTAACCTGGTGATTCATCGAAAGAAAGAAATCGACGATGCCCAAGATACACTACCTTTCTACATTTTTTCAAATATACACTATCCATGTCATCAAAACAATGTGTGCATGCATTATATCCCTTGTTTGACTGTCCTGAAAGATTACTTAGAGCAGGCCAATCATTGATTGTTACGAACAACAATGCTCGCAGGTCAAAGTGTTCCTGTTTGTAATCATCCCACACACGTACACCTGATTTACTCCATAAAAGTAGGAGTTCCTCAACTAATGGCCTCAGGTAGACATCGATATCGTTGCCAGGCTGCCTCGGGCCTTGGATGAGCACGGGCATCATAATGAACTTCCGCTTCAAGCATAACCACGGAGGAAGGTTGTACATACATAGAGTAACAGGCCACGTGCTATGACTACTGCTCTGTTCCCCAAAAGGATTCATCCCGTCCGTACTTAAACCAAACCTTAAGTTTCTAGCATCTTTTGCTAATTCTGGGAATTCTCTGTCTATTGCTCTCCACTGGGACCCATCTGCAGGGTGTCTCAACATGTTGTCTACCTTACGGTCTTCTTTGTGCCATCGCACCAACTTTGCATGGTCCTGTTTCTGAACAGACGTTTCAGGCGTGGTATTATAGGAGCGTACCACATAACCTTGGCCGGGATTTTCTTCCGGGGACGTTCTTCACCCTCAACATCGCCAGGGTCATCTCGCCTGATCTTATATCGTGACGCGTTACATACAGGGCATTCGTCCAAATTCTCGTATTCCTTGCCACGGTACAGGATGCAGTCATTAGGACATGCATGTATCTTCTGGATTTCTAAACCCAAAGGACAGACCACTTGTTTTGCTTCGTACGTAGTGGCGGGTAATTCGTTAGGCTTCGGAAGCATCTTTTGTTTTATAATCTTCAATAATTGTCCAAATGCCTTATCAGATACACCATTCTGTGCCTTCCATTGTAGCAACTCAAGTGTTGTGCCTAACTTTTTTTGTCCATCTGCAGCAGACGGATATAGTAATTTCCTGTGATCCTCTAGCATACATTCAAACTTAGCCTTCTCCTTATCACTTTCGAAATCTCTGTGCATCACGAATGACATCACCAAGAGCATCATCTTCAGCGACTGTGTCTCCTGCACTTGCCTCTTCTTCACCTTCCTCCATTGCAGTATCACCAAAGTCACCGTATTGAGCAATAATGTCATCGTCAGGGTCCAATTGTTCTTCTTCACCTTCTTCCATCATAACCCCAGTTTCTCCATGCTTCGTCCAACAACTATAGTTTGGCATGAAACCCGACTTGAACAAGTGTGAGTGAAGACTCCTTGAGCTAGAATATTCCTTCGAATTATTACAAAGGGCACATGGGCAGCACATAAAACCATTCCGCTTGTTTGCCTCGGCCACTCTTAAAAAATAATGCACGCCATCAATGAACTCTTTTGAGCGACGATCGACATTGTACATCCAGTGACGTGTCATCGTCTGCATTATATGACATATCACATAATTATATCGATCTCTCATTCTTATAAACAAATAAAAAATTATAAAATGTCTGACATAAAATTTAGTAAGAATCACTGGTGGCATAAAAGTAGTAGCAGTTGAACTTGTCTAATTAATTAATTATTACATCAAGATAACAGTGCAGCCTAATCCACTTGGCCACAACCAAAGCAACTAACAACACATGCACATTTCTCCCACATCACAGTCCAACAAGATGTACTGTCTGCCACTCCAACCGGATAGGAAGGTAAGGTAGGGGTAGGTGCAGTAGGAATTGAGTTGATTCTTGAGTTAAAAGCATCTAGAGCTGCAGAAGCTTCCTCAAAAGACTTGTACTTTTTATGCACAGCTCCCTTAACTTTGAGGACATACTGACTGCACTCGGCCCAGCTGGTGTAAATACCTGGTTTGGTGCCCTCGAAAACAACATACCAACCAGGCATCCTTCTGCGTTTTGTAAACTAAAGTATTATATATTTCTAATTTCTGTAAACAACTAATTTAACTGATCTCTATTTCTCCAAAATAATAAAATATATAATTAAACCGGTCACATTTGTAAACTAAAGTATTATATATTTCTAATTTCTGTAAACAACTAATTTAACTGATCTCTATTTCTCCAAAATAATAAAATATACTAATTAAAACGGTCACATTTTGTAAACTAAATTATTATATATTTCTAATTTCTGTAAACAAATGATTTAAATGATCTCTATTCCTCAAAAAAACTAATTAAACTGTCACATTTTCTAAACTAAAGTATTATATATTTCTAATTTTTATGTAAACAAATGATTTAAATGATCTCTATTTCAAAAAAAACTAATTAAACCGGTCACATTTTCTAAACTAAAGTATTATATATTTTGTTTTCTAAACCGGTCACATTTCTCTAAAAGACTAAAATAAACTAATAATAAACGGTCATATTTGTTTTTAGATTAATAATTTGAACTATCAAGTCAATGAACTCAAAATAGCTACAAAAATGAATAACTTAAGCTAGTAACCTTTCAACGAGTCGATGGCGGTGTAGATGTGATGAAATAAATCAATCGCCGGAGATGTGTTAACAAACAAAAATCACCGGAGGAGAAGAGAGCAAACAAGCAAGCAAGAGCAAGCAGTGACTGAATGAAGAAAAATGAAGACAGGAGCTCGGGCACGGCTGGAGGGTAGAAGAACATTTCAAATATAGGGAGGGACATTTAGCCCGGTCCTTATTCCCAGCCGGGGCTAAATGTTGGCATTTAGCCCGGCTGGGTACACCAACCGGAACAAAACCTTTTAGTCCCGGTTGGTGTTACCAACCGGGGCTAAAGATGCCAACATTTAGCCCCGGCTGCATACACCAACCGGGGCAAAACCTTTAGTCCCGGTTGGTGTTACGGCCCGGGGCTAAAGATGCCAACATTTAGCCCCGGCTGCATACACCAACCGGGGCAAAACCTTTACTCCCGGTTGGTGTTACGGCCGGGGCTAAAGGCCGGTCTTTAGCCCCGGTTGGTAACACCAACCGGGACTAAAGGCCCCTCTGACAATTGAGCCGTTGGGCTGGGGAGCTTTAGTCCCGGTTGGTGTTACCAACCGGGGCTAAAGGCCTTTCTAGTCCCGGGCGCAAATTTTCCGTGGCTAATGCTGATTTTGCAAATCGTCCAAAGGCCTGTTCTCTAGTAGTGTATGCAATATGATTAGAATGTCATCGAGAGATGGCTTGGGCCCACAAGAGGTCATTCTATACTGGTAACCTGCCCTCATGTGACGGAGAGAAGTCCTATAAGTTAGGATGTAAAAAACAAGCTAGCAGTTGACGTATGAAGCAACCCCTATTTTAAGGTGCCAAATGTTTTAGATGCACTATTTTCTCCTAGTTCTATGAAGACTGATAGTCTTAATGTGATCCGAGGGACTTATTTAAGTCGGGATATTAGCTATTAGAATATCCTAATGAAGTAACACACCTATATGAGTTTACCTGCTAGTCACAGTCATATGAGTGAGTAATCTCAGATACTCATGAAGGCTTGGAAGTAGACTTATATGCTTCACAAAGAGGGGGTGCTGTAGTAGCCTAGTATCATGATGGAACTTGGCGAAACTCAATTCACATAAACTGTCAATTCAAGTAGTTGTGAATGAGTGAAAAATGTGTCTAGACAGATGTTCAAATTAACAGTCTCTCTTAAAAGTCTGCTATATCAAAGAAATATGGTTTGAGACTATTACTAACACTTTAGAGTTTTATGGGATTGTTACATATATTATGGACTCGACCTATATATTTAATAAATGTAATAACTCTATAGTTTCTTATCAAATACTACCATACGTGATTTTATCCGGACGTTGACTCGACTTATATCGTTTTTGTTTATTCATCTATTAACAAGTTAAAAGAGAGAAAAGGATGCTATAAAAACACCACACTAGCGTGCGCATCTATCGCCAGCTGGGCCAAGGATGAGGGCGTGGGCGTTGTGTGGGTGTGGTGAGGCAGGCGAGCGAGCAAGCGGATGCACAGGGCGAGACTGGTTTTGGCAAATCAAGACGCTTGATTACAGGGTTCTTCCGTTTTCCTTTAAGGCGTGTTGTATTGCTTCTATTTCTATTCTGGGCATTGGCGTGAGTAGCGCAAGAGTGTGACAAAGCTGTTGACAAGCTGGAGAAGATGGAGTGAAGCGAGGAGGGTGAAATTTGCTGGGCGGCTTCGGTCGGAGAATAGAGCAAGAGAGAAGGGAAGTGACGCGGTGAGCGGTTAGGGGCATGATGACGCGGCGCTCGCCGTCCTTTAGTGTGCCACACCTCTGCTCTCGCTACAGCGAGCAAGCTGTTTTACCTTGGCATTTGGCGTGGAACGATCAAATTTGGTGGTGGCGGCGCGGCTGGCCGAGGTTCTCTACACCGGCCGTTTTCCCTTTGTACTGTAGCAAATAGTGACTAATTCCCCTCTTTTCAATTTCTCCATATTTTTGAACTACACTAAAAAAATCTCCAAAAAAAAAAGTTGTTCAAAATTTTAAACTCTACATCTTTCATTAAAGGAGTATCCTCAAATTTTGTCTAGTGTTTGAATTTTCATTTGAATTCGAATTTCACTCAAACTGATTACTCAAATTAGTTTTGATTTTTCCGAAGAACTTCAAATTTTCCAATATAAAGGAGCTTAAAATCTATAGAGATGTCTAGAAATTCTACCCGTCTATAGAGGTGGTTAGCAGTTTGACTCACCTCTAAATATATGTGTAGCACACAGTAAAATTAATAATTTTTCAAATTAAATCCAATGAAGACAAGATATACACCAAAATTGCAGTGCTTGAAGATTTGCAACTTCGTAGTTGATGAACTTTTCATCTAAAATTGTTATGGCCCAAAATTTGTTTTAAGTTTCATAATTTGAAATTTAATGCTTTAAAATAAATATAAATAACCTCAGATGAAGAAATGAGCTAAACTAAAGTTGTAGTGCTCGAAGAGATCTGCATCTTTGTAGTTGACTACCTTTTGATTTTAAAACATTTAGTGTATGTTTCAAGTTCTAGATTTTGAAATCTATTTTTTAATTTTCAAATAACCCTCGGAGGGAGAAACAACCTAAACCAAAGTTATAGTACTCGAAGAGCTATGCCACTTTAGAGTTGACAATTTTTCTAACACATTTTACACAGATTGTGTAATATGATATTTATAAACTTGTAAAACTATATGTAGAGGCTAAAAATAATTTAAAAGTTATAGTTGACAACTACTCCCCGGATAAAAAATATTTTTGCTCTTTTGAGCTCAATTTATAATTCTGGATAAAATAATTTTGAGGCGGCTGAATTTTAGCAAGTCTCTAAAATCAATTTTTAGGGACGGTTGTGGGTTCTTCTTGTCTCTAAAATAAAATCAATTCTTGATACAACTGGATACTCGTATCTGGTATTTGGTTCATGGACTAAAGTTTAATCCTTGTCATAATGATAACTAAATATAAGCCAATTATAAAACTAATTATAAAGATGAGACTAATCGAGAAATGAATAAGCCTCTAACCCTCTATGGACCATTTTCCGTATGTAAAATCACTTTCCCTTTTAGTGCTGCTCGACATACTGCTCGTCTCAAAGTTTTCTGATGAAATTTATAATTTTTTTATCAGTTTATTTTTAATACACCTAAGTTAGTGACGTAGCATTTTCCATCCACCAACTGTATGACCAAAAAGGATGAACAGTGTACATTTATAGTGTGCATGCACTACAGGAGAACGAGGCTTCGCCGAGTGCTGGAAGCACTCGGCGAAGGCCCTTTCGCACTCGGCGAAGGCTTCGCCGAGTGCCGCACTCGGCGAAGGGCACTCGGCGAAGAATTTCACGGCAAAGAGGTTCTTTGCCGAGTGCCAAATATCGGGCACTCGGCGAAGGCTCTTCGCCGAGTGCTGACATATTTGGCACTCGGCAAAGAAAAAAATAAAAAAACCCCGAAAAAAAATAGGGAAAATTTTTTATTTAATTGGAGGAGGGGCCCACTGGGCAGCGCCCACTTGTCGCCCTCAAAATCGCAAGTTCTACTATTTTTCACACAATTTCTCTCACGCAGTCAGCAGGATTCGAACTCACAACCTCGTTCGCGCGGAGCCTCCTCTACCACTGCACTACACACTCATATACGTTATCTCCGTTTCGATTACCCATATATTATACTAAACCATGTGTAACTTGCTTATTTGAGGCCCTAAACGAATTCAAATCAAAAAATTGTAAACTACAAAGTTTTCTAACTTTTCAAGATCTACAACTTTTATTTTGGTAGTTTTTCCATCCGAGGTCGTTTATAAAAATTTGAATTTTAAATTTTACAATTTGAAATGTAGTTTTCGTTGACAAGATGATTTTAAATCAAAAAGTTGTCAACACCAAAGTTTCATAACTTTTCGAGATCTACAACTTTCATTTTGGTCATTTCTCCACATGAGGTATTTTGAAAAATTTGAATTTTAAAATTTTCAAATTCGACGCAGTTTTGCATAACTAGATGACTTCAAATTAAAAAGTTATCAACTACAAACTTTCAAAACTTGTCAAGATCTACAAAGTTTATTTTTGGTTGTTGGACTATTTGTGCATCCGACATTGTGGTTCTAATATTATTCATAAACATTATATATCACTCTTGTAGTTTTAAACTACCGGAGAGATATATAAGATTTGTGAACGAATTTATTTTAAGTTTGTCAAATGAAAAAATCACCAAAACAAAATTGTTCATCTTGATAAGTTAACCAACTTTGTAGTTAAAAACTTTTCATTTGGATTAATTTACTGCATCAAAATATAATTTAAAAACTGACTTTGCCGAGTGTCAGAAAAAAAAAACACTAGGCAAAGAGCTCTTTGCCGAGTGCCACGTGGCTGGCACTCGGCAAAGGCACCTCTTTGCCGAGTGCCAGCCACGTGGCACTCGGCAAAAAACCGCCCACGTGGCACAGTTCGGGGGACATTCTTTGCCGAGTTCGCCGAGTGCCACGTGGCCGGCACTCGGCAAAGAGCCCCTCTTTGCCGAGTGCCGGCCACGTGGCACTCGGCGAAGAACCGCCCACGTGGCACAATTCGGGGCCACATGCTTGCCGAGTGCCACGTGGCTGGCACTCGGCAAAGAGGGGCTCTTTGCCGAGTGCCGGCCACGTGGCACTCGGCAAAGCATGCTTTGCCTTGTGTTGGCCCTTTGCCGAGTGCCAGATTTGCGGCACTCGGCGGCAAAGAGGCTCTTCGCCGAGTGCCCGAAATTGGCACTCGGCGAACTCCCAGGCACTCGGCGAAGATTGATTTTCCCGTAGTGATGCACACATGTTGCAGCTGCAGCATGTCCATGTACTGTATGTAACTGCAAGCAGCCAGTGGCCCAGTGCCCAACTGCCCATGCCTTCCCGCCGGCGCGGCCACAACGTAACTGCGGCCGGCGGCTGGCAACTCACCGGCGTACTTTTTTTTTTGTTTTTTGATGCAGCTGGCAACTGTTGATTCGCTCGTCCACTTCGTTTCGACTGCCTCTGGCTGCTCCGACCGGCCGGCCGGCCGGTTCACGTCGGCGGTCCGCCTATAAGAAGATGGACAGAGCAGCTGACGAGCATGCACGCGGCCGGCCAGGCCCCGCCGGTAGAGATATCATCAGCCGGTCGATGGCGGACCACACCATGCCATGCATGCATATGTGTCGACCAGGGGTTGTCTCTTTGCTATGTGAAACAGGTCGGCAGTCCGGCCTATTCAGCAAGGTCACCTGCGGCTGCAGCTGGAGCCTGCCTTGAGTATGCATGAGCATGAATGACCTGGTTGCGTATACTACATCGCTAGCTTGATTCAGACAAACTGTTCCCTTCTGGCCCTCGTCGTCTCTAGCCTGTGGCCATGAAGTGGTTGTCTTTGGAGACTTCAAGACTGCCTGCTGCGGTGCTGCCTAGCTGCTGGACTAGGAAGGCCTTGCTCGGTTACGTCGGAACGGAGCTGTTTTGGCTGGATTGATTTAATTTATTCGGTTTTGAATCCAGTCCAAAACAAATAGTCGTTCGGTTGAGATTTAGTTCCGAATGGATTGATATGACCTGATTTTAATTTAACTTATTTTTTATGCACTAAGTCCCAGATTTGTTCCCCTTCTAGTGAGGCCAGGAACGGAAACAACCAGATCAAGTGAATCAAGTGAATCTCTTTAGTTCACTCATTCTCGGTCTAAAATGGTTCCAGACCCTATTTCAATCCAACGTAACTGAAAGGCCTAACTGCTCTAGGTACTACATGATATATATTATTTCGATGCAATGGACTACATGATTTGAACACCAAAGTTATTTGGAACTAATAAATCCTTTGTTTACAGCTCTAATATTGTGTGTAGAAGGGCAGCAAAAGTGTCAAAATTAGCAAGCTAATTACTCATAAGCATTTCACTTCATAGTATCGATTCTTTAAACATGATATATTGTCCAAACTTCACAGTAAAAAATATACTTGCTCACTAACACATCAACCTGCATCATCAACATGTAAAAAAACCTCATGTATGCCTCATATGTCAAGTTGCCAACTCAACCGTAAACCATGAACTTGAAGAAATGGCACCAACAGCAAGCAAGATCAATCAATCAACATGTAGGGCAAGAGAAATACTGAATCATAAGTAGATATCTCTCATACATGAAGTTCTTTGTTTGCTTCAGTTGGTTGGAGATGTTGGCGTTACTTGAGGCATATCTTCTTTGGTCCTGAAAGGACCGTGACGCCTAAGAGGGAGGGTGAATTAGACAACTAAAAAACTTACTGTAAATTATGGCCTCTAATTACCACCTAGTCAAAACCTATGTAAGAAAGAAAACTATCTAAGTGTGCAACTATGATTTTGCTAGGTGTGTAGCTATCTCTACCGCAAAAGAGTTATGCGACCTAGGTTCCAATCCTATCAACTAAGCTAGGAAAGGTAAAGCATATAAATTAAGGTAGCAAGGTAAATACGGAAGCTAAAGAGCAAGGTAGAGATGCAAACTCCCGTTGACGACTCCGGTATTTTTACAGAGGTATCGAGAAGCACGCAAGCTTCCCCTAGTCCTCGTTGGAGCCCCTCGCAAGAGCCAAGCTCCCGTCGGGTAACTCCGTTGATAGCTCCGGTCCTTCCCACACGCAAGTGGGTCTCCGGTATAAGCCACTCGTGGCAATGCCTCTCCCAGATGCTCTCTCCCTCTCTCCACTATCAAGCTTCCGGCTGAACCGCCGCGGGTCTTGTTCCCTTCGATACACGGTGGCGGCCACACCACAAACAACGCGGTTGGTGTGGTCTCGCAAGACTACAAGCCCCTCCGATGTACAACAATGGTGCGCGCAGGCACCGAGTAGCAAGAGGTCTGCAAACCTCACTAAACACTAGGCCTAAACCTAGAGCAAGCGCATGAACGGTGGTCTAACTAGCCTAACCACTTCGCAAAGCACCTACACTAATCACCATGTGAATCACTAAGCACTATGCATATGGAGGAACTAATATGGTGTGGCAACACCCTTGGTATGTTTCTTGCTCCTCCACACCTCTTTGGCTGATTAGAGGTTATATAGGCCCTCAAGCAAATAGAGCTGTTGGGGGGCTGAAAACAGCTTTTTGTAGAGTATCGGATGCTACAGTGAAGACATTGGACACATCCTATGCTCATATGTTGAGTATGCGTTGGAAAACTAGCTGTTAGACCTTTTTTTCGGGGGCAGCAGACGCTCTGGTGCAGGCATTGGACGCTGCATCGGACTCTACTATAACACTGTTCATTCTGGGCCGATTTTAGAGAGCATGGGGACGCTGGCATCAGAGCGTCCTATGCTCCGGCATCAGATGCGTCTGTTGCTCTTTTTCCAGCGAGACAAGCTTTCATATTTTGGGCATCTGATGCTCTTTTCCAGCGAGACAAGCTTTCATATTTTGGGCATAACTCTTAGCTCCAAACTCCAATTTTGATGATCTTGGACTTTTCGGAAAGCTAATGAAAATCTCTACAGCTTATGCTAGTGTCATACCAGTTTAAGCAGATCCAAAATCATGAGACAGTTCTAATTCAATCAGCTCTTGTCTCGGCTTGAGCGGCTCAACTTTGTTTTGCGTCCGGGCCTCTGTTTCTTGTGTCTTGAACTTTGCTTGGTCTTTGTAAGCCTTCAATACATCTTATAGGGTATTGTTGGAGGTGTTGGTCATTTGATCACCATATTGCCTTTGTCCAAGTCACGTTTGCACCCTATTGGACTACAAAAACAAACACTTGCAAACACATTAGTCCAATTTGGTTATGTTGATCATCAAACACCAAATCCAAATTTAATGGGTCGAGATCCATTTTCCTTACAAGTCCTTTTATAGATGTTGGGTGTGTTCTTAAGTGTATCGTCGATATAAATATCTCTTGGCATCAGTCTATTCGAGGGATTCTATTACCGCCACTAGTATTCTCTTAGGTTATATGGAGTTGTAGGGATTATTTCCCCATCAGGTATTCTCTTAGGTTATGTAAAGTTCTTTCGAGGCCCATTTAGATGCTTGGAATTGAATTCATTTTACAATCATAATTTAGAGACATTAATTAAGCTAATATGATCATATATGGATTATATTTGTATATTATTGTTGCTTATACAGAGAGATACTCATATGTTGGATTTCTATCATAGGGGAGTGAGTAAAGAGAATGTTATAAGTTGCAAAGTAGTAATATAGTATGGTGATCTATTTCCTCTCTCACACTATGAATTTGAGATAGAATATCTGTGTGAACCTGGGAAGTAGTGGAACGTCAAATTCCAAGATAAAATAGGCTAGTTTATGAGTGAATTTCAATTTCTCCAAAATGAAGGAATCGAACGGGCCTTAGATTAAAGTATTGCTTATGGTTGTCAGCTCGCTTTTGGTCATTGACATTTAGTTAGACTAGCTAGTTGGCTATTTGACATTGCTTGTAGGACCTGTTGTTCAGATGTGCAGTTTGTGGCAGAATTGGATGGCATCAGTTGAGGGGCACTTTCTTGTCCTTTGGCGTTTGCTATGCTGGCTAAATGCATCATTTATCTTTAGTGCAATAGAATCAGTTTCAGATGGAACCAGTATCCAGTGAATAAAGTTGATAGTAGATATCAGATTGAATCGAGACGATATGATATGATAATCCAACAGATTAAATTTTAGTGATGACGTGGCTTAATGTGGTTACAGAGAGTTAATGATCCTTAGTGGGTTCCATCTATATATACAGGTTATATAGATAGTGTCACTTATCGAGATGATCTGCACGATTACATTTAGGAGATGTGTAATATATAACAAGCCTTTGAACATGCATCTTCGAGAGAGCATTTCCAGCGGCTATATAAACAGAAAACATGCATCTTCGACCTAAATAGGTCCCCTACTCTATATTTGACTAGTAGAGCAACAAAAACTCACCTCCAAGAGGCCAACTACTTGGGCTCTTATATTTGTTGGCTACCTAAATGTCCTCCCAACTACCCATTCCTACGTAGGGGCTATATTTTACGATTGGATCGTTTCTTTCCCCTGCCACAAGCTTGATGTCTCCCCTGCCTCCGCCTCTTGCTCGATCATCCTTGGCCGATCAGTCTGCCTGACAACATCTCTCCAACCTCAACTCCTCTTTAGCCGATTGCAACCCGCCCGATGACGACTCCCTGATCTAGCTCTCCTGATCGATCTCTTCTGTCAGACGACACCTCCCTAATTGCTGTCTACTCCTTGCCCGTTGTTTGCCTCCTACCCTGGCTCCTACTTATACAAGGATCCTAGTTCCTCTTTGGCCGATTCGGCCCACCCGACACTGTCTCCACCTGACCTCACCTCCTCCACACCTAGATAGTGTTTGGTTAGTGCTTTTGTAGTGTAAATAGATAACGGAGGGGATCCGATTGCGTTAGTTTTGTTTGTTTCAGGTTATCCCGCAATCCGCAACACCGTAAACGAATACAAGCATATAGAAAATTGATACTGGTGCTCCTTGGCTTTAATCCCATCTAGGCAGCGAGTCGAGATCCCACCGAGCATCGACCATTGGCTATTTGCATTTATATGGTTGAACCAAACAAAATCAGAAATTGACTCCATCTGTTACCATTAACGTTGTTTTCCACTCCCTTTACGTTTGCTTTTACGGTGCGCAACCAAACAACACACTAGTGTCGCTGCTCCTCACCTGAAACTGATTCCATCTCCTCCCTCTCGAACCGAGACACGAAACCCCCAAGGGCACGGGAGCCTCGCACAGCTCACCAGCCTGCACATTGCCCTTGGCATGGTCAGCTAGTGCCGACCGAGTCAGCCATGCATCCTCCTCTCCGTGTTGCTTTTGTTAGTACATGGAGGTGGTGGGGAAGGAGATAGAAATAAGGAAGGGATGTTCTATGTGTGAAATTGCAAGAGAGAGAAATTTGGAAGGGCTGCTATGACTTAGAAATAGTTTAGGGTTCTAATGAAAAAAAAATATGGATCTTGTTTTATAGTTAGTGCTAGACGATGGCTGAAAGCAAGCCTCTAAAAAATAGGAGGGTTATCTAAATTCTAAACAGACAAGTAGGAGGTCTGCTTTAAACAGTACTGTTGGAGATGCTCTTGGTCCGCTGCCAATAGTCTTGTAGAAATTATTGCTAGTAGAACTTATAAGCCGGCTCATAAACTAAAATGACTGATTGATTTGCGGTGAGAGAAAAATTACTATTTCATGACTGATTTGTATGGATTAAAGTCGATTTATAACTCAAACGAAACCGAGCCTAAATTGAAGCCACCCAGTTACCTATGATATTGGTGACTGGTCACACCACCACATTTAATGATCTGGTCATGTCATGTCTTTGTATGTACTACCTTTCTATGGAAAAAATTTGTCCAGCAGCATGTACTCCCTTCGTCCCTAAATAAGTGTCGTTATTGGTGTGCATGTCACGTGTTTCACTCAATTTATAGAAAATATGTGCAATATTTATAATATGTGAATATGTGCAATATGTAAAGATCTTTCCGATAATACTAATTACTTAGTATAAATATTAATATATTTTAATATACAATTGTCGATAACTTTTTCTCGGGAAGCGAGAACGAACAGTTGGGACAGAGGGAGTACTCTCTTCATTCCAAAACAGTATGCATTTACACAGAAAGTATCAACATCTATGCTAATAGATTTGCTATGAAAATATATTGCATTGTTGATTTAGTTACATACTCTTATTCAGTGATATACTCCCACCGTCCCTAAATAAGTGTCGCCGTTGTGTGTGCGTGTCACGTGTTTGACTCAATTTGTAGAAAATATGTGCAATATTTATATCTCCAAATAATTTTTGTTAAAAAACTAGATGTAAAGATCTTTCCATGATACTAATTACTTAGTATAAATCTTAATATTTTAATATATAATTGCCGGTAGCTTTTCTCGGGGAAGCGAGAACGACACTTATTTAGGGACGGAGGGAGTAAGTGTCATTAGAGCTTTCCTTTATAGATTCAGCGAAACTTGAAACTTGATTTTATTTATTTCTTTGTTTATTTGGATGAGGGAATAAGAAGACTGATCTGTGATCAAGCATGGACCTATTCGTATGCATCTGTTACTGACTTCCTAATGGATAAACGACTCTAGCTAGTATACCATGTATGCTACATTGGTCTAGATTCTGGTATATACGGTAGTTTGCTGTTTCAAATATCGTGTTATTAAAAAAGACCGACAGAAGAATTGTCATTCAATAGTTTTCGCTGCTTACATTAAGAGGCACACCATGTAGTCATATGGTCTACAAGGCCGATCACTGTAGCAGGATCAGACTTTGCCGAGTGCTGCTTGCAGCACTCGGCAAAGAGCCTTTTTGCACTCGGCGAAAGCTTCGCCGAGTGCCGCACTCGGCAAAAAAGCACTAGGCAAAGAAAATGTTGGCAAAGGCTTTGCCGAGTGCTAACTTATTAACACTCGGCAAAGAAAAAACGAAAAAAATCTAAAAAAACAGAGAGAAAACTTTATTATAAGGGGTAGGGGCCCACTGGGCAGCGCCCACCCGTCCCTCCGAAATCGCAAGTCCTGTTATTTTTCACGCAATTTTCTCTCACGCAGTCAGCAGGATTCGGACTCATGACCTCTCGTTCGCGCGAAGCCTCCTCTAACCATTGCACTACACATATACGTTCCATCTCCGTTTCGGTTACCCATATATTATACTAAACCGAGTGTAACTTGCTTATTTGAGGCCCTAAATGAATTCAAATCAAAAGTTGTCAACTACAAAGTTTTCTAACTTTTTGAGATCTACAACTTTATTTTGGTAGTTTTTCCATCTGAGGTCGTTTATAAAAATTTGAATTTCAAATTTGACAATTTGAAACGTAGTTTTCATTGACAAGATGATTTCAATCAAAAAGTTGTCAATACCAAGTTTCATAACTTTTCAAGATCTACAATTTCATTTTGGTCATTTCTCCATCCGAGGTATTTTGAAAAATTGAATTTTAATTGTTTTCAAATTCGAACGCAGTTTTACATAACTAGATGACTTCAAATTAAAAAGTTATCAACTACAAATTTCATAACTTATCAAGATCTACAAAGTTTATTTTGGTTATTTGACCATTTATGCATCTGACATTATGGTTCTAATATTATTCACAAACATTATATATCACTCTTAGTTTCATAAACTACCTGAAAGATATGTAAGATTTGTGAACGAATTTATTTTAAGTTTGTCAAATGAAGAAATTACCAAAATAAAAATTGTTCATCTTGATAAGTTAAACAACTTTGTAGTTGAAACTTTTTCATTGGATTAATTTACTGCTTCTTCATAATGTAATTTAAAAACTGGCTTTGCCGAGTATAAAAAAACACTCAGCCAAAAAAAAAACACTCGGCAAGATTTTTTTGCCGAGTGCCAGAAAAAAACACTCGCGCAAGAATTTCTTTGCCAAGTGTTGTTTTGGCACTCGGCAAAGAATTCTTGCCGAGTGTATTTTTTCTGGCACTCGGCAAAGAAATCTTTGCCGAGTGTTTTTTTCTTTGCCGAGTGTTTTTATTTGGCACTCAGCAAAGAAGCTCTTTGCCGAGTGCCCAGAAAAAAACACTCAGCAAAGAAAAAACACTCGATAAAGATTGGTTTTCCGTAGTGGATACACGTGTCAGGAGTTCAAGTCGCTGCATGATTCCAACCTTGGCACGGTATTTTTTTCTTTGTGTGTGCTGTTTTTGAAAAGTTCTAACTAATCTTGAAACCTCAACTCTTTAAAAAAGAGGCATCGGATTCATTATGCAAGCTTTACTAATGATTTAAAAAAACTCACGCGTGGATTCATCTTATAAGAATAGATGAGATGTCTTTCTAATTTTTCTAAATTTAATGTTACATTGTTCAATAGAAAACATCTAAACATTCAAACTAACTAGGGTGGGGAACATCAGCATTAAGCACATTCTTTTGACAGATAGGGATTGCTCATGTTTTCTATCCTCATGCTCATAACAAAATGGCTTGAGTGCATAAAATACATTGTCTGACACATAGTTGAAGTTATTAGTCTTTCTCTTTTAACCCAAGCCTCCATGCCTATCAAACTTGGGGATGGAGCTATTCTTATGACCAAATATCTCATTAATCACATCCCTAGTTATGTCATTGACTTCTCTACATCTTTGAATCGACAACATCATAACTAACAAGACAAATTTATTATTCTTTTCTTCGAGTATCCAACTATGCTTGTTGGTCTAATCTTCGGCTTTATAATAATTACCAATTGGAGTTTCTCACTAACCAATGTGCTTTTCATGGTTATAGCAATGTTCACAAGGGCTATATAACTGCTTAGACATATCTAATGGTCAAGTCTAAATCTCTCTTGATGTCACCTTTTTTTAGGAAATTGGAGGGGAATCCCCTGCTAAACTCATTTTACAAATTAGTCTGTACAGAAGGATACATTTACAACGAACTAAAAAGAAAGAACTCTAAAAAGAACTAAAAAGAAGAAAGTCAATCCCCTGAAGAAGATATTTCTTTAAGGACTTGCACCTAATGTGACGGAACGACCCTAATCCCATGGCCCACGTGTCCTTGTCAACCTCTGACAGCGGAACCCATGTTCCATGTGATTAAGACCTGTTCGCCACCGGGCTACATCAGTGCCCAATGTCCGTAGGATCATCTCACAATTCGGTTACAGCATTGCATACTTTTACAAATAACATCGGAATAAAGAGCGGAAGACTTAAATAACATTAGTTTTACAAAGCAGGGTTCCAAATAGAAATTAAGGTGTAGTTATTACAAACCAAGTTCTGATAATAGAAATAGACAAAGGCAACGTAGTGGAGAACAACAAAGATACTTATAATCACCCAGCCCGAGGGTGTACAACTATTCTTCGGCCTCATCGGCCTCTTCCTGGACGATGGTCACGCAGCAGGGTGCGAGACACATCGGGGACTCTGTCATACCTGCAGCATGGGTAACAAACCCTGAGTACTGGGGTACTCAACAAGACTTACCCGACTAAGAAAAAGGGAGAAGACTCAAGAAAGAATGAGAGGCTTAGGGTAGTCAAGGTAAGGCTTAAGCAAGATCAGGTATTTTGCAGAAAAGCATTTCGTAAACCTTATTTTATTTTGGAAAGATTCAGTATTCCTCAATTCTTCATCGTTCATGATTCATTTTACATTTCAAAACATTCCTAGTTGAGAACCACTCTCCGTTGACAGTCAGTGGACCAAGTCTCCATAACCGAGGAGCAACGTTAATCCGGATAAATAATACTCAGCTGAGGATCCCTATCCACACTGCATATG
Source organism: Coix lacryma-jobi var. lacryma-jobi (assembly GCA_009763385.1). Lineage (NCBI taxonomy): Eukaryota > Viridiplantae > Streptophyta > Magnoliopsida > Poales > Poaceae > Coix > Coix lacryma-jobi. Next base: position 845,804 of record VDCT01000015.1, read on the forward strand.
TAGCACCCAAGCTTGCATATGCCAACTTGTCTACCACGATTCCTCCAAGATTGGGCCGGTCCTACGCCACCCGGAAGTACAGTACACCACTCCTATCCAGGTACGACGACCACGTGGGTACATGCTACTTCCGCCATCTCTCCACTCCAGTGCGCGGTTGTCGGTCCAATAAAGGATTCCTCGGAGCCAGAGCTTTCCGAAGTATGTGAATAGTTACAAGTCTTGACCAGCAGGCCCCCATACGGATGGTCCCTAAAGTTTTCCGTCAGCAACAAGCACCTCGGGACTCTGACCCAAGAGTACAGGTCCTGTCGGTTTTCAACCTGTCCCGGTCGGTGTTGTCAACTGTGAGTCCCGGACTACAACATGACGGCACCGTACGCGCGGACAACCTCTTCTCGACAATGACCACATGCTAGCTAGGCAAGCAGTCATCGAACGGGAAGTAAAGCCAAATTCCATAAAATTCTTTCAGTGATCACACTTTTGAAAATGGCATTTATTGCAAAGTCTAATTCAATAAGCATTGCTAAGCATTTTTCAAATACTTTTGAAAAGCAGGTATCGGGTGTATCAGTGGTCAAGGTGGGTAGTGCATCAATTAGGATAGCACACAACTCCTATATGCGGATACATGGGTGTATGCCGAGTCTCTGTGTGATGAGTGATTGTCAACGGAGATGATGCGCATGTTCTTTGGCTTGTGTTGTGCAGGTGTCGAGCACGGAGACAGTGGTCGATGGCGGGTGATTGCGAAGGTCAAGTTGCGACGTGCCGTGCCGACGGACCGGGCGCGATGAAGGATGGGCGTGCCGTGCGGCGGACGTGCCATGCCGATGTATCGGACGGTGAAGGGCGGACGTGGACTTGGACTGATGGACTGGAGGCCGGAGGATCAGCTGTGGTGGCTGGCAGCCTGCGACAGCGACAAGCGGAGAAGTGCGATCGATCATGTCGGTGGAAGGGGTGCACATGCGGTGCATCCCCTCTACGACGCCGGTTTGTTGGTAGAGCCCGGGAAAAACCAACGGTGGACGGTTTCCAGGTTTGGGCCTCAAAACCTGGGTGCTGGGTTTCCAGGTTGAGCCACAAAACCTGGGCGCGACGGTTTCCAGGTTGAGCCTCAAAACTGGGCGTGGGCCGGTTTCCGAGTTTGGGCCTCAAAACTCGGGCGCGGACGGTTTCCGAGTTTGGCCACAAAACTCGGGCTGGAGGCTGGTTTCCCGGTTTGGGCCTCAAAACCGGGGGCTGATGGAAAAGGCTGGTTTCCCGGTTTGGGCCACAAAACCGGGGGTGCAGAGTGGTGGCGGCACGTGGCGGCGATCTGAAGGTTGCGTGGAGGCGACGCGGAAGACCGTGCGGCGTGGCCGTCGGATCTACCTACCACCAGCGGGTGGACTAGAATAGCCTTAGGGTTAGGCTGGTCCGCTCTGTAAATACAGTAGTGAGGGGTAGAGTAGGAAATAGACTTAGGCTAGGTTAGTATAAGTAGTCTAGGGAGACACCCTCCTCCCTATCTCAGTTTTAGCCATCTCATTTGCTTCCTGCACTTAGGGTTTCCTGCTCTCCCATCCCCTGCTGTAGCTTGCTGAGATCCGCAGAGAGACTCACCTCTGTGTATTGTTGATTTTGAGGAAAGGAGGCCGTATCCTCCTTGTCGTAGCGTGTGTTTGCGCTTCGGCTTGCAATTCGTGGCTGTGATTTCCGTTGTGTTCATGTTCTTCGCGGAATCCTTTTTCTCCACGATTTTCCCGTCGCTTGATCTCTTTGCTCGGTTCATCTTTTGCAAATCCGTTTGAACCAAGTTGTCCTAGATCGTGAGGCACTTCTTTCCACCGAAGGAATTTACCTCTAACCTCACGGTCTAGGAGATCGATCGATTTTAGTTTCGGGTCAAGTTTTCTTCCTTCCCCGAAATTCTTCGATCCACCGTTTTGGAGATAGGTTCGAGCCATGATCTCTTAAAGATAGCTCACTATACTCCTTGTGACTCATCTCACCAAGTTTGATCCCTAGAGGAATTGTTTTGGGTGAGATAGAGGCAAATCGGTGGACGAACGGGGCTGCAGCGAGTCGACCGGACGCTCAGTCGGGGTGACCGGACGCTCGGCCGTGAGTCCGGTCGATGAACAGCACGTAGCCGTGTCTTCACTTTGACCGGACGCTCCATTCATGTTTTGACCGGACGCATCGCTTTCACTGTTCATCGTGCTTGTTGTCGTTTCTGACCGGACGCACTGCTCTCGACCGGACGCTCCGTACTCGTGAGTCCGGTCGCGAACAGTAAGGTTCCAGAGCCGATTTTTGTTGACCGGACGCGTCCGGTCCCTGCTGACCGGACGCTGGCCAGAGTCCGGTCGATCCAGTTCGACGCGTTTTCATCCGCAGTTTGTTCGTTCGTCTTTCGATTCGTGATTCGTTTGTGGCGTTGGATTTCTAACTTCGTGCTCTACAGAATTTGGGCTTCCCGCTTTACAAAATAGCCTGAATCCCCCTCGCGTTGCTCGGGGGAGGTTGAGGTTACCCAAAACCCATCCCGTCACTAGTTGACTTGCGTGAACTTGGGTGAGGAAGTTTTTGTGGTGCCTCGCTGTGATCCCTGGGATCATCCACCCTCTTCCAAGGGTCGTGGGCATCACGTTTTTGGTAGTAGTTCTTGGGGATTGATTTTGGGACACTTGGCCAAAGTCTCGTGAGAAATTTTATTGGCTCCCATTCACCCCCCCCCTCTGGTCGCCTTGCTTTTGCATTCTCGGTCCTTCAATTGGTATCGGAGCGGGTTAAGGATCTTCCACCTTAGCCGGTTCCAGATCCACCGAAGGCGACATGGATCGCGGCGTGGGCAAACCGCCGTTTTTCGATGGGACGAACTATGCGTATTGGAAGATACGTATGTCGGCCTATTTGCAGAGCTTGGGCGCTTCGATCTGGGATATTTGCAACTCCCCTGATTACGTGGTCTTGGCTGCTCGTGTGACTCAACAGCAGATCGATGAGCACGATGCCAATAGCCGAGCCCGTAATGCTCTTTTCTCTTGTTTGAGCATGGGTGAGTTTGATCGTGTTTCTCACCTCGCTACGGCTCGGGAGATCTGGGACACTCTCATGCGTTTTCATGAGGGCACCTCTCAAGTCAAAACCCGACTCTACGAGTCGTTCAAGCGAGAGTATGAGAACTTTAGACATCAACCTGGCGAGAGCATAGAAAGTTTATTCGCTCGCTTTCAGGTGATTGTCAACAGGATGAGGGCTAACAAGGAGCAGTTGCCTTTTGACGATCATGAGCGTGCTTTGAAGCTTTTGCACACTCTTGACCGTTCGGTTTGGGACTCCAAGGTTCAGGCGATCATCGAATCCCCTAACTATGAGACCCTCACCTGCGACGAGCTCTTCAGTAAGCTCAA
>VDCT01000060.1:0-70787 GCA_009763385.1 Coix lacryma-jobi var. lacryma-jobi
GCGCTCCATGGAAGCCGACCGGAGTTCGCCGGGTGAGACGCCGGAATGACGCTCTAGGCCATCCGGGACCCAACTGAGGCCATCAGATGGGTTTCCAGGGCCTTGCGAACTCGAGGATGAGGTTTATCGGGGGTGGGGGGGTTGCCGGAGCGGAACCCTAATGTGGCGGCGCCATAGATGAGGGCTCGGAGCTCGGCCAAAAGGCAAACCTGTGCGCTAAACTCGAATAAAGAGACGGGGAGGGAGAGGAGGTTACGGCAAACTCGATTGTGGGGCTTGCGGCGCCAGGGAGGGCTCTGCTGGGCCGGTGCTGAGCGGAGGTGAGGGAGAGAGAGCTCGGTTTAGGGGAAAGGGCGAGGGGTGGCAGCGGGCTTTATAGGGCTCTGGAGACACGGTAGAGGAAGAGACAGCGGCGGCAGTTACGACTGGCTTGAAAGAGGCAGCGATTGATGGCTTTGATGGCGTCCTCCACGGCCTTGATGGCCGAGCAGAAACGGATGTGGGGCGGTTGATCAAAGAAGACGACGAGAGGAAGATGACGGGCCGTGGGTCGCTGCCAGGTGGGTCCCATGCGGCAGTGAGAGAGACGGTGGTGGGGGGCGGGTGTCAGAAGGCGGAAGCAGGCGCGCGGCGCGGGCCCTCGCGGGCGATGCAGGCCGCGCTTGGGCCGTGGAGCGGGCTTGCGCGCGTGAGAGAGAAAGGAGGTGGGCTAGGGGCGTCGGGTTGGGCCGCATGCCAGGCAGGAGGGGAAGGTTGGGGAGCGGGCTGCCGGGTGTCGTGCTGGGCCAAGCCCATGCGGGAGAGAGAAGAACGGGAGGGGGAAAACGGCTGGGCCGACTTCTAGCGTTGGGCTGAAAAGAAAAAGGAGGGAGGGAGAGAGCAGGGCGGGCTGCAAGTAGGTTGGGCCAAAAGGGTGGGGGAGGGGAAGAGAAAAGAAAAAGACTTTTCCATTTTTATTTCCAAAACAAAACTTGTTCAAATTCAAACTAAGTTTGAATTCAAACCACCCAAAACTATTCCTTCACTCAAACCAAATAGTATGCACCGGCATGAATGCATCAAAAATGTTTCTAAGCTCTAAGGTTCATTTTAATTATTCGAAAATTATTATTTGACCTAGGTTAAATGCTCAGAAAATTAAATAAAAGCTCAAATTTATTACTAAATTAGGAGAATGAAATTTAGGGTGTCACAGTAGTAGAAGCCGATCCTAGCGGCACAGCAGGTGGAGGTGGTGCTGGATCATCCATCCCTTCAGCACCTTCGTCCTCATCATCAAAAAGAGGCTTGCCAACCTCGTGATCACCTGCACGCTCAAATCTAGAAGAAGGACAAACCATGGTCTCATCAAAGGTTACATCGGATATCTCCATGACTCGGTTAGTATCAAGGTTAAGTACACGATAAGCACGAGTATGAGTGCCACAACCCAAAAATACACCATCAGAGGAACGAGACTCAATCTTGTCCAAGTTGCCTTTCGTGAGTATAAAACAGTGGCAACCGAAAACTCTAAAATAACTCAATTTGGGTTGTCTTCCAAAACGCAACTTATAAGAAGTCTTTTTCAAGAAAGCTCGGAGAAAAATGCGATTGGAAATATATAGCATGCAGTGTTCATAGCCTCGGCCCAATACCGCCTAGGAGTCCTATGCTCATCGAGCATCGTCCTGGCCATGTCAACAAGGGTCCGATTCTTCCTCTCTACAACACCATTTTGTGGCGGTGTGTAGGGGGAAAAACTGATGCTCCAAACCCAAAGAGTCACAAAACTTCTCAAAGTCTGAGTTTTTGAACTCGGAACCATTATCACTTCTAATAGCTCGCATCGAGTTCATAGGGAACTCATTCTGAAGACGCAGAATCAGATTGCGAGCAAAAGAGAAAGTCTCAGTTTTCTCAGTTAAAAAGAAAACCCACAAATATCTCGAAAAATCGTCGACAACAACAAGTACATACCACTTCCCCCAACTGAGCTCACCCGAGCCGGACCAACAAGGTCCATATGCAAAAGCTCTCCAGGGCGCTTAGTCATAACCTAATTCACTGGATGGTGGGGAGCGGCAACCATTTTCCCATGTCTACAAGAATGGCATACAAGATCCTTCTCCATGGACAACTTGGGCAATCCTCGGATTAGGCCAATTGAACTAAGCCTTGCAAGCAAGTCGAAGCTCAGGTGACCGAGTCTCCTATGCCACTTCCAAAGATCAGAGGAGGAAGGACCAGCCACAAGACAACGAGAAATTCCAAACGACTCTGAGAAATTCGCACGAAAGACTTTCCCAAAGGGCGAAATCAAACATACAAGATTGCCCTGAGGATCCAAAACACGACTAAGATTCGGTTTAAAACGAATCTCATAGTCATCATCGAAAAGTTGCAAAACAGAAAGAAGGTTAAAATGCAAGTTAGAAACAAGAGCAACATCACGCAACACAAAGTGCTCATTAACTCGCACCGACCCACGAGACAACACTTTACTTTTGCTATTGTCGCCGAAGGTGATAAACTCCTTTCTGGCAACCGGACTAAGACTGGAGAACTGTTGACGCAAAAAGTGACACCTTGCGCAAGGCACAAAGCAAGCCGAATGCGGCTAGCTTCAGTCGGGTGCCCGGAGTGTGCTGAATCCGGTGACGTGCCAGTCGGTTTGACTTGAAAACCAACAAGGGATAAAGCGTGAGAATACCTCTGGAACATGTTGGGTAAAACCAGACAGTTCCATATGTACGACTTTGGAAGCCAGTCACGACGGCACACAACTATAGAAGCTGTCTGTCAGAGCATGTTTGCAAAGTCATTCGACAAGTATGAGAACAGAGTATATGAAGCATATTAACTGCCAAATGCAAAAGGAAGACATGCTTGAACGAAACAAGGATATCATAAAGAGGCAACTTGCAAGAATGGATCTATTCAAATAACACATGCATAGGCTAATCCAACTAATCTGCCGCACGTTTAGTCTTCATAAACCCGTCAAGCATAAACTTAAGCAAAGCTAATCCACCGCATGATACCACTTGCTATAAGTCTATACCACTTGTTATAATCAGATTAATCCACCGCATGATACAATCTAATTATAACAAGCTAAAAGCATGCATATACTTGAATAGATCTATAAAAGCTCGTTGCTCATGTAAGCATAACCAAAATCGGCAAACTAGCCGAGTTGGGGTCCATGAGGAAGGAACATACAAGCAAAACATGATCAAACTAATCTAAAACCTGCATCTGCTGCACCACACCCAGTTCTATCAAAGCATAAACATGATTAACATGTATGAACCCGGAACATGTAACAACCTAGATTGAAAGCTGATCCGGCCATCATGATCTTATGATAAGCAAAGCACAAGCAAACTTATGAAACAAGGCCGAATAGAGATCAATCTAGATTGGGCAAAAGAGTGTTACAGGAATTAAATAAATAAAACACATAACACATGATAACTTAATGAATCTACTAGATCTGCCAGATCTAATAGAGCCGATAACTATTTTTACTCATGTCTTAATCCGCCGCACGATACAAGGCATAAGCAAAAACTTCCCGTCATAAGCTTAAATCAGCCGCACGATACTAAGCTTAACATACGAGACTACTTGCATCATATCTAAATCCACCGCATGATACTAGACAAGATAACAAGGTTGCCGGTACTTACGGAGGTCGACAGATCGATGTTCCTCTCGAAGAACTCGACGACGCGACTTAGGGACTCAAAGATGGCATGGGGCCGGTTTGTATTGATGTGGTTGTGAACAATTTTACAATGGTCGAGGGCTTATATTTATACCCTGGACGAAATATGAGTCCTAAACGATTACGATTTATAATGATAAAATATGGAAAGATACGAAATCTATTCCTAATCTTCCCGGTATCTTTCATCGCCTTATGCCTTCTTATGCAAGCCAGCTCCATCTGTAACATCCATTTCCCGAATGGAAACATCTCTCTGCAAGATAGACGACCGCACAGACATTCATCGAAATCTTTGAGGACCAAATAGCCGTCTGATTGCTTGCCGAATCCTTTCTTCTCTGCTGGCTGGACCCATCTGTCATATCCTCATGCGTGCGAAATTCTGGTGTTCACACATGCCCCCTAATTTTGGGATAAATATTTATTCCAAATTCCTTCTCAACGTGGAGCCTCCAGAAGCGTTCGCCTTCACACGCTATAATTGCTATACCTGCCGACTCATCTCCCGATGCACCCTCTGGGATTCTTTAAAACCCTCTTTCACCCTGTCTTGACTTGTGTACTCCGAACTCCTCCGCTTAGACTCAAAAAACCCTCTTTTCTCTTTGTCATATCTCACTCTCGAGGATGTCTTCTGCAGCGAGTCGCCATAGTTCCGAGCTTGGTGCTTCTAGCACCTCCAAAAGGAGGTTTGTTCTTTTCTTTCTTTCATTTCAAAATGAAGCAGTTGTTCTTACCTCACCACTCTCACTAGAAGGGCTGGAGACGACCTCCCCGAGGTCCTGATTCAGAAGATTGCAGATCTTCAATTCGATTCGGAGAGAAAGGATCGGGAGATCACACGAATCTCCTGAGAGCGTAATGTCGCTCGGGAATGGGCTATTGGTAAGCATTCCCTCATCGTCTTCCTTTTCATTTTCCCTTTCTGTTCTTACCGACTCTTCTTTCTTTTTAGCTCTGGAGACCAAGCTTCAATCCCTCAAAGCAGCTATTCGCCATCACGGCCAACGTACCAGGTACGACAGCTCTGCGGCGGGTAAACGAAGTTAACCGAGCCCTTCCTAACATTTCTAGAGCTGGCATGGGATATGGCACAGCACTCGCCTTCAACGCGGTACGGATTCACTCTGGAGCCGATTACCGTAATTTCGACGTCTGCGAACAAGGGCTAGAATACAGGGTGGCTCATTCTGTCGATGATATGAAAGAAGCTGGAACAGATCTTGCTGATTCCTTCGGCTTTGATCTCCCAATTAGAAATAGGATAGAATGGATGAAATGATCTTCCACTGTAATTTATTTTGTAAATAAGAAGTTCCTCTATTCGTCTTTCTGAAATCAATCTGTGACTGATCCCTCGAGATCAATGTATGCTCTATTTTCTGCGCATTAACTCTCATTTTATTCTAGCGGCGATGTTTACCACACAGGCTATTGCTGACAATCGCATTAGATACTTTTGTCCCGCAGGCAATTGTTGTAATCGGTCATTTTGGATCCAAAGCATTTGATTTTTTCCTCAGCTTTCCGATCCATGATGACACCAAGGTAGTATTTTTTTAAGGGATTTTCCGATTCTCAGTTCTCTGCCCTTAATGCCATTGGTAACATGAGTTCCCAAATTATTAGTTAAAACTAAACAACTCTTAACTGAATCCCATCGGCTTTCTAACTCTGGAGTCACAACCTCTTCCAATCGTCAGAAATCCAGCTCGGCCAAATAACGGCCCATAAGACATGGAAACCCCAACCTGATGCTTGGTCTTCTAGTGTGGAAGCCTTGGTCCTATAAATATGACCCTACACAAGCTGTTATCCTTATCTCTAGTCAAATAGTCTGACATGCAAAATTTTTTGTCTCTCAGCTTCCTTTTGGGGCGCCAAACTTGCTTCACTTTGGCATTAGCTTGTTCTAGCTCTCTGTTTCTTAGGCGCTGCACCCTCCTTTTCTGGCTTTTCCTCAATCCTAGTGGACACCACTGTCCTCTTTACCAGACATACTCGCGGTACTCTTCTTCTTCAGTGCGAGCCCAACTTTGATCGGCAAACCCTCTTCACTGCCGATCTTCAGAATTATTTATTTTTACGCGCCGATCGTCCTCGGGGATTCATGCCCCAAGTCTCTCACGGACAGATCGGCAGTTGACTCGAGACTGCCTATACTCGGAGTACTGATTACAGCACTTAGGGCAGTTATTCTTAACAGGCAGCTTCAAGCCTTCGTTCCAACAATACTGGAAGAACGAGCATTACCAATGAGATTGTTCCTATTCCCTCATATCTTCTCGTTCTTCCTGGCACATATCTTCTTTGTACCTTCGTTGTTTCTCCAGGAACTTCCGTTCTTCATAAAGTCTCTGCTTCTGATACCGTTCCTGCTCCCGACGCCATTTATTCAATAAGATGCGCGTCGTGACCCTGGGTCTGGAAGTTTCACCTGTCTCAGTTCGGCTATTTTGGAACCGAACCCTCTGCTGAAGCTCTCTCTTTGTAATCTGCCGATTAGGGTCAACGGCACCAGCTTCCCTCGCTCTATCAGAGGTTAAAACTTTCATTTTGCTCTTATCCCTGGGATCAGCTGCATTGACATGTTAACAGAGAAAGACACAGTATTTTGTCCAAAAGGGCAACCATCTATTTTCATCTTTCCATCAAACCTCAGATGCCCATCCTGGATAGCTTTCTGAATTCGCACTCTGAACACTCGGCAATCGTTTAGGGAGTGGGATCTAGTATTGTGAAAACCACAATATTTCTTGTCCTTGACCCCTTCAGGATGCAATATAGGATGACCTTCTGGCAACTTGATGCGTCCTTCCTTCAACAAGTATTCAAATAATTTATCTGACTTGGAAACATCAAAGTTATAAGTACCTTTCTGCTCCCTCAGTGTGACGGAACCGCCCAATAATGTGGCCCACTTGCACACGTCATCGTCATAGGGAGCCCAATGACTGTGCAAATGAAACACGTTACTGGAAAGATCCGTCGGGTGTCCCCGAGAGGACCCCGAATTACTCACGAGCCACAGGACCATCATCATGAAGGTTGGAATAATTACAACATTACAACAGTTGATACAAAATACCATCGAAGTGCGGAAGCAAGATAGATAAACTTTACAAATTATGAAGATGTTACTTTTTACATAAAAATAACTGGTATTGCGGAAGTAGAGTAGTATGACAGAACCACACTTAGGCGGAGTACCTAGTACCTAAGTTGGAGAAGAGGAACAACCAGATCACGTCAACCACTGACATGATCATGATCAACACCACCTAATAGAAACCTGCAACAGGGGATTAACAAACCCTGAGTACTGGGGTACTCAACAAGACTTACCCGACTAAAGAAAAAGGGAGAAGACTCAGGAATGAAAGGCTTAGGGTAGTCAAGGTAAGGCTTAAGTATTTTGCAGAAAAAAACATTTGTAAACCTTGTTTTATTTGGAAAGATTCAAGCATTTCTCAATTCTTCATTGTCCATGATTCATTTTACATTTCAAAACATAGCTAGTTGAGAACCACTCTCCGTTGACAGTCAGTGACCAAGTCTCCATAACCGAGGAGCAACGTTAATCCGGATAAATAATACTCAGCTGAGGATCCCTATCCACACTGCATATGTAGCACCCAAGCTTGCATATGCCAACTCGTCTACCACGATTCCTCCAAGATGGGCCCGGTCCTACGCCACCCGGAAGTACAGTACACCACTCCTATCCAGGTACGACGACCACGTGGGTACATGCTACTTCCGCCATCTCTCCACTCCCAGTGCGCGGTTGTCGGTCCAATAAAGGATTCCTCGGAGCCAGAGCTTTCCGTAGTATGTGAATAGTTGCAAGTCTTGGCCAGCAGGCCCCCATACGGATGGTCCCTACATTTTTCCGCCAGCGACAAGCACCTCGGGACTCTAAACCAAGAGTACAGGTCCTGTCGGTTTTTCAACCCTGTCCCGGTCGGTGTCAACTGTTGAGTCCCGGACTACAACATGACGGCACCGTACGCGCGAACAACCTCTTCTCGACAATGACCACATGCTAGCTAGGCAAGCAGTCATCGAACGGGAAGTAAAGCCAAATTCCCATAAAGATTCTTTCAGTGATCACACTTTGAAAATGGCATTTTATTGCAAATCTATAGTATAGCATCACTAAGCATTTTGCAAATAGTTTTAAAGCAGGGCTGGTGGATCTTCTGGTGGAGGTAAATAATGCAGGTAATAGGTCATCACACAACTCCTATAACCTAATGCAGTAGTTTAACTCAAAAGCATTTAAGGAAAACATTTTATAAAATCCAAGGAAGGGTTAAATGCACCGGGGCTTGCCTTCGTTGCAGGGAAGATAAGATCCAAGAAAGATTGACACAAGTTAGTTCGTTTGCTGCTTGAAGTTAAGTCTTTTTCGACGAAGCCTATCCAACAAGAACCCTCCTCCGAGGCTCGTTCGACAATGGTGAACACCAGAGCTTGATCAACACGACTTCAACACTCTTGGATACTACACGTGGATAAATGATGTATGCTTTAACATGATGCCATGGAATGCATGCTAAGGTGCAGGACAAGACTACTGATTCTAGAGTACAACTTTCTAAAATGTGAGTAACTTCTAGGATAGACATAAAGATTAATTATCTTTATCTTTTTAAGCAAGATTAAACAAACTTATTAAGCATTATTTACAAAACATTGCAAGGCATCACAATCATCATAGACTAGAGGGGTGGGGTCTATGAACAGCAAACAATCCAAAAAGGTCACACCATGATTACTTTCTGTTTTTCCTAATTTATTTTAAAGATCATTTTATACAGTTGTCCCAAAATTACCAAATTAATCTCATAGGTTATCATTTTGGTGTAAATAATGACAAAACAAATTCATGACCTTTGGAGCTATACATTGTTTTACTAAAAACCTAAAACTATTATCCATTTATTAATTAAAAGGAGGATTTTTCATATTTAAACTTTGCAGAAAAGTAGAGTTTCTTATTTTTCTAAAATACTACACAGAGCAAGGAACACACAACATTTATCTCAAGATTTTTAGAACAACAGATTAAACCTCACAAAAAGAAGAAAACAAAACACTATTCATATTTTTAAAAGAAAAGGAAAACTGTGCTTCTCTCGAGGCTCGGCGCGCTTGCCTGTAAGGCGGACAGCGGACCGGTCGCTCGAGGTCTCGGCTGGGAGGCAGAGGGTGGGGATAGCTTCGCGGGCTCACCAGGAGTTGGAAACGAGGCTCGGCGAGGCGGTGCAAGGGTCGGAGGCGGGAGCTCGATGGTGGCGAGGCCTCGGCGGAGGCTCGGCTAACCTCTCGAGGGTAGCCTCGGCGTGCTCGAGGCTCAGTCCGAGGGTGGCTGCGATTCGCCCGAGGCTGAGGGTGGGGCTCGGCTGCTTCGAGGGGGCGCGGTTCGCAGGCGTGCTCGAGGGTGAGGTCGAGGGGACGCTCGAGGGTGAGGCTCGAGGCTGGCCTTGGCATGTTCGAGAGATGCGGCTCGAGGGATGTGGCTCGAGGGGACGCTCGAGGGTGTGCGGTTCGAGGTTGGCTCGAAGGTTGGCTCGAGGGTGAGGCTCGAGCGATTCGCCGGAGTTGGAGGGGAGTCGCTGCGCCGGCGAAGGAAAGGACGGAGGGGTGAAATTGGTGGCTTGGGAAGGTGGAGAAGCTCAAGGCGAAGGCAGTGGCGGCCTTGGCGGGCGCTGGGGCTGCCTGATGGCTTGGGTTGGCGAGGAAGTGTTGGGTGGCAATGGGGAGCTTGGTGGCTTTATAGGCGCGGGGTGATGCCGGGGTCCGGGCGAAGGACGGTGGGGGTCCGGGCGAAGAGACGGTGGGGTCCGGGCAAGAGGACGGTGGGGGTCCGGGCAAGAGGACGGTGGGGGTCCGGGCAAAAGGACGGTGGGGGTCGGGCAAAAGGACGGTAGGGGCCGGGTGAGGATGAGGTAGGGGTCCGTCCAGCTGTGCACAGTGAAAACCTATTCTTCTTTTGAAATCTTGAAAATTACTCCTAAACTTTGAACTGCACAAAGAAAACTCAAAACACCAAAGTTGTTTAGTATTTGAGATCGACAACTTTGCTAAAAAGGACCAACTTCAAATTTTGAACAACTTTTGAATTAGAAAAAGGGGTAAAACTAGAGTTTGAAAATTTGGGGTTTTTCAAAAGGAATTTAAATTTTATTTTGATTTTTGAATTTGGTCCTCATAACACAGCATCAAAACACTTAACTGAACAAGATCTACACAAAAATTAAGCAAACTTAAATGCATGGCAAGAATGATTAAAGACTAATGATGATGACATGTCAGGTTAATTACTTATTAAACACCAGAGGTGTTACAAATCTACTATGTATCAGAAACCCTCGAGGGTCCCAAACGAAACTACTCAGAGCTCGAGAAGATAGCATACGCCGTGGTCATGGCGTCAAGAAAGCTAAAACATTATTTCCAGTCTCACGAGATCCACGTACCTTCGGCATACCCACTCGAAAACATTTTCAAAAACAATGAGGCAGTCGAAAGAATAGAAAAGTGGGCAGTTGAACTCAACAGCTACACCATAACCTTCGTGGGCATAACATCGATCAAATCACAGGCACTATAGCAATGAAGACCATCGTGGAAGAACCACCGCAGACAGATCCAGTGTATGCAGATCCTGAGCTGAGGTCGGGCAGACCCTCGCAGTGATGGAGCCCAATCAGTTTTGGCAGTGTACGATGGAGCCTGGGGAGCTGCATCAGATCCTCGGCTATCCTAGTTTCGCCATCTAGATCGAAGCTAAGATACACAAAAACTCGACTTCTTGCACAACTCCGCAGAGTACGAAGCTGTGATACTAGCACTCTCAAGGCTCCGATCCTTATCAGTCCAAAGGCGGTCATCAACACAGATTCCCAAGTTATCGCAGGACACATTGAGAAAAATTACAAAGCAAAAGACCCAGAGCTCCAAAAATACTTCCAATATGTTCGAAGGTTAGAATCTTTCTTCCTCGGCATAACAGTGAAAGCAATACCAAGGTCAGAAAACAACGAGGTAGACAGCCTAGTTAAAGCAGCAGCACACAGCTACAACAGCTGCCGCCAGATGTGTGGTTCACGAGGTAGCAACTCAATCAGCATTTGAAACCTCCAAAAAGAATGCCAAGCTGATCAATGCAATCCAGAACGAAGATTGGAGAGCACCCATCATGGCCTATATCAACGGGCTGCATGAACCCGAGACCAAAGAGCAAGAAAACAGACTAAAACAAAGAGTTCGAGGGTACAAAATTGTGGACAACATTCTGTTCAAAGCTTCGGTAACCTCGCCATGTCTCAAATGCGTGTCACAGATTGAAGGAAATGACATTCTCAAGCTTATTCATGAAGGCATCTGTGGTTCACACAACGGCCCAAGGGCGTTAGTTGGCAAAGCCTTCCGACAAGGTTTCTACTGGCCAACAGCATTAAGAGACGCAGAAGGCATCGTCAAACATTGCGAGGGATGCCAACTAACGGCAAAAACACAAAACGCCCCAAGGGCTCCAACAACTCTGATTTGCCCAACATGGCCTTTGCAAAGATGGGCAATGGATCTCGTTGGTCCATTACCAACAGCTCCAGGAACCTCCGCTATGCAGTGGTAGCTGTGGAATACTTCACAAAGTGGATTGAAACTAGACCGCTGGCTTCCATCACCTCCCTAGCCGTAAAGAAGTTTTTCTGGCAGCAATTAGTATGTCGGTTTGGGGTCCCCAAATACCTAACTGTCGACAATGGCACTCAGTTTGACAGCGAGGTCTTCAAAGAATTCTGCGCACAAATCGGAACAGTTTTGTGCTTCGCCTCAGTCCGCCACCCCCAATCCAATGGCTTAGTTGAAAGATCCAATGCAACAATTTTCCAAGCCATATCCAAAAAACTGCAAGGCAGGCCTAAGGGAAAGTGGGCAGAAGAACTAACCTCGGTCACCTGGTCCCATAACACTCGGAATCGCAAGAGCCACCAACAATTCCACTCCTTTCCAGCTCGCTGTACTTGGAGGAACGAAGCTATGTTACCAGAAGAATTGAAGCATGGATCACTCAGAACAACCCTTGAAACAGATGAACAAAACCAACTGTTAGACAAAGACTTACTCGAAGAAACAAGATGCAACGCAGTGCACAACCTTCGCAAGTATCAAGAAGAAACAAAAAAATGGAGAGACAAAAAAGTGAGAATCAAAGAACTAAAGAAGGGTGACCTCGTTCTCATTCGGAAGCAAAACGCCAACATGGCGGGAAAGTTTCAGCCAAAGTGGATGGGTCCATACTTAATAGCACAATGCAATCGTCCCGGCTCTTTTCACCTCTCTGACAGCGAGGGAAACATCCTGCCTCACACCTGGAATGTTGACGACCTTCGCAAATACTACCCATAGCGGAGCCTTAGCGAGCTCTCACAACATATAATCAGCCTTCAGTCAATTTTTCCTTCAGCACCATACTTGTAACCCAAACAAAGGGGCTGCACTCTTTTTCCTTGCGAAGGGGCGTAAGGTTTTTTAACGAGGCAGTTTCCAAGTCCTTAATAAAGGCATCAACCCCCGAAAAACAAAACTCTAAAGTCCTTTTTCAGTTTTTCATAAACATCGATAAAAGCAGCCCTTATCCAAAAGCGCTTATAATCGATGAAAAACACCAAAGATTGCTTCAAAACACAAATTTTTTCGAAGCAAACTTGCGCAAAGCAAACTTCACCTCCACCTAAGATAAGGGGAGGCACAAAGTCCAAAAAAGTCGAGCCCCCTCGCAAAAAACGCCAGGGGCTCGCAAAGCAAACTTCACCTCCACCTAAGACAAGGGGGAGGCGCGAAGTCCAAAAAAATCGTGCACCCTCGCAAAAAAACGCCAGGGGCTCGCAAAGCAAACTTCACCTCCACCTAGGATAAGGGGAGACGCGAAGTCCAAAAAAGTCGAGCACCCTCGCAAAAAACGCCAGGGGCTCGCAAAGCAAACTTCACCTCCACCTAAGACAAGGGGAGGCGCGAAGTCCAAAAAAAAAATCGAGCACCCTCGCAAAAAACGCCAGGGGCTCGCAAAGCAAACTTCACCTCCAGCAAAGACAAGGGGAGGTGCGAAGTCCAAAAAGTCGAGCACCCTCACAAAAAACGCCAGGGGCTCGCAAAGCAAACTTCACCTCCACCTAAGATAAGGGGGAGGCGGCGAATCCAAAAAAGTCGAGCACCCTCGCAAAAACGCCAGGGGCTCGCAAAGCAAACTTCACCTCCACCTAAGACAAGGGGAGGCGCGAAGTCCAAAAAAAAAATTCGAGCACCCTCGCAAAAAACGCCAGGGGCTCGCAAAGCAAACTTCTCCTCCACCAAAGACAAGAGGAGGTGCGAAGTCCAAAAAGTCGAGTACCCCCGCAAACCAAAGCATTACGCGAGGCCCTCGCTAAAGAAAGGGGGCGTCGCTGTTTTCCTAATCAGCTTACAAGGCGTACGCGAGCCTCGCTAAAAGAAAAGGGGGCGTCACTGTTTTCCTAATCAGCTTACAAAGGCGTTACGCGAGCCTCGCTAAAAGAAAAGGGGGCGTCGCTGTTTTCCTAATCAGCTTACAAAGGCGTTACGCGAGCCTCGCTAAAAGAAAAGGAAGCGTCGCTGTTTTCCTAATCAGCTTACAAAAGCGCTACGCGAGCATCGCTAAAAGAAAAGGGGGCGTCGCTGTTTCAGAAAACACCTCTCTTGAACGAAAAGCGAGCCTCGAGAGTCAAGTATCATTTTCGTCAAATTGCAAAAAATGAATAACACCTCCACAAAACAACATCACAATTTGTTTGCTTCTGACCACAGTGTGATATACAATCAATAAAAAGAATAAATTACAAGGAACCATCACCACCCTCAATCAACATCAAATCATCCAAACCCTCGATACCCTCCTCAAATCCTATATCCACCGAAACTATGGGTCCCCGCAACAGAGAAGCTGCAGGGACAATCGAAAGCTCCCCGGGCAAAACCCTCGCCCTGTACATATATCTACGATTTACATCACTAACTTCCGAAGGTTCCTCTTTTGGAACCACAAGTGATCCATCCGATCCAAGATCTAGATGGCTTCGCCCAAATAAATAATCCAGAGCCATGTTCTCATCGATAGCGTCGTCAATAACAGCTTGCGCGGACGAAGAAGAACCAAACAAGTACCGCGTAGCCTGTCGATCAGTATAGTCCGCCTCGCGCCAAAAACGATTCGATCTGCTGTTCTTCAAATCGTACCTTCGCACCTTCGACCACCAAAATCGTTCAAAAGACAGCGAAGGGTGTTTAAGCCTAGCCCGAGCCCACGATTCACCAGTTATGAAAGTATCTTGATAATTTAGCGTCAGTGGCGTCACATCAAACACTTCTAGCACGGTTCCATCAGGAACCTGCATTTTCATAGAATTAAAAAGTATCTCAGCGTCATCAAATTCCAACTACCCGACATATTACAAAATAACCCTCTCGTTCGAGCAAATTCTAAGTTTTCACACCTGCTCGGCTCCCCCCTGCTCATCCGCCCCAGTTTTGCCAGTCGCAGCATCTAAACCTTCGCCAGTGGTAGCCTCCAAGCCCTCAGCAGGTGCTTCATCCGTCGCTGCCCTCTTTAACGTTGGTTTCGCCAGTCACCAGAGCATCCCCAGCCGAGGGTACCTCTTCCGCTGGTGGAACCTCCGCAGAACTGGGCGCAGGAGCAGACTTGGAGCGTCCGCCAACATCCTCAGTCACGTTCGGCGAAGGCAGTGCATCTTTCCGAGCCTGCAAAAATAGACCACCAAATTAAATACCAATATGATCGTCCATGAAATAGAAACATGGAACGAACATCTCATACAAGTTGATACCTGACGAGTAGCTTCCGCTGCCTCTTCGAAGGCGAGGGCGCGTCCACCTCCGTTGATCCAAAACCTCCAGAGCAAGCGCATCGCGCAGTTTCGAACCTCCGCATCATCAACCTTCATTTGACGAACATCGTCAATAGTTGGGAAGACGTGGTTCGGCTTCCTGATTTTCCAAAGGTGCTCACAGTCTGCTTGGCGAAGGGTCCCAGCCATGGCCAAAGCTCCAGCGTAACATCCGAAGTTGGCTGCATTATCAACCAAAGAACTGAAAACATCCAGCTCATTTTAAGCCAACCTTCGAATGCCACAGCATCAACGGCAGGTAAAGGCTCACCAGCAGAGCCGCCGGCCTCAGTCAAGCAGGTGTCAATTTTACTCTTCACCTCCCCCATGCTTTTTTGCCAAGCCTGGGAGCGAGAAGTCAACTCAGAGGACAACTCTTGTATGCGACTGTTTGCAGCTAACAAATCCTTGTCTTTTTGTCGACAAGCAGCCAGGAGTTCAGTGTTACTATTTGCAACCCCCTGTGCTTCCTCTCGGGACTTCTTAACTTTCTCTAGAGCAGCTTTGAGCTCAATCTCCTTATTCTCCAAGCTCCGACGAAGGTCCTTGTTATCCTTCTCGACTTCAACCAACCGGTCATTCAAATAGTGAAGATTATAACTCGCCCTCCGGCGCGCCGAGCGATTCAGGAGCATTAACTCAGCAACCTTGACATCGATGTCACCATGAAGGCTCTCCAAGGGCTCGTTGGCCAAGCCAAGCTCCGCTTCGGGCACACAAATACGATTGAACACTCGACCCAGAAAATGCCTTTCCTCCGGAGCACACTGCAAGTGGCACTCCCAAAGGTCCGGACTCGTGAAAAGCTCGGTCGCCGGATCACAGACCCCAAGCTTCTTAGCAAAGTAAGGAAGACTCGATTGGCTAGCCTCGCCATACGGTCTCTTCCCGGGGGTCCGTTCAGATTCAAGATCACTAGAAACCTCGAAACCATCGACCCATAAATGCGAGCCAGCAAACTCAGGAATTGACCCTCGCGGAGGACTCTCTGGCTCGAAGTCCCGGATAATATCATCAATACTTCGAGCAGCCGCAGCGCCGACATCAGATGAGGCAATACCTTTCCCACGATCATCTTCGATAGACATGTCATCATCAGAGTCATCTTCGCCACTCGAGGTACCGCTAACCTCGTTAGATGAGTCATGTTCAGTATCTGACTCTTTTTCAACATCTTTCTCCTCCTCCTTCTCGACATCATCGGAGACGTCTTCATCGTCCAAAACTTGGATCAGAGCACCAATCCAACAGACGCGAGGTACCCGCCCTCCAACCTTCGCTTGGCCTCGGCCAATCCCTAACGAAACAACGGCCGAGGAGGACGAAGTACCGATAACGCCCGAGTCAACAACGACTTTTGTCGCAAGAGCTTTCCTTCGGCCACTGGCGCTACCGCGGCCTCGACCACGACCCCTCTTCGGCAGTGATGCAACATCTTTCTCTTCAGCGGCAGCACGCTTCCTTTTCTTCGGCGCGTCATCGCTCGAAGGAGCGGGCCCGTTCTCATACTGGATCCCAAGAATGTCAAAAAGCCTATTCACACGACCTCCGCTACCCACCGAGCTATGGATAGCCTTAACCTCTAGTGTGGACAGCTTCCCAACAAGGTCCTCTGCCCTCTGCTGAACATGCTTGTAGATAGCTTCGACTCCATCTACACGCCTAGGAAATTTCTTAAGAACATTATCCCAAACTCTGTTCAACTCCAACTTAGGCTTCTTTAAACCTTTACCCTCGTACCTGGGGTCGTCCACGACTGAAAACCACACTTGTCTCCGACTCAGAGGCCAAATTTTAGCGCAACAGTACTCCTCGACCAAGTTGCGAGCACATTGAGACCGCGCAACAACCCTGAGACAATCAATGGCGGCGTGCGCCTCGACGCTCATCTTCGCCTCCGCACTCACATCCCCGAGTAGCGGAAGCTCGCCGCAAAGCTCGGCACTACCACCAAGCTTGTAGTAGAACCAGAATTCTTGCCACCCGCTGGTCCATTTGTTCTTTTGCACCTGCACCGACAACTCTGATCCGACGCGATGACAAAACGTGTACACAGCAAACTGACCCAGACTGGCGTTACCTTCACGATCTGAAATCTTGCGAGACTGCATATGTACGCGGTGAGTCCGAACAAAACCTTCGACATGGGGGACAACGCCCTGTGAGCGGCAAGCCCAAACGTACACCGAAAGCTTTGTAAAGCATGATGGTGTGAGTTGATGAAACTTCAGG
This sequence comes from Coix lacryma-jobi var. lacryma-jobi, assembly GCA_009763385.1. Taxonomy (NCBI): domain Eukaryota; kingdom Viridiplantae; phylum Streptophyta; class Magnoliopsida; order Poales; family Poaceae; genus Coix; species Coix lacryma-jobi. The sequence goes on from VDCT01000060.1 coordinate 16,879, forward strand.
TTAAACCTTTGTAGAACCAAAGTCACAAACGAATCAACCGGAAATCACAAACCAGCCGCGAAGAACTCCTCAAAAACAACAACCTCGTCAGCATCAGGCCTCGGCACAGTCTCCCCAGCGCTGGTCCTCGCTTTCACATCCTCGATCCAGCCCCGCTTGACATAAGCTGCCAACTCCGAGGCGCAAACCCGGCTGAGACCGAACTCCAAGGTCACTCCTTCGTCCGCAGCAGAAGGCGAAGCAACACGGGCGGTTTGCTTTGACCTCGCCATCTCTCAATTTAAAACCCTCGCAGAACACAACACGCACAACCTTCGAAACTCAAGAAAAACAAACCCTCGCAACAAGCAAAAAGCATCAACAGGATGGCTAGAGCAAATGGATGGCACAATTTCAAAACCCCCACCTACCCGACGTATTTATAGGGGCGCGGAGACGAGCCCCCCACCCGACAAACCCGGCACGACAACCAAAATTCTCAGCACAGGAAACGAGACGGACCTCAAACGCAACATACAAAAAGACAAAGGCCCGACCCACAAGCAGCCGCGGGCGTCGCTGCCGAGGGACACTGTTCATTTCCAAACAAAGGCGCTGCTTGGGCCTAAAGATCGTTTTTAGATCCAAGCCATCGAGGGGCTACTGTTGGGGGAAAGGACCCTCGGCAGAGACGTCATGCAGGCTGAGTCAGGAGACGACCCTCGAGTGCCCCGTGGGTCTTCGTGAATACCCTTGTGTTTGTTAAGTCCCTCGAGTCGCCCTTTTTTCTAACCCTCGAGCACTGGCCCGACCGTCGGGATGATTAACAATTCTTGCAGGTTGAAGGCGTGCGGAACACTGAAAGCGACCCTCGCACATCCCACACACCCTCGCCAGGAGGCCCAGGCTACACGGATGGCGAGCGGACGCGGACCTCTCGACTGGAGGGATGATTCCGCGAGCTGGAGATCGACCCTCGCATTCTCGCGAGGGTAAACGCGACCCGGGTGGCGGCGGACACATGAGGAGGGCAAGCTAGGGTTTCAATACTTTGTGTGCTTGTACGATTTTGCCCTTCCGTCGTGTAGCGCGGAGGAATCTTTCTTGTCCCCTTTTGTAATTTGGTCAGTGCCCTTTGGTATCCCCTATAAATACTAGGGGGGTGAACAGTGTAATGGGACGGTTTTTGGGGAATTGAGCCACAACATCACTGTTCTCGTTTCCTTTGTACCTTCGTTCGGTTCCGACGATTGGCCGCCTTTGCCACCCCCCTGCACGTGTGCGGAGGTAGGGCAAGTGTGTTTCCAACACCTGCCAAGCATGTTTATAGAATTATTCGGCTAATGTAAAAGAAAGCATATGAAAGCATTGATTGCCGAATACACGTATAGGAAAAGACATGCTTACACAAATAAGAATAAATTAGGAATCGATGTATAACTAAGTTCGGCAAACCAACCGAATTGGGTTCCATGAAGAAGGGACATGCAAACAAGCAAGATCAAACTAATCTAAAACCTACATCTGCCGCACGATACCTAGTTATATCAATGCTCAAGCATGATTGACATGTATGAACCCACAACATGTAACAATCTAGATTAGAAGTTAATTCGGCCATTATGATCATGCAATCTATAAGAGATGTCACAAAAATAACGATTATTGGAGCATAAATAAACTTGTAAAGAAAGGCCGAACAAAATCAATCTAGATTGGGAAAAAGAGTGTTACAAAATTAATTAAACCGTGCAACACATAATAATTTGATGAATCTATTAGATCTTGCCAAATCTAATAGAGCCGATAACTATCTCGCTTTTGCTAAACATATCGAATAAACACCTGCCGCATGGTATTTACTCATAAGCATAACATAAGCAAAGACTTCTTGATTGTTGACATAGATCCGCCGCACGATCTTTGAAAACAAACAAGACTACTTGCATCACATCTAAATCCACCGCATGATACTAGACATGATAACAAGGTTGTCGGGACTTACGGAGGTCGACGGATCGATGATTCCTCTCGAAGAACTCGACGACACGACAAAGGACTCGAAGATGGCACGGGGCCGATTTGTATTGATATGGTTGTGAACCCTTTTTACAATAGCCAAGGGTTTATATTTATACCCTGGACGCAATACAAGTCCTAAGAGGACACGACTATGAAATATTAAAGGAATGTACAATATTTTTTGGCCTTTGACTCCCTTCAGAATATTCATTGCCTTAATTGCCGCAATTTTGTTGCCTGATCGGCTCTTGCTCCCATTGTTTCAACGGAAACTCCTCTTTTTCTCAGAATAGCCGATCGCATAAGCAGTTGCCGAATCCTTGGAAACTAGCCGACCGCATGGACACTTGTCGAATGCTTCATACACCCATGTCTCGCACACTGGCCCATTTGTCATCTCCTTATGCGTGCGAAAATCTGGTGTAAACACATGCCCCCTAATTTTGGGATAAATATTTATTCCAAAATTCCTTTCTCCCATATTTCAAATTGACGTGGAACCTCTGGAAACATCCACTCTTGTGAAAATTTCACATGCCATAATTGCCTTACCTGTCGATTCGCCATCCAATGCACCCCTTGGGGTCCTTTTAAGTCACCCTTCACTCTGTTTTGGCTTACACTTTAAAACTCCCCTGTTTCAATCTCGAAACCAAGAAAAACCCTTCTTCCTCTTATCATCACCTAATCCAATCTAGAAGATGTCTTCCGTGGCGAGTAGACACAGCTTCGAGCTTGGCGTTTCCAGCACTTCCAGGAAGAGGTCGCTCTCCTCTATTTTATTTCACAATGAAGCAGCTGTTCTTACTTCGTTACTTTTGTTCAGGAGGATCGATGATGATCTCCACGGAAACCTGACTCAACAGGTCATAGACCTTTAGCTTGATCTGGAGGAGAAGGACCAGGAGATCACTCGAGTCTCCCGGGAGCGTGACGTCGCTCGGAATCGGTCCGCCAGTGAATATTTTTCATCATTTCCGTCTTTGCTTCCCCCTCTTGCTTTTACTTACTCTTTTCCCTTTCAGCTCTGGAAGCAAAACTTCATGTTCTTGAAACTACCGTCGTCGAGCTTGCCACCAAGCCAACGCGGCGGGTACGACAGCCCTAGATCGGGTGAACGAAGTCAACCGAATCCTTCCTGACATCTCCAGGGCTGGCATGGGATATGGTGCTGCGCTCGCCTTCAACGCTGTACGGATTCACTCCGGCGCCGACTATCGCAGATTCGACGTCTGTGAGCAGGGGCTAGAATACAGGGTAGCACATTCTATGGATGATATGAAGGAAGCTGGAACAGATCTGGCTGATTCCTTTGACCATGCTATCCCGATTAGGAGTAGGATGGAGTGGACGAACTGATCTTCACTGTAATCATGTCTCCTCCTTTTTGTAAATAAAAAGTTCTTTTGTTTGACCCTTGAAATCAATCTGTGACCAAACCTTTGAGATCAACGCATGTTTCGCTTCGTTCATTAATCATTGACTTTTATTTTTGCTCTAAAGGCGATGTATATCACATCGGCTATCGCTGACAACCATGCTAGTCATCTCTGTAGGCGATTGCCGTAATCGGCTATTTTCAGATCTAGTGTTCCGAATTCCCCTTAATTTTCGAATTACAGCCTTCTCGAAGACTTCTTCCATTAAAATCCCATTGTCTGGAATAAAATACAGTCCTTCCCAATTCGAAGACCATTTGCCAAATCACCGTCTTCGGTGCCAATCGGTAATATGAGTTTCCAAACAATCAACCAAAACTGAACTCCTCATGTGGCAACAATTCTTAGCCGAATCCTATCGGCTTCCTGATTCTGGAGTTACGATCTCTTTAAGTCAGCAAAAATCTGGCTCGGCCCAACAACAGCCCATAAAATCGTGAAAACCCTACCCCGACGCTTGGCTTCCCGGGGTACAGACCACGGTTCATAAATATGACCCTGTGCAGACCATCATCTTCAACTCCAACCGAACAATTCGACTTACAATCTCTCCACTCCCCGGTTCCCAACAAACTAGAGAGAGAACCCTCGCCTGTATTTTCATCAATGGCAGGTAATGGTGACCACGGCAAACGCCCTGCTGGAGATGAAGTGGAAGGGAGCCGAACACCGACTCGCCAGCGTTATGGGTAAAAATTAGCTTCTTGCCCCCTTGCGGTAGTCTTTTCTTGTTTATCCATTTCTGATTCACTGTTCATCTTCCTTTCAGAATGAGGGCTTTCAACCAAACCTGGATTTCTTTCCTAGAAACGGCAGCTCTACCGAGCTTTCCCACTCCTCCTTCTGGGTCATCAAATCCCTCTGAGTCTAATGACTCACCTCGGTACACCCGTTTGAACACTCTCTGGTACCGCAAAGAGAGGGATAATGCCCAGAAGGATCGGGAAGACGCATTCAGGAAGTACGGCATTGAGAAAACCGAATGGGAAGACCAACGGAAATAGCTCTGTAACGCCATTACCGGTTTGTCATCTATCGTTCATCCCATCTTCTTTCGGCCCTTCCCTGTTTCACAAACTCATTCTTTTCTTTCAGCTCTTTTTGCGAAGAATGACCGTCTGAAGGCGGCGTCGAACAGAGTTGCCAACAAGGTGAATGCCCATGGGGACTCAGTCGAAATGCGTCTTGACGCTACGGACGGCCGCATAGATCGGGCCGTCATCCAAGGTGTGCACCTTGGCGTCTCTCTCGGGCTAGCGGTAATGAGCTCTCAGACCAACGAGGACTACTCCGTCGAACCGGTCGGCTTTGCAGGCGAATGCCCAAATGAAATTGAAGATATTGAAGATCTCTTGGAAGTTTATGATGATCATACCGCTGCTCTCGCCGGAATCACCAAACCATAGTCCATTCTGAACAAATTATTCCAGGTGTAGTTTGTACTAGGATGGATCTGCAAATGAATAAACGAAGTTGTCTTTTCCTAAATAATGTCTATCTGCTTCCCCTGATTACCTCAGTGACTTTCCCGATTGCAACATTTCTTCAGAAAAACGCTTCCCAAACGCATGACGTCATCTTAGCCGACTAGATCTTGTTTTGACATGTCACGTCACTCGGCATCTTATTTACTGCATTTCACCTTTCTCTCCTCCCGATAAACCTGCTAACTTAAAAACGCTATGGCCACCAAGGTTACGAACATTTTTGCACTAAAGGCGACACATGTCATGTCGGCTATTCTCCAAACTCTTGGAGTATTTTTCTGCTAAAGGTGATGCTTTACATCGGCTATTTTTGCGCAAAAATATCCTTGAATCCGCTCATGTACGGACTTCCACACTGGGATGAAATTTCTTAAGAAATCTCCCGTTAGTAGCTCTAGAAAATTCTTCTCCCAGTAAAGTCTTCAAAATATATGCATTGCTAGGCACATGTCTTACTATACGAAAAGGACCTTCTCAATTTGGAGGTCATTTACCGAACGCCTTGTCCTTCACTCTGATCGGCAGTACAACCTTCCAAACTAAATCTTTTTCCACAAATTGTTTTTTCTTTGACCTTTTACTGCCTTTGCCGATTCTTACCTTGAATCAAAACTCCGACAGCGCTAAAACTCACTTGCCGAGCCTTCCACTTAGAATAGGCATTGACAACATATGCTTTATCACGTCAAATTCAGAAATTATTACGCATTCGACATTTAATAAGTAGTGCCAAAGCTTGGTACACGAGTAGTACACACATAAGCAAAGATTCCTCGTAACCAAATACCTCATCTCTGGGTCTAACAACTTTCGGCTAAGGTAAGCTATTACTCTTTCCCTCAAATTCTTGTATAAGGTCCGATCCTATTGTTAGGCTATCGGCCGCCATGTACAACTTGAAAGATTTACTAAGCTGTGGAGGTACCAACACTGGTGAGGCCTTCACGTATTCTTTAATTTCATCAAAAGCTCTCTGTTGTACGTCACTCCACACGAACTTTTGGTCCTTCTTAAGCTTCAACAATGGAGAAAAAGGCAGAATTCTTTCCGAAGGTTTATCAATCTCAATCTATACTCTGGATTTAGATTTGTACTGACATATATTGGTCTTGTTTCGGCTTCATGACCAACACTTATTCCTTCTAATTTATTAGCCAACATAAAACCTCGCCCCAACTTTCCTCTATTACCATCAATTGGATTATCCATTTAAAAATTGCTCTGAGAGCCGACTGCTTGGATCGGCTGTTGGTCCTTGTCGAAAACATTTACAGAACCTTCCTTCCAAACTCTTCCAGAGAAGCACTCGACACCATCATATTCCCAGTAAACAGGCTCTGCAGTAGCAACACTCACCGAATCATCAGCATGGACAACTTCGACGTCATCTCCAATCCACTGGATGAGGACTTGATGCATAGTTGGCGGAATGCAGCAGTTTGCATGTATCCAGTCCCTTCCTAAGAGCAAACTATATGCCCCCTTGCCATCGATGATGAAGAAGGTAGTAAACAAAGTTTTTGACCCGATCGTCAATTCAACATGAACCGCTCCTCGAGTATCAGAAGGATTGCCAGCAAAGTCCCTCAACACCATGTCAGTTTTCAATAACTCCTCACTTGCCATCCCAAGTTTCCTGAAGGTAGTATATGGCATGATATTTATGGCAGCTCCCCCGTCAATAAACATTTTTGTTAATGGCTTGCCATTAATGTACCCCTTCACATAAAGTGGCTTCAAGTGCCGATGCTTGGCTAGTTTATCAAAAACTGTCCGCTGGGTCAGAACGAGCTGAGCCATCAAATCCTGGCATTCGTCTTCGTCAAAATCCGAATACACGTCTTCTTGGACACTCTGATCTCCGGGAGCTATGAATTATGATGGGAGAAAGAATGCCATGCATGCATTAGCCGAACGATCACCCTCATCAGGCTTTTCTCTAGGACGCCAAATTTGCCTTGTTTTGGTGCCTGCTTGTACCAATTCTTTGTTTCTTAGGCGTTGCACTCTCCTTTTCTGGCTCTTTCTCAATCCTGGCGGACACTATTGTCCTCTCTGCCAAACATATTCATGGTACTCCTCCTCCTCAGTGCGAGCCCAATCTCGATCGGCAAATCTTTCCCCTTGCCGATTTTTGGAATTACTCATTTTTAAGCGCCGATCGTCCTTGAGGGATTGCATCCCAAGCCTTTCATAGACCGAACGGCGGTTGACTCGAGACTGCCTGTATTCAGAATATTGACAACTGCATTCAGGGCAATTGTTCTTAGCAGGCAGCTTCAAGCCTTCATTCCAACAATATTTGAAGAACGAGCACCCCCAATGAGATTGCTCTTGCTCTCTCATATGTTCTTGTTCTTCTCGGTACATCCTTTTTTCATACCTCCGTTGCTCCTCTATGAACTCTTGTTCCTCATAAAACTTTCGCTTCTGGTACCGTTCCTGCTCCCGACGCCATTTGTTCAACAAAATACGTGTTGTGACCCTGGGCCTTGAAGCTTCTCCCCTTTCAGTTCGGCTATTCTAGAAACAAACTTGTTGCCGAAATTCATCATTTGTGATCTGCCGATCGGGGTCAATAGCACCGGTCTTTCTTGCTCTATCGGAGGTTAATACCTTCATCTTGTTTTTGCCCCTGGGGTCATCTGCATTAACCATGTTAATAGAGAAAGATACGGTATTTTGTCCAAAAGGGCTACCATCAATTTTCATTTTTCCATCGAACTTCAAATGCCCTTCCTAGATAGCTTTCTGGATCCGCACTCTGAACACTCGACAATCATTTATAGAGTGGGATCTGGTATTATGGAAACCACAATACTTCTTGTCTTTAACCCCTTCAGGGTGCAGCATGGGATGGCCTTCCGGCAACTTGATGCGCCCTTCTTTCAATAATAATTCAAATAATTTATCCGATTTGGAAACATCAAAGTCATAAGTACCCTTTTGCTGCCTCAGCCATCGCTGATTAACTTGAGTTGGCTCTTTCGCCCAGACTAACTCAGCTGCAGCTATCTCGTCTTCGTCATCATACTCCATTGCTTCCTCTAAGAAAGCCTGATACATCTCACTAGCCACATCGCCTTTCTGGAATTGGTTGCTTCTCCTAAACCCCTGAGCCTGACTATTCATCATTGCCAATCGTTGTGATAATTGCCCAAGATCATCAAACTCCATACCGAACAGTTTTTCCCTCATACTCGGCAACATGCCAGCTATAGCTATTCCTGGCAATTGATCATCTGGCAAATTCAGAGAATAGCAGAGATTTTTAGTCTCCCTGAATCTGCGCAAATATTCTTGGGGCGTCTCATTAGCTCTCATTTTCAAACTCATGAGGTCGACCAACTTCTTCTCATTGGTGCCCGTAAAGAAATATGCATGGAATTTCTATTCTAGCTCTGCCCATGTATTAATAGAATTTGCCGACAGAGACGTGAACCATGAAGTAACGGCTGATGTGTTCTATAGTACTAGTGTCATCTTGGCCCGAAAACTTAGTAAGATCAGTGGGAGGTTTCACCCTTGGAGGAAGCGCCACTCGGTTATACCATTTCGGGTAAGGAGACTTATAAGCGTAGGACTGACTCTTTGGCTTCAGGCCGAATTGATTTTGCATCATGTCGACCATCCTATGCATGATGAGGTCAACACTTGAATCTGGAGCCGCATGCGTTTGACCTCCAAGAAACGCCCCCGTCGAGTTTTTATAACCCCCATTCGGGAAAGCATCAATCGCATTGTAGTCAACAAACTCTTGATATCCATCTCCATACATGTTCTTCTGCAACCTATTTGTTGCTGGAGATACTCTGAAGGCAGATTGCGGGACGTTTCCCGTCATGCCGAATGCGAGTTGGCCATGAGTTGTGAGAGGTTGCTGCCCCTGATGAAGGACCATCTCACCTTTGCTTGAACCAACCCCGCTGTCTTCAGTAGTTTTTCTTTGATGTTGGGGTACGGGGAATAACAGTGGTCCTTGCATCGGGCCAACAGCTTCCTCAAAACGTTTGTCAACCGTTGGGCCGAAAATACCAACCATGATAGCACGAAAGGTATTAAAGAAAGCTGATTGATGATTTGTCATGGCCTCTGCTATAGCTTTATACATCAGTTCGGACAGTTTCCGAGCATCTTCCTCATCGGTGCTATCAGATTGATGAAGAAGGAGAGTTCTTGGGAGTGGCTGCTTCTGGAAAACCTTGCTACTCTTATTCTTAGAGAAGGACATCAAGCATTTGCGCTGAAACTCATCACATGCTTGTTGTACTACATGTCTCAAGTCCACTGGTAGCTCTTCCATAGTCACTTCCAGAACTTGAGTGTTGTCGATCTCAGGCATCCTAGAATGTTGGGTCCCACCGGGCATGCCAAAAAGTGTGTTGGCACAAAATGTGGCCCACTATGCCTCACACACAGCAAGCCGGAAAGCTTGGCTTCAATCGGGTGCCCGGGCGATTCGAAATCCGGAAACGTGCCAGTCGGTTTGACATGAAAACCAACAAGGGATAAAACTATGAGAATCAAACTAGAACATGCCGGGTGAGACTAGACAGTTCCATATTTATGGCCCTGAAGCCACTTTTGACGACATACAGCTATAGAAGCTGCCTGCCAAGCATGTTTATAGAATTATTCGGCTAATGTAAAAGAAAGCATATGAAAGCATTGATTGCCGAATACACGTATAAGAAAAGACATGCTTAAACAAATAAGAATAAATTAGGAATCGATGTATAACCAAGTTCGGCAAACCAACCGAATTGGGTTCCATGAAGAAGGGACATGCAAACAAGCAAGATCAAACTAATCTAAAACCTGCATCAGTCGCACGATACCTAGTTTTATCAAAGCTCAAGCATGATTGACATGTATGAACCCACAACATGTAACAATCTAGATTAGAAGTTAATTCGGCCATTATGATCATGCAATCTATAAGAGATGTCACGAAAATAACGATTATTGGAGCAAAAATAAACTTGTAAAGAAAGGCCGAACAAAATCAATCTAGATTGGGCAAAAGAGTGTTACAAAATTAATTAAACCGTGCAACACATAATAACTTGATGAATGTATTAGATCTTGCCAAATCTAATAGAGCCGATAACTATCTCGCTTTTGCTAAACATATCGAATAAACACCTGCCGCACGGTATTTACTCATAAGCATAACATAAGCAAAGACTTCTTGATTGTTGACATAGATCCGCCGCACGATCTTTGAAAACAAACAAGACTACTTGCATCACATCTAAATCCACCGCATGATACTAGACATGATAACAAGGTTATCAGGACTTACGGAGGTCGACGGATCGATGATTCCTCTCGAAGAACTCGACGACACGACAAAGGACTCGAAGATGGCACGAAGCCGATTTGTATTGATATGGTTGTGAACCCTTTTTACAATAGCCAAGGGTTTATATTTATACCCTGTACGCAATACAAGTCCTAAGAGAACACGACTATGAAATATTAAAGGAAAGTACAATATTTTTTGGCCTTCGACTCCCTTCAGAATCTTCATTGCCTTAATTGCCGCAATTTTGTTGCCTGATCGGCTCTTGCTCCCATTGTTTCAACGGAAACTCCTCTTTTTCTCAGAATAGCCGATCACATAATCAGTTGCCGAATCCTTGGAAACTAGCCGACCGCATGGACACTTGCCGAATGCTTCATACACCCATCTCTCGCACACTGGCCCATTTGTCATCTCCTTATGCGTGCGAAAATCTGGTGTTGACACCTCCCTTGCTCCTCCCCTGCTGCATCTTCCTGAACTGCACTGCACGCCGACGTGCAGCGGTTCTTCCCGTCAGAGTTCAGGCCGGACGTGGACGGCACGGGCATCGTAGAGCTAGCCAAGTCCATCCTGGGCGGCAAGGTGGGCATCCGGCGCGCCACCAAGGCCGCGGGCGTCCCCTTCGTCGTGGCCGGCTACTTCGCGGGCTACGCACTCCCCACCGTCGAGCAGCTCCCCGCAGGGCCCGCCCACGGACAAGGCGGTGGTCCTCGGCGACGGTGACACCGGGGTGGTGTACGTGGAGGGCGACATAGGCACCTACACGGTGCCGGTCGCCATCGACCCGCGCACGGAGAATAGGACGCTGTACATCAAGCCACCGGCCAACATGCTGTCGCACAACGAGCTGTTGTCACTGTGGGAGAAGAAGACTGGTAGGACGCTCCAGCGGGAGTAAGTGCCGGAGGAAGCCGTGCTCAAGCAGATCCAAGGTAAGGTTTGGTTCGGTTAGGTTTGGTTCGTCCATTGCATGCACAACACAGGTTGGTTTGGTTTGGTTCATCCATTGCATGTGTGCATAGTCGTCGATCCCGGTGAGCATCATCCTGGCGATCGGGCACGCAACGTACCTAATGTGTTAGCTACCATCAATTTTCTATTTTGGTTAATTCACTATAGATGACTACAACTTTTGAGTGAACCTCTGCCGAGGAAGGCCTACTACTGCTACAGCAAGAACAACATATCCAAAAAGTAGTTGTAATTTATTAATGTATTACCTGAATTGGTTTTGTTTCATTACGGCTAATTATTAGTAACTTCTGTGCTTTTTACAGTGTATCTAGTAGACTCAACACGTGATGTTTCAGTATATACAACCACTTTCTCATCAGAAGGTATATAGTTGATCTATTTAAGTCAGTGTCAAAATTTGAGAGAGTGATCAATTAGCGATTACATTTTTGTACCTGTCTAAAGTGGCCCAAATTAGGATGAATATTTGAAAGTTTAGATGAACTATTCCTGATTAGTATCCACTGCTCACAATTGACTTTATATTTATGAAAGTTGGTGTTATTGAAATATTAATTAGAAGTTCTGCACATTTCAGAGATGTCGTGCCTCAGTAAAAGTTTGAAAATCTGAGGATAGGCCCTGCAAAGCTAGGGACTAATTTTTTTCACATTTTATTGAACTGTGGAGTTAGAAAAATGCTTGTAGTTGAGTCAGTTGACTAGTTTTGATAACAGTCCAATATTAACAATTTGTGGTGATCACACTTTTCTATTTTGGTGGAGTGAAATATACCTTCTTTTGTTGTTCACTTGCATTTCCTGACTTCATTAATTAGATGTTAAACATGGATATCTGAAATGGTAGATTGCATACAATCTTACATATTTATCAATTTCTGTGAGCTGTGTCACCATACAAGTAAAGAAAAAAAACTATATGCTGGCATATCCATCAATTTATGGCAGCAACAGCTTGAGATTGACTTCTCTATTTTGCAGGATAATAGTAGCTAGCAGCTGTCCATCAATTATAGAGCTCCTTTATTGATTGTTTCAATATCAACTTTATTTCAAAACTGAAAGCTACCTTTTAGACAATCCATTGTTCCACCTGAACTTGAAACTTATGTGTGCACAAATCTACATGGCTCTGCAAGTGACACTTATCAGAGTTTAAAGGATATTTTTTTACACTATTTGAAGGATATTTTTATTCATTTTCAGGTGTCGAGAAGGGGACCTCACTATGCCTACAGTCCACACCATGTTTACTAGTCATGTGTATGTTTACTAGTCATGTGTACGTTACAGTTCAATACATTTTTACAGTCCAAGCCTTATATCTAATTATTTAATAGTGCAAGCCATGACCAGTACCTATTTGAATATCTTACTAGCAAGTGAAAATATGATACTGCAGATTTCCATTAGCTTTAAGAAACTACTTCAATGTTACATGAGTTAATGCCAATAAGTGAAAATTGTGATTCTTTTAGTTAGGATTTGCATAGAATATTTTTCCTGGATTAGTAGTGTCTTCATTATTTTGGTTTTTCATTAAACATTTAGATATGGCCATTGATTGTTGGCAGGTATATGTTTGGTGTAGCAGAACTTGGTGCCATCTGTTGGCTATTGGATAGAACTTGTTTGGTGCAGTGACTTGGCGCAGGGCACTGGCAGGAAGTTGGCGCTAGGTGCTAAAATTTGTTTAGTTGGACGGATCATTTTGTATTCATGTTTTTGTTGTACTTTTGTATGGAAACATGTGCCTTTGTACAATCATTATGATATTATGGATTGGTTATATCGTTTATTATTATTGTTTCAATTGGGTTGACCCATAATATGAGTCTGGACTCAGGCGGGCCCATATTATGGGCCTGAACTTGGGTCTCATAATATTTGACGTTGTCTATCGTCATAATAACCTGTCCTCCCACGTACCATTTATGACATCTCATGACATTACGTGACGCGTTGGCCGAGGTTATGTGACAAATAGATTCGTCACTAAAAGTAACATTCTATGACGATTGTCAAGTGACCATCATAAACATTTTATGACGGTGGTTTGTAAGTTCGACATACTACTTTTTATGACGGTCCTTTTGTGACCACCCATATGACGACTCTATTTTCGTCATAAAGTACTTTTATGACAATTTTTGTTTTTTATATGATAGTTTCCGTTCGCCACACAATCCAAGAATTCTTGTAGTGTGGAGAACCCCGAGAGGTGGCTATTTATAGCCAAGGCTTGGGCAGGCCGGCCGGCCTGGTGGTGGGGCCAGCTGGCCCCTCTCTGGGGCCCACCTAGTGCTTTTCCTTCCACTCAAACCTTGCTGCAATTTCAAGCAAGAATTTCGTCCATACAAGATGCAAAGTGTTCTGGTGCTTGGTTGAGTGGTTAGGAAGCAAAGTAGTAGTGATTCCAAAAGGTGGGTCCCAGTGGTGAAAAATAATTATCATGCAGAAAATTTCAGAAAACTAATGCAATGAAAAATACTTATGGATGCAAAGGTTTTTTTTGTATGCCACCACAGTAAATTTTCTTTCGGATTTTTACACACCATAAAAATTATTTACGCAGGGCCTGAATTTTATATTTTCATATTTTTATTTGGTTTTCAAATGCATATGCAGAAATGAAAGTGCAAGAAAGTAAATATGGATAACTACCGAGTTACCACCCGGTGAAGGTGCGGGGTTTTAAGTCCACCGAATTGGACTTCTCCAAAGTTGTCATTCTGGAGGGGTTGTAGCCTTCCCTGAGGGTGGTGCCTCTGGTGACTGTTGATCTCCCTCTTCACTTACCACCTTTGCTGTTAAGCCTAACTCAGGCTTTGGCTTGAATGGAAAACATTCTTCTTGTCCATTGATGTTGAGTCTGACTTCTCCAATTTCAACGTTGATGTGGGCATTTGCAGTACTCAGAAAGGGTCTCCCTAGAATAAGTGACACTTTAGAGTCTGATTGCATGTCCAATACCACAAAGTCAACTTTTATGAAGAACTCTTTAATCTTGACTGGAATGTCTTCAGCAATTCCTACTGGATAGTGGAGTGATTGATTGGGAAGTTGTAGGCACATTGATGTTGGGACAAGTATTGAATGATGGAGTTTATCAGAGACTGTCTTGGGCATCACGCTCACACTTGCTTCGAGATCACATAACACATTGTTGAAGTGTTGATCACCGATTGAACAGTCGATAGTAGGGCATCATGGATCCTTCTTCTTTTGTGGAGAAGTGTTGAGGATGGCCGCACTACACTCTTCTGTCAACTTGATTACCTCAGTGGTGGGCAATGGTCGTTTGTTGTTGAGGATGTCTCTTAGATATCTTGCATAGGTGGGTACCTGTATAGCATCTAACGGAGGAATATTGATGTATAATTTTTGAATCACTTCAACAAACTTACTGAACTGCTCATCCACTGTGGCTCTCCTCTTTCTACGTGGAAATGGTAGGTGTGTGGTTGGTGTCGTGATAATCTTGCATCATTTCTAGTAGTGGTGTATCTACTTCTTAAACTTCATCGTCTTTCTTTTCTTCTGTCACAGTTGGCGTCACTGGTGCTGTCTGTCCTCTTGCTTCTTTTGGATATGGGGGCTCACGAGTGACCTTCCCTCCTCTAGTAGTTATGGCTTGTATCCACTGAGGGTTAGTGGCAATAGGCAAAACAGTAGCCAATTTGGCTAAATGCATCTCTATCTTTTTATTTGTATTAGTTTGTTCTTTTAGACCAGAAGAAAACTCATCCATTTTTGCATTTATATCCTCTAAGGCTTTATCTTTGAAAACAAGCTTTCTAATAATGGCGTCGTTAACTCTAGCCTATTCTACGATTATATCTCTTAAAGGCATTTGCTTAAAATGGGAAGAATTGAGATTGTCTAAGGACTTACCTTGATAAGTGGAGTGTTGATTCCATCCTTGCTTTCGTAGTGCAGAAGAGTTGTTGATGATGTTTGCATTTTCCTGATTGTTCTCTTCACATCTAGTCTGAGCATTGAAAGCATCTTGAATGGCTTGACGATCTCTTTTGTATTTCTCGCGTTGGTCTAGCCACCCTAGTAACACATTCGTCTTTGTTGTTAGTGCCTTCACTTCCTCTGGGACTTCCTCCATCTGGTAACAGCATTGATTCATGTCTTGTTTCCAGCTCTGATTCTCAGCTATCTTCTCCATAAGGACTTCAGCTTTCCCAGCAATTAGTGACATAAATGATCCTCCAACAGTAGCATCTAGTTGCTCGCGTGACTTCTGAGTGAGTCCATTGTAGAATCCGTGCATGAGCAACCGATCTTCCATTCCATGGTGTGGGCATTCTGAAATGTAGTCTTGAAAACGTTCCCAAGCTTCTGGAATAGTTTCTCCTTTCTGCTGCTGAAAACTTCTAATCTTTCCTCTTAAGGCATTGGTTTTGCCTATAGGGAAAAATCTTGATAGAAAAGCTTCTTAACATTTGTCTCATGTGTTGATGTCTTCCTTATTAGTGTAGAACCACTGCTTCGCTCTTCCCTACAGTGAGAATGGGAATAACCGAAGAAGTATGATGTCTTGGGCAATGTCCTTGATGATGATGGTGCTTCTGATTTCCAGGAAATCCTGTAGATGGGCATTAGCATCTTCGTGTGCTTTTCCACTAAATGTAGTAGCTTGGACTAGGTTGACAAGGCTTGTCTTGAGCTCAAACTCTAAGTTATCCGTCTGGAGTGTGGGTCCAGTCCGAATGTTTCCAATGTTGGGAGCAGAGAACTCTAGCAAAGTCTTATTGGCCATCGCCTTAACTACTTGAATCGATCTTCTTCTAGGTTGAGTTGCTTTTTGATAGAACAGTGATTGATCACAACTGAACCTGTATTACCTTGTATAGGATATAAACAAAAGTAGAACAAGGGCAATCCTGTAAAGACAGAGGTGATGATTCCTATCTAAAGTATATATGTTTGATATGTTCTTCTGTAGCCATATAAAAGTTCCTGAAAGCTCCCCGGCAACGGCGCCAGAAATGCTTGTTGACATTTCTTAGCACAACTACCAAAAGTAGGTTAGAATCTACCCCCGATACTAATGCCAGAAATGTGGGTAGACATCTCATAACATCACTCTAATGCTAGGCTATCACCATTAGCAGTAAAACTAGAGATGTGATTGTATTTATAGCACGACACTTTGATAAGATATGAAATAAAGGTTATCCACAAGCACACAAATAAAATTAGAATGTTCACTCAGGAATGTTCCAGGTATCGTTATTTATAATTCTACCATCGGGAGCTTCACAGGGTTAAGAATAAGAATGATATGGCTTAAGAATTGCAAACATATATAATTAGACATGAATCTAATAACTCACCTCTCGTCTAATACAGGAGTAAGGCAAAAGGATAATGATAAGTAAGGTAAATAACAGAGACTAGCAGAGATTCCATGATTAGAGAGAGACACTCATATGATCAAGCAGAATTGAGAACTAATCGATACGTTAAGAGATTAGACTCCTAAGTTATATTACTTCTATTTAGTCTAAGTCAACCCTAGCATATGATATCATATATAGCATAATTAATCATCCACCCATACATAAGGAACATTACGAAAGAAGTTCATATCCAGAGTAATTCCTTCAGTGTAACCAGGTTCTACTTGGCCTAGACTCGGGGAGTGGACTACATAGGAATCAACGAGGCTATAAGAGTCACCCTCACAAAATACCACTTGCTGGCCAGAGAATAGGGTGCATTCATAGGTAAACATAATCTAAGCACCATGCTTACATTATATCGACCACTTAGTCCAATCAGGAATAGAACTAAGCGCTTTATGAACATATGTATGAACTTATTATCAATTATAACTATATCAAGCATACAACTAGAATAAACTAAGAACAAAATAAAGAGAAACATAATGATAATTCAAATGGCACAAAGTCGATTACAAGAATTACCAGAACTCCTGATGACGATCTAGAATCCTGAGCCGCGCTCAACTCTACTTGTTTCTATCTAATTCTAATTCTAATCTCGAAGTAGAGCTCTAATCTAATCTCTAATCTCCGGAACCCTAACTCTGTCTCTCTAATGTCTGATGATATGAAGATAGATCTGATGATTCGATGCCCAAGGAGGGTCTAGGGTTTCTTTTATAGCCCGGTGGGATGAATCGTGACCCTCGGATCAAACCGACCTTGAACAAGGGCTTAGATGCATCAAGGAGGTCGGTTAGGTCACGCTCCACGATGATGGGCCGAGGGAGGACGTGGCCCAGGCCGGCCGGCCCCACCTGTCATCTCCTAGGTGTTTGCTTCGCCGTGACGTCTTTTGGAACCTCCCTTGTTGCCCTAATGCGACTTTCCATTCGTTTGCGTGATTTGTCGTGTTGGAGTAGGATTCAATCTCTTCCATCTTCTATAAACTCCCTATAAAACAGTAATTCACCCAAGCTGTTGAATCTGTCAGTTTAGTCCCCGTATTATGTTGCTTGGTGATCACTCCAGGTTGTTCTAGAAGCTTCCATGTCGTATCCAATAAGGACTCTCTCGTCGAGACTCCAAATGTAGCAAACCATATGTCTATTTCGATCGTCTCAACGAGCTCTTCGCAATGGTGTTGTCCAATTCATCACTTGAGATACTTTTATATAGTGAAATGTTGATGTTCCTGCAAAACAAGTGAGAACTACACAACTCGTGGAACTTGTTAGAATCAAACCCTACAATTATGCATTGTCACATTTTATCATTGTTTTATGCACTAGTTGATGCTATAATGTTGACTGTAAGGACTGTCAACACTTACACAATGTTGACCACTCACCCCGTGATCGATAGAATGAGCGCTATACGAACAAGTGCATAAACATAAAGATACCCTAGCTATGCTAGACATATAATCAAAGTAGACGATGAACATTATAATTATGAACACATGTCATGACAAGTATCAACTAGGACAAGAACTAGAAGATGAATAGGAACTAGATGAACAATTAGAAGTAGATTAGAACACTAGGATGAACTAGAAAGGTAATTAGAACTAGATTAGAACACAAAGATGAGAACTAGATGAACTAGAACACAATTAGAACACAAAGATGATGAACTAGAACATAATTAGAACACAAAGATGATGAACTAGAAGACAATTAGATAAATAGAAGAACAATGTTGATACAAGAGAAGTTACAAGGCTAATTACCTAGCCTCCTCTTGACTAGATCCAGAATCCGAGCTTCCCTCGACTCTTCTAATTCTTTTAGCTACGCCCTAGGATGGTGGAGCTCTTGGTTGTCTAGTCTACCTCTGAACTAAATGATCTAAAGATTGATTGATTGGTCTGGTTATGCCTCCAGGAGGGGGTTTGGGGTTTCTTATATAGCCCTGTGGGATGAACCGTTGCCCTCGGATCAAACCGACCATGAACAACGGTCAAGATACAAAGTAGAGGTAGGGTTAGGTCACGTCGCACGGAGGCTGGCTGGCTACCAGGTGGGCCTAGGCTGGTCATCCTAGGGTTGAGGCCGACCGGCCTGCCCTGGCCGCCGCCAACCTCCCCCTTTGGTCGGGATTCTTCTGGTACCTTCCTTATTCGCCTAGAGTCTTTGTTCGATTGGTTTGCGCAACGAGTCATGGCGTGGTTGGATTCCTTGTCGTCATCTTCCTGTCTGGTCCCTAGATAAATTTGGTATTCTGTAGCTGATGGAATCTTGTCTGTTACACCCCTGATCCTTATATGGATAATGCTTCTAGAGGGTTCCAGTGTCTTCCAAGTCATATTCATCGAGGATTCTCGCTCCGGGACTCCAAATATGGCAAGTGATATGTCTGTTTTGATCGTCTCGATGAGCCCGTCACAATGGTGTGTTCAGATTCTTCACTTGAGATACTTTCTTATGATGAAATATTGAATATCCTGCAAAACAAGTGAGAACAACACAACCCGTGGAACTCGTTAGAATCAAACCCTATAGCTACACTCTTTGGATCATTGCAGGTCATTTATGGGGTTAGTTGATGGTATAAAATAGGAGTTATCTACCATCAACAAGTTCCCTCAAACATTAGATGAAATATTATGATGGATCAGGAGTTGCTACTATGCTTTCATGCCTCAAAGTACACTAGTGTTCAAACAAAAAATCTCTTCCAAATTAGAATCAATCGTTTCAGCTTTGAAACTTAGCTCTTACCTTCAACTATGGTGCTTGTAGCTTTCACTTGGGTCTTGAGCAATTTGAAAAGTAGAACGATCAAATTTAACACTATGTTTCAAATTCTTCGATCTACCTTCATTATGGAGTTTTGTAAGATTTTCAAAATAAAACTTAGAGATTCCTTCATATGATTGTTGACATTTCTTAGCGCAACCACCGAAGCATAGGTTTAGAGTCCATCCTCGGCGATCACGCCAGAAATACTTACTGGCATCTCTTAGCATCATCACTAGGGTAGGCCATCATCCCCGGGCAAGGCACCAGGAATGCCTGCTGACATTCCTTAACGACATACACTGAGTATGTTGGTTCCTAGCGATGTTACTTAAAAGATGTTAGTGTCAGCCTCAGCCACAGCCACTCTAGCTACACACCTAGTATCGGCGCCGAAGTGCGATGGCACTTCATATACCAAGACATGTGACTTTAGTGACGGCCTGAGAGGTTGGCATGGTAAACCAATTCGTTTATAGACAGGGTCCGCAAGTGCACGGGGTTACCGTTGTAGCATTTCATCGGGAGTATTCCAGGTATCGTTATTTATATTTTACCACTGGGAAGGCTAGATGCGAAAGGATCCAAGATATATCCATGATAAGAACATAATACATTCAAGGACCGAGAATGCTAAAGCAAGGCGACCAGAGGGGGGGGGGGGGTGAATGGGAGCTAAAAAAAATTCTTTCAAAATGTTTAGGTCTCTTTCCTAGAAAATAAACCCCAAGAGCAGAACCGATGAACGTGATGTCCATGACCCAAGAGAATGGTTGGATGTTCCCTAGGAACACAGCGGGACACCACAAAAACTTCCTCACCCAAGTTCACGCAAGTCAACAAAGTGACAGGATGAACTTTGGGTAACCTCAACCTCCCCCGAGCAACGCAAGGGGGATTCAGGCTATTTTGCAAAGCAAGGAGTTCAATTTCTATAGAGCACGAAATCGGAAATCCAACGCAAAAAGCGGATCTCAAATCGAAAGTCGAACGAACAAAATGCGGACCAAAACATGCGAGTCAGCACTGACCGGACTCTAATGAGCGTCCGGTCAGGTCTAATCGGACGCGTCCGATCAACCCGAGAGCGTTCTCGAAGCTCTCTGTTCACGACCGGACTCACTGTGAATATGCGTCCGGTCAATATAGACAGGCAGTGAACAGTACCCTCTATGCGTCCGATCACACACAAGCAGAGCATCCAGTCAAGTCGCGAAGAAAATGCAATGAACGTGTTCAACGACCGACTCACAACCTAGCGTCCGGTCGGCCCGACGCTAGAGTCCGGTCATCCCGAAACACACTGTTCATCCACCAATTTGACTCGATCTCACCCAAAATGAATCCTCTAAGAATCAAACTGGGTGAGTCGAGTCATAAGGAGGATAGTGAGCTACTTCTAGAAGATCATGGCTCGAACCTATCTCCAAATCGATGAATCGAAGAAGTTCGGGAAAAGAAGAGAAAAGTCGATTCAAAACGAAAATCGATCGATCTACTAGCTCGTGAGGTTAGATGTGAATTCCTTCGGTGGAAAGATGCTCTTCACGATCTAGAGCAACTCAATTCAAACGGAATCGAAAATCATTCCTCGAATTGGGAGAACGAAGTAAATCACTGAGAGAACGAAAAGCAAAACACGAAGAACACAACTCAAAACGCGAATCGATCTCGATTTCCAGCCGAAACTTCTCCACCCGAGGAGACAACGAGATTACGGTCTCGTTTCCTCAAAAAGCAAATACAAGAGGTATGAATCACCGTCTCTGCGGATCTCAGTAGCTACAACAGGAATTGGGAGAGCAGGAACCCCTAAGTGAAAGTAGCAAATGGCTGAGATAGTCTGGAGGGAGGGGTGGCCTCTCCTTATATAGCCTAATACAACTATTCCCCTTCTACCCTTACAGCTAATGAGCGAGCAGGCTAACCCTAAGGGTATTCCTGACGAACTCGAGGTAGGTGGTGATCCGACGGCCACGCCCGCACAACTGGTAGATTCGCCTCGACGCGACCTCACCGATTGCCGCCACGTGCCGCCACCGCTATGCTCGTCCTTTTCACGGAGCCCCCCCGGTTTTGAGGCCGAAACCGGGAAACCTAGGCCATCCCCCAGTTTTGAGGCGAAACCGGGAAACCTGTCGTCCGTCGCCTGAGTTTTGTGGCCCAAACTCAGAAACCCGCCAGCACCCAGGTTTTGAGGCCCAAACCTGGAAACCGTCCTCAGCCCGAGTTTTGTGGCCCAAACTCGAAAACCGGCCGCACCCAGGTTTTGAGGCCCAAACCTGGAAACCGCCCACTCGGTGGTTTTTCTGTGGCTCAACCACTAAACTGAATCGTAGAGGGGATGCACCGCCCGTGCACCCTGTCCACACACAAGTCTTCACTTGTCGCTGTCCTAGGCTGTCAGCCACCATAGCCGATCCTCAGGCCACCGGTCCGTCAGTCCAAGCCTCACGTTCGCCCTTCACCGCTCCGGGTCCATCGGCATGACACGTCTCTACTTGACCTTCACCTTGCCTTTGATCACCGTATCCGAGCTCAACACCTGCACAACACAAGCCAAAGAACATGCACATCATCCCAGTTGATAATCACTCATCACTCAAGATCCGGCATACACCCATGTATCCGCATACATGCATAGTTGACCAATTAACCATAGCAGGGGGATAAACGGTGATTTGGATAGTGGGATCAACACACACACATTGCCTAAGATATATAGAGCTTCTACAGGGATAGAAGAAAGAATAAAAGAATAAAGAATATCCTACAGAGCATGGATATGAACAATGTCATGTTAATTAATTAAGTATACATGTCATAATCAAGTTACCATTAGTGCTAAGTATTGGATGGATTAGGAGACCCGGGAACACTGGTCTGCCAGTAGGATACACCGGGCAATTTAGACTCCTACCCCAAAGCCGAACCTGGGGGATTACAAGGGACAGACAGGGCTGTCACCACCTGCCGCCTACCCCTCAACCGTGGACTAAGCCAGGCATTCACCCAACTCCATACACCCGAGAACCACTCTCGCGTACATGAAGAACACTTGCACCCCCCGGGTCCCCAACCCTACGGATTGACAGGAAAAGGGCACAAGTGCGCTCAAAGGCACGACAAAACACCACCCAACACATATCACTAAGCTATCAAGATCTAAGCATGTTGAATGAAGAACATGATTCATGTTCATGTTGAACAAAGATCTAAAACTATGAACTAGCTCTAGAACGATGAACAATGAACAAGAACGAAGCTCTAATTCAAGAACATAACAATGTTGATCATAAGAGAACAAGAACAAGTATGAAAAGAGGAACTAAGTATTCATACCAAGTCGATCCTTACAACTTCTCCTCCTCTCTTGCAAGTAGACTTGCTCCAACTACTAGAAGATCTAAACTAAGGTAGAGAGCTCCAAATACAAAGTGGAATGACTAAACAATGTGTTGATGTGTGATGACCTATTGAAGACGGAGCTCTACCCCTTTATTTATACTACAACATGGTCAGTTTGGAGGATGTAAAAATGGAAACCTACACAACCGACATGTGCATGCTGCCATGCAACCGCCATAGGTGGTCGGTGGCCAGTGGGGCTAGGGGCAGTGCGCCCACACCCCTGGTGGGCCCACTGGCCACCGCCTTTGCGTGGTGGGCCCTTGGCTTGATGCATGTTGGTGCTATGGTGGTTTCCAGCCCAAATGTATTCTTTAGGTGGGCTTCTTCCACATTCCTTGTTTTTACGGTCTGTCGGAAAGTGCATTCTTCTTGCCTTTTCCACTATATTCACGTTTGTTACCTGTAAAGCAATGATTCTCCAATACAAGTGGAAATAGGTCAAGGTGATAACATAAGTATGTGTGGATACATGGGTGTATGCCGAGTCTCGAGTGATGAGTGATTGTCAACTGGGATAATGTGCATGTTCTTTGGCTTGTGTTGTGCAGGTGTCGAGCACGGATACAGTGATCAAAGGCAAGGTGAAGGTCAAGTAGAGATGTGCCGTGCCGATGGACCGGGAGCGGTGAAGGACAGACGTGAGGCTTGGACTAAGGGACCGGTGGCCTGAGGATCAGCTGTGGTGGCTGACAGCCTGGGACAGCGATGAGCGAAGACTTGCGGGCACGGTGTTGCTTGGGTCGAGGACCTGGGGACACGTGTCGGTGGACGGGGTGCACGGGCGGTGCATCCCATCTACGACTCGGTTTGCTGGTTGAGCCACAGAAAACCACCAAGTGGACGGTTTCTAGGTTTGGGCCTCAAAACCTGGGCGCTGATGGTTTCCGAGTTTGGTCCACAAAACTCGGGCTGAGGACGGTTTCCAGGTTTGGGCCTCAAAACCTGGGTGCTGCGGGTTTCTGAGTTTGGGCCACAAAACTCAGGCCATGGACGGCTGGTTTCCCGGTTTGGGCCTCAAAACCGGGGTTGGTCGTGAAGGCTGGTTTTCCGGTTTGGGCCACAAAACCGGGGGCGAAGTCCGGGAAAAGGACGAGCGGAGCAGTGGCGGTACGTGGCGGGAATCGGTGAGGTTGCATCGAGGCAACGCTACCAGTTGTGCGGGCGTGGCCGTCGGATCACCAGCAACTTCGAGTTGGTCCAGAATAACCCTAGGGTTTAGCTGGTTCGCTCTGTAAGTAGTTAGGGGTAGAGTGGGAATTAGAATTAGGATAAGTAGAGGGAGACAACCACCGCCCATCCCATCTCAGTCATTTGCTCTTTGCCTTCTAGGTTTTCCTGCTCTCCCAATCCCCTGCTGTAGCAAATTAGATCCGCAGAGAACCATACCTCTATGTACTGGAGATTTTGAGGAAGTGAGACTGTAATCTCACTGTTGTAGTGTGTGGTAGCCACACGGTTGCAGATCGATGTGTTGATTCGCGTTTTATTCGTGTTCTTCGCGTTCTTTGTTTCACCGCGATTTTCCCATCACTCGATCTTCCTCTCTACTGCGTCTTTTCAAAATCCGTTTGAATCAACTTGTTCTTTATACTGAGGAGATCACTTCCACCGAAGGAATTCATCTAACTCCTCACGATCAAGTAGATCTGGTTGATTTCGTTTTCATGGCATTTTTTCGTTCATACTTCTTCTCTTTCGATTTCCCGGTGATTGAGTTGATTTGAGCGGATGATTTCTTGGGGATAGTATTCCAACTACCTCGTGATCATTTGCTCCAAGTTTGGGTTCAAGGGATTTTGATTCGGATCGAATTTGGGAAGATTTGGGAGAAGAGCGTTTGAAATCGCCCTCCCCGAGTGACCGCGGACAGTCCGCCACTCAGGGCGCGAACAGTCCGCGCGTCGGGCTCCGACCGAGCAGTGGTCACGTGGCTCGGCTGTGTTGACTCGGTTTGACCAGCGGACAGTCCACAGTAGGATTCCGCGGACAGTCCGGGAGTCGTGCAGGGGGTGTTCAGCAACTGTGTTGTTTGGCATCTTTTGCCGGTGGACAGTCCGCTAGGGGACCGCGGACAGTCCGCCCCTGGCGCGGACAGTCCAGGACTGGGAGTCCGGACAGTCCAGGAGTCGGCTATAGGCTGAGCTTTAGTGTGTTTGCTCTCCCGGCTTCTTCGCTTGATTTCCGGACTTCTCGGTTGACCCTAGAGTTGACCTAGGAACTTCTCTAGGTATCTTTGCTACTTGTTAGCATTGGTATTTGGGGATTTCTCGACGTAGCATTCAATCTACGTTCGGGACTTGGTTCTTAGGGGTCGTACTTGTGCCGGTGTTTTTGGCATTTGGTTTGCTATCGCTTGGTGGTGCCTCGCTGTGATCCTAAGGATCATCCACCCTCTTCCAAGGGTCGTGGGCATCACGGTTTCGGTCGAAGCTTTTGGGGGTTGATTTCTGGGACAAAGGCCAAAGTTTCGAGAGAAATTTTTGAGCTCTCATTCACCCCCCCTCTGGTCGCCTTGCTATTGCATTCTCGGTCCTTCAATTGGAATCGGAGCGGGTTAAGGATATTCCACCTTAGCCGGTTCCAGATCCACAGAAGGCGACATGGATCGCGGCGTGGGCAAACCACCATTTTTCGATGGGACGAACTATGTGTATTGGAAGATACACATGTCGGCCTATCTTCAGAGTATGGGTTCTTCCATCTGGGATATTTGCAACTCTGCCGATTACGTGGTCTTGGCTGCTCGTGCAACTCAGCATCAGATCGATGAGCACGATGCCAATAGCCGAGCCCGTAATTCTCTTTTCTCATGTTTGAGCATGACGGAGTTCGATCGCGTTTCTCACCTCGCTACGGCTCGGGAGATTTGGGCATCCCTCATGCGTTTCTATGAGGGAACCACTCAAGTCAAAACCCGTCTCTACGAGACGCACAAGCGAGAGTACGAGAACTTTCGACACATGCCTGGCGAGAGCATAGAGAGTTTATTCGCTCGCTTTCAGGTGATTGTCAACAGGATGAGGGCTAACAAGGAGCTGTTGCCTTTCGATGATCATGAGAGAGCTTTGAAGCTTTTGCATACTCTTGATCGGTCGATGTGGGACTCAAAGGTCCAGGCAATCATCGAATCGTCTAACTATGAGACTCTCACATGCGATGAGCTCTTTAGTAAGCTCAAGTCCAGTGAGATTGACGCAATGGCGAGGGCTTCTTATGAAAATCCTTCTGGCCCGTCGATGGCTTTGCTTTCTGGCTCTTCTGCTAACCCCTCTCGAGGATTTGCACTCTCTTCTCTTCTTTCTGTCATAGAGGAGCAACTGGAGTTCATGGGGGATGACGAGTTGGCTTTGCTCGCCAACCGATTCTCGTGGTTCCACAACAACCGCATGAATCATCGCCGCAGAGGAGGACGCTCGGACTGTTTTGAGTGCGGCGATCCCAACCACTTCATCGCCAATTGTCCGAAGAAGAACAAGCAAGTCTTCGGCAAGGCGGATCATGGGCACAAGTATGACTCTGACAAGTGCAAGGAGAAGTACGTCCCCACGAAGCACAAGCGGAAGGGCGGCTTCAACAAGGAGTACATCAAGACAAAGTACTTGGAGAAGGCCCAGGCTGAGCAGCGTGCTTTCTTCGCCACGCTCAGCGACGTCGACGACTTGGATGACGACTCCGCTTCCTTAAGCGACGATGAGTCCGAGAAGAAGAAGAGGATCGAGGACAAGCTGAACGGCCTCTGCTTCTTCGCCGACAACGAGGGCTTCTGCACCGTGGCCCTCGGCAAGGAGGTCTACGGCGAGCTGGAGGAGGTTCCTCGGAACGACGACGACGACGACGACACCTCCCAGGTATCTCAGGCCCCCGATGAGCTTTCTGCTGAGGTCAAGAAACTTACTGCCGCCCTTCTTAGTCAAGATAAGTTGCTTAGGCGTGCTGCTAGAGAGCGGAAGGAGTTTAGGCAGAAGTGAGAGGATACGGTGAAGGAACTTGAATCTGTCAAGTCCACCGTTGTTGTCACCGAGGAGGAGGAGTGTGAGATGTGTTCCACACACATGACTGATCTTCTCACTTTGAGAAGTAAGTATGTTGTGTTGGTAGGAGAAGTGGATGAGCTTAAAGCTAGATCTTCACTGTTGGGTGCGTGCAAGTCCTATGCGGGCTTGCAAACCGAGTTGGCAAAGAAGAATGCCAAGATTGTGTCTCTTGAGAAGGCCAGCTCGGGTAGCACTTGTGTGTCTAGGTGCGTTTTGTGTGAGGGCTTGGAGATGGAGATAGCCAATGTGAAGCATGACAAGATGCAAACCGAGGAGGAAAACACATACCTTCGGACCATCTTGTCATGGGTGTCTTGTGGTGAGCCGCAGCTTGGGATGATGATCTCCTAGTTCAAGCGTGCTGCTGGAGGTCCAGGTGTAGGCTTTGCTCAGAGTGTTAAGTGTGCTTCATCTTTTGGCAAGATTGGAGAGTCGAGTGGTCTTAACCCGAGTGAGAAGCCCAACTCCACCACTACTCCCAAGCTTACCAAGATTCCACCCAGAGAGCCTCTAAAGCCAAACACCAAGGATGGGGTATTTGTTGAACCTCCGAGAGCTCCACCCAAGAAACAATTATGGGCTCCAAAACCAAACCAACTCAAGAACAAGCTAGACATAATGCCACCTATCCAGGAGGAGCTCATGCTACAGAAGGGAAAAGTGATCCACACCCACTACCGTGAGTACCGACGACCCTCTATGAGAGCGGTGAGGTACCATTGTGAGCACTGTGGGAGAGATGGACATTTGAGTGAGTTTTGCTTTCGGCGCAACAGAGAGGCGCGCCGTGCAAAGGAGATGAACAACACGAACATGTACCATCCTTTCCATGATGTACATGAGCCGAATGTTCAGAGGCGTGCTGCTAGGACTAGACGCCCAAAGCCTCAAGTTCCTAGGCCTAGGCTGCGAAGAGAACGTGCTCGGCGGGAGCCTGCAGTTGTGGGCTATGGACCCCGTGGCGGTGGCTTTGTAGTTGAGCGTTTTCCTCCACCGTGTTTTGAGTATCGCGATGGACGCTCCTCCCTTAGCGGACCACGTTTTCCTCTACGTGGTTATCGCTCTTCCCGTAGGCGTGCTAGGAATGGTTTTTCTGCTAACTGTTCTTTTGAGCAGCCGGCCCAACAATGGTATTCTTCCTACTTCAATAACCCAAGTGTTGGACCGTATGCTCACCCTATGTCTTTTTATTGATGTAGGTAAAATGATTGGAGAACGTTTGGTTGGTGGATTCCGGTTGTTCGAGACACATGACCGGAAACACCAAGTGGTTCTCCAGTCTTAGTCCAGTTGCCGGAAAGGAGTTTATCACCTTCAGCGACAATAGCAAAGGTAAAATGTTGTCTCATGGGTCGGTGCGAGTTAATGAGCACTTTGTGTTGCGCGATGTTGCTCTTGTTTCTAACTTGCATTTTAACCGTCTTTCTGTTTCGCAACTTTTCGATGATGACTATGAGATTCGTTTTAAACCAAATCTCAGTCGCATTTTGGATCCTCAGGGCAATCTTGTATGTTTGATTTTGCCCTTTGGAAAAGCCTTTCGTGCGAATTTCTCAGAGTCGTTTGCAATTTCTCGTTGTCTTTTGGCTGGACCTTCCTCCTCTGATCTTTGGAAGTGGCATAGGAGACTTGGTCACCTGAGCTTCGACTTGCTTGCAAGACTCAGCTCACATGGCCTAATCCGAGGATTGTCCAAGTTGTCCATGGAGAAGGATCTTGTTTGCCATTCTTGTAGACATGGGAAGATGATTGCCGCTCCCCACCATCCAGTGACTCAGGTCATGACTAAGCGCCCTGGAGAGCTTTTGCACATGGACCTTGTTGGTCCGGCTCGGGTGAGCTCGGTTGGAGGGAAGTGGTACGTGCTTGTTGTTGTTGACGATTTTTCGAGATATTCGTGGGTCTTCTTTTTAGCTGACAAGACCGAGACTTTCTCCTTTGCTCGCAATCTGATTTTACATCTTCAGAATGAGTTCTCTATGAACTCAATGCGAGCAATTCGGAGTGATAATGGTTCCAAATTTAAGAATTCGGATTTTGAGAAGTTTTGTAACTCTTTGGGTTTAGAGCATCAATTTTCTCCCCCCTACACACCGCCACAAAATGGTGTTGTAGAGAGGAAGAATCAGACCCTTGTAGAGATGGCCAGGACGATGCTCGATGAGCATAGGACTCCTAGGTGATATTGGGCCGAAGCTATGAGCACTGCATGCTATATTTCCAATCGCATTTTTCTCTGAGCTTTCTTGAAAAAGACTTCTTATGAGTTGCGTTTTGGAAAACAGCCCAAAGTGAGTTATTTTAGAGTTTTGGTTGCCACTGTTTTATACTCAAGAAAGGCAACCTAGACAAATTTGAGTCTCGTTCTTCTGACGGTGTATTTTTGGGTTATGGCACTCACACTCGAGCATATCGTGTACTTAACCTTGATACTAACCGAGTCATGGAGACATCCGATGTCACCTTCGACGAGACCATGGTTTGTCCTTCCTCTCGTTTTTAGCGTGCATGTGATCATGAGGTTGGTGAGCCTCTTTTTGATGACGAGGACGAGGGTGCTGAAGGGATGGATGATCCAGCACTACCTCCACCTGCTGTGCCACAAGCATCGACTTCTACTACGATGACTCATGGCCCCAACCCCTCTTCGTCGACTACTTGGGGGCCGTGGGATCCGCCACT
Source organism: Coix lacryma-jobi var. lacryma-jobi (assembly GCA_009763385.1). Taxonomy (NCBI): domain Eukaryota; kingdom Viridiplantae; phylum Streptophyta; class Magnoliopsida; order Poales; family Poaceae; genus Coix; species Coix lacryma-jobi. The sequence goes on from VDCT01000060.1 coordinate 46,415, forward strand.
TCGAGCGGTACCTTTCGTACCCGAGGAGGCACCAGCTACTGTTGAGGGGGAGGTTTCTTCAGCTCGGGAGGCGCCACGACACATCCAGCACCAACACCCGCCTCAACAGATGATCAGCGACATCGACGAACGTGTCACTCGGTCAAGGTCACAACAAATCTCTCACTTTGGTCATTCTGCATTTGTTGCTGATTTTCAAACCCCGAGATGTTGGACATGCTTTATCTGATCCGGATTGGGTCAATGCCATGCATGAGGAGTTAGAAAATTTTGAGAGAAATCGGGTTTGGGTTTTGGTTCCTCTTCCTCCTGAGTGTCACCCCATTGGTACAAAATGGGTTTTCAAAAATAAACAAGGAGAGGATGGCCATGTTGTGAGAAACAAGGCCAGACTTGTAGCCCAGGGGTATAGTCAGAAGGAGGGGATAGACTATGAGGAGACTTTTGCTCCTGGCTCGTTTGGAGGCAATTAGGATACTCTTGGCTTTTGCTGCATCCAAAGGGTTTAAACTTTTTCAAATGGATGTCAAGAGTGCCTTCCTAAACGGCTACATAGAAGACGAGGTGTATGTAAAACAACCCCCCGGTTTCGAAAATCCCAAGTTTCCAAACCATGTTTTTAAACTTCACAAAGCTTTGTATGGTTTGAAACAAACCCCTAGAGCCTGGTATGATAGGTTGAAAACCTTTTTGCTTGCTAAGGGTTTTAAAATGGGATGTGTGGATAAAACGCTCTTTCTCGTCAAGCAAGGCAATGACACTCTCTTGGTTCAGATTTACGTGGATGATATCATTTTCGGTGGTTCTTCTCATGCTTTAGTTTCCAAGTTTGCAGACACTATGAGTAGGGAGTTTGAGATGAGCATGATGGGTGAGTTGACGTTTTTCCTCGGGTTGCAAATCAAGCAATCCCGAGAGGGGACGTTCGTGCACCAGGGTAAGTACACCAAGGACATATTGAAGAAGTTCGATATGGGTGAGGCCAAGCCTCTTCCAACACCCATGTCGACCATGACGGCCCTGGATGCAGATAAGGATGGAGAAGCTGTGGACCAGAAGGAGTACCAGAGTATGATCGGGTCGCTGTTGTACCTGACGACGACACGCCCGGACATCCAGTTCGCGGTGTGTCTTTGCGCGCGATTTCAGTCGTCGCCGCGCACTTCTCACCGTCAGGCGGTCAAGCTTATTATGAGGTACTTATGCTTCACTCCAGAATTTGGGATTTGGTATTCTGCTTCCTCCACCCTCTCCCTTTGCGGTTATTCTGATGCCGATTTTGCTGGTTGCCGACTTGGTCGCAAGTCCACTTCTGGAACTTGTCAGTTTATTGGTTCTTCTCTTGTATCGTGGTCTTCTCGCAAGCAGTCTAGTGTCGCTCAGTCTACCATGGAGGCTGAGTATATTGCTGCGGCTAGCTGCTGTTCCCAGTTCATGTGGATGATGGCCACTTTGCGTGATTTTGGTCTGAGCTTTTCTCGCGTTCCCTTGCTTTGTTACAGCACGAGTGCTATTAGCGTTGCTAAGAACCCCGTGCTGCACTCTAAGACCAAACACATTGATGTGCGCTTTCATTTCTTGCGAGACCACTATGAGAAGGGTGATATCGACCTCCACCATGTCGATACTCATCATCAATTGGCTGATATTTTTACCAAGCCTTTGGACCAATCAACTTTTGCTAGGTTGAGAGGTGAGCTTGGTGTGTGTTTCCCCTTTTAGTTGGGGGAAACGTTTTGGTTCTTGTATTATAGACTGACTCCTTTTCGTTTTGTTCTCTTTTCTGATAAGTTAGTCTTTGCATTTCATCATGCATATTTACATTCAGAGCTTCATGTATATAATCTTTAGAATGTGACTATGCTCTGGTTAGTCTATGCTCCGATGCTATATAATGATGCTTGTAGCTTATGCTCTTTCTGATCACTGATACATATTATGAGCTGAGCTATTTTATGAATGGTGAACTTGTTTAATGATCTTAAAGCTTGAAAATGTTCACCATTGAGATATGCAACTAGCATGTGTAGAATGTGTTGAAATCACTTGTGCTTTTCATATATGCTAGGTTGCTATGTCTCTAGTTCTGAGTCATTCACTTGCTTGGTATATTCATATTCTGATTTGCATTTGAACCAAGTTAAGTGAATTGGAAAGATCGAGATGGGATTACTTGTCAGCACAACAAAGTATCGAGACTGTTTCTCATTGCACTTTGAGTTAAACTTGAGCTGTGTAGTGTATGACCGAAACTGTTGCTTTAAGCTTCTGATTGCTTCTGCATAGGCTTCGCACAGTTGAAAAGTTAGGCAATGACAAGCTTTCAACCTCTCGCAATCACATGCTGAAATTTGAACTTGTGTAATTTAACCGCTGCAACTCCGATAAAACTTGAATACACAAGTCTATGTTTCATTCTATAGCATGCTGATTGAACCTTGCTAGGGGTAGTTCACTTTGTATACATGTTTAGCACTTGTTTTGACTTCCTGTCTATACATGCTTAGTGCTATTTTTATGGTGAACATCCTTTTCTGAATGGCTAAAACTGCTCACTTTGCTTATATGATCATATTTCGTATTTGGTGATCAGTTTGAGCCTTTGCTGGCATGTATGCTTCTTGTTGAGTCATTGGAGTTATCCTATGTAGAGCATCTTCTCGTTCTCTAGACTATATTCCTGAAGCTGCTAACTTGCATTTTGACTCATATGCATTTGGAGGGGAGACACTTAATAGTGCATTTTCATCTAAGGGGGAGAAATTCTTGCCAAATCATAAGGGGGAGAAATTATATCTTGGTTGTGTGCACTATCGGAGGGAGAGTTTGAGAGTTGGCTCAGATTTTGAGGATTTTGAATTTTCCAATTGGTTCGGAGCTTTTCTGCTAGTTGTGTTGAGCCTCTGTGCCTCTGTCTTGAGGGACTAGCATTTTTAGCTTTGTTGTTCAATTGATTCGGTGCTTTTCTGCTAGTTGTGTTGAGCCTCTGTGCCTCTATCTTGAGGGACTAGCAGTTTTGCCTTGTGAGTGTGAATCTCGATTGGTATCGAGCTTTTCTGCTCTTCAGTCGGTATTCTTCAGTTGGTATCGAGCTGTTCTCGCTAGTGGTGTTGAGCCTATTCTACCTCTTCTTGAGGGCTAGCTTTTCTTTGCTTGGTCGCGTCGAGCCGTTGCCCATTTCTTTGGGGACCAAGTTGTTTTGCTCTTTCACTTGACCTTCTTCTGGCTTTGATATGCTTTTGGGTCATTTGGATGAGTTCTCTATTTCTCCTTCTTCCTCCTACTTCTATTACATTATGATTTGTGTTGGTAGTTGACAATGCACTCATGAAGGGGGAGATTGCGGATACATGGGTGTATGCCGAGTCTCGAGTGATGAGTGATTGTCAACTGGGATAATGCGCATGTTCTTTGGCTTGTGTTGTGCAGGTGTCGAGCACGGATACAGTGATCAAAGGCAAGGTGAAGGTCAAGTAGAGATGTGCCCTGCCGATGGACCGGGAGCGGTGAAGGACGGACGTGAGGCTTGGACTGAGGGACCGGTGGCCTGAGGATCAGCTGTGGTGGCTGACAGCTTGGGACAGCGACGAGCGAATACTTGCGGGCACGGTGTTGCTTGGGTTGAGGACCTGGGGAGACGTGTTGGTGGACGGGGTGCACGGGCGGTGCATCCCATCTACGGCTCGGTTTGGTGGTTGAGCCACAGAAAAACCACCGAGTGGACGGTTTCCAGGTTTGGGCCTCAAAACCTGGGCGCTAATGGTTTCCGAGTTTGGGCCACAAAACTCGGGCTGAGGACGGTTTCTAGGTCTGGGCCTCAAAACCTGGGTGCTGTGGGTTTCTGAGTTTGGGCCACAAAACTCAGGCCATGGACGGCTGGTTTCTCGGTTTGGGCCTCAAAACCGGGGGTTGGTCGTGAAGGCTGGTTTCCCGGTTTGGGCCACAAAACCGGGGGCGAAGTCCGGGAAAAGGACGAGCGGAGCAGTGGCGGTACGTGGCGGCAATCGGTGAGGTTGCGTCGAGGCAACGCTACCAGTTGTGCGGGCGTGGCTGTCGGATCACCAACAACTTGGAGTTGGTCTAGAATAACCCTAGGGTTTAGCTGGTTCGCTCTGTAAGTAGTTAGGGGTAGAGTGGGAATTAGAATTAGGATAAGTAGAGGGAGACACCCACCTCCCATCCCATCTCAGTCATTTGCTCTTTGCCTTCTAGGTTTTCCTGCTCTCCCAATCCCCTGCTGTAGCAACTGAGATCCGCAGAGAACCATACCTCTGTGTACTGGAGATTTTGAGGAAGTGAGACCGTAATCTCACTGTTGTAGCGTGTGGTAGCCACACGGTTGCAGATCGATGTGTTGATTCACGTTTTGTTCGTGTTCTTCGCGTTCTTCGTTTATCCGCGATTTTCCCATCACTCGATCTCCCTCTCTACTGCGTCTTTTCGAAATCCGTTTGAATCAACTTGTTCTTTATAGTGAGGAGATCACTTCCACCGAAGGAATTCATCTAACTCCTCACGAACAAGTAGATCGGGTTGATTTCGTTTTCGTGGCGTTTTTTCATTCATACTTCTTTGTTGTTTGGCAACTTTTGCCGGCGGACAGTCCGCCAGGGGACCGCGGACAGTCCACCCCTGGCGCGGACAGTCTGGGACTGGGAGTCCGGACAGTCCGGGAGTCGGCTGTAGGCTGAGCTTTAGTGCGTTTGCTCTCCCGGCTTCTTCGCTTGATTTCCGGACTTCTCGGTTGACCCTAGAGTTGACCTAGGAACTTCTCTAGGTATCTTTGCTACTTGTTAGCATTGGTATTTGGGGATTTCTCGACGTAGCATTCAATCTACGTTCGGGACTTGGTTCTTAGGGGTCGAACTTGTGCTGGTGTTTTTGGCATTTGGTTTGCTATCGCTTGGTGGCGCCTCGCTGTGATCCTAGGGATCATCCACCCTCTTCCAAGGGTCGTGGGCATCACGGTTTCGGTCGAAGCTTTTGGGGGTTGATTTCTGGGACAAAGGCCGAAGTTCCGAGAGAAATTTTTGAGCACCCATTCACCCCCCCCCCCTCTGGTCGCCTTGCTATTGCATTCTCGGTCCTTCAGTATGCAAGTATGCTTTGTTTCGTCCTTGGTTAGCTTATAAAAGTTGTCGGTAAGCACCACCAACAAACCCCCCAAGCTTAGCCCTTGCTCGTCCCGAGCAAGCAGTACAACTTTAGGTTGTTGATTAGGAGTTGCTGCAATGCCAATCATTTTTCAAAGTTGCTATGTTTATATTTGAGAATTCTTCTTTGATTTAAATGAATTGGCATTCTACTCACCCTTTTTACCTTGTTAACTGTGGGGCGTTGTAGCAATCTCTGAGTCTTTGGTGGCTGCGAGACCGACCGATTTACATATACCTGCTTATCTTTTATTCTTTGATCCACTATTGATCCGAAGGTTTTAAAAAAATTTGAAATTCAAAAGATAGTTCCTCAAATGTACACTCGATCGCTCATTGTGTATTTGATCCTTACCAAAGGCTTTTGGATGTGGCCTTACTTTTCCCTACCAACTATTGAGGCTTATGTGGAGCTTTAGGTAGAGGATAAAGTGAAGCATACTTGTATTACATATGTTGCTATGTCAAAAACTGAACCACATGGAGATTCAAGTCATATACCTTGATCGAGATGTGCAAGTGTGCGAAAATATTTTTGTTTTGGAATTTTGAGAGTACGGGCTATCTTTCTCTTCTTTTCTTCTCTTTTTTCAGGTGGGTATTGAGCATACCCCCAATTCTACATCGGGCACTTGCCCATTTTTTCCAACATGCCTTTTGGCAAGGATTATTATATTTCTCATTTTTTCATAGCCTATAACTCTTTTTGGACTTTTTGTGTGAGAGAGAAGTGACAAGTGGATGGAGCTTTAATTGGTGGATGGAATGTTTGTGCGTAACTCTTGGTGTAAGAGTTAGTGATGTTTGTGGAGTGTACGTGAATCTCGGATCATGGGTGTATGACAAGAATCTCAACATAGGTCTCAAACAATTTGACAAGGCTCAATGTAATTACATGTAGCATATGAGTAGAAGTTTCTTTCAAATGAATAACTCATATGGCTCTGGTAGGATATATGATCATTGAGGAACTTACAATTTTAATATTTTGAAAATGAAAATCTTTGGATGTCAAGTGTCACTTGGAACAAAGTCATAACAAAGTCTATTTCATCGAATCAAATAAAGCAACAACTTAGACAATGATCATGCTTATGCTACCCACGAGTTTCAAGTTTATAGGATGAATAGTTTTAGCCAATAAATTTAAATGTCAAGGAATTAAAAATCATAAACTAAGCAAGGTTGAAACATGAAACAGAGCAACTATTCATCATTTCAACAAGGATGCAACAGAAGCATGCTTGACATACAGATGTGAGTGGAATCATTTTTTTTAGTGTGAAATTAAAATTCAGATTTTAAATATGCAGTGCAAAAAATTTAGAAAGGGAAAAGGGCAATGCAGATACAAGATACAAGGTACCTGGGGGGCTCCTCCCGCAGCTACGGACCCTGGGGATAGTACCCCAGCGACACCCAATATGCCAGCTACTGCTCTTGCTGATGTCGAAGCAATGCATGGACTTGCCGCATTTCTTCGAGTGATTTTGTTTGTCTGACGTTGAACTGGTCTTGTCTAGCGTCCCATCGTTGGTTCCTGAAAGGTCCTAGTTTGGTTTTGGTAATTGAGTAACAACCTAGGTGAACTAATATGTGCTTATGTGAGATACATAGGAAATTAGTTCACATGTGAATGAGCAATGAAGGAGCTTATTGCATATGAGACATGACATGGAGTCATGTGGCTAAGATGGTGAAGATCAAGGCAAGACTTGACTTGATGGACCGGTTGCGAAGGTGAAGGGCAAGTTGGAGGCTTTGAAGCCGTTGGTACCGAGTGTCGGGAGGCTTGAGCAAAGACTTGGCGCCGAAGGACCGAAGCAATGGTGAAGAGCAAGTAAGGTCAAGATCGATGGACCATGGAGGCAATGTGATGATATGAAGTGGATCATATCATTTGATGATAGGTTGGTGCATGTGTTGCATCAACAATGGAGGAGATGGAATGGAATGCACAAGGTAAAGGTATACTTGTAGGGCATTATATTTCACTGGTCATAGGTGTGTAGAGAAGATTATGACCGAGTTTAGGATAGATGGCCATACTATTAAGAGGAGCAAAATTATTTGCATATCGGTCATCTAGTACCACTTGAGCGATCTAACATTGCGATGTTGCTAGGATCGAGTGGCGTGGTGAGTGCAAGTGCTAATCCTTTGAAAAATGATTGTGAAAATGCTAACACACATGCACAAGGTGGTGTACACTTGGTGGTGTTGGCACATTTGCAAAGGAGAAGTTGTTGGAGTTGATTTGGATCAACTCGGAGAAGGGAAGGAGGCTTTTCGGTGTGTTTCGGACTCTAGGATGGCTCTTGGATTGGAATTCTGTACTAATCCTCTGTGCTATGGATTAGCTCTATATGTGGGTTGTGTAGCCCTCTGAGTTAGCTTGATGCATGTTGGTGCTATGGTGGTTTCTAGCCCAAATGTATTCTTTAGGTGGGCTTCTTCCATATTCCTTGCTTATATGCTTTGTCGGAAAGCGCGTTCTTCTTGCCTTTTCCACTGTATTTATGTTTGTTACCTGTAAAGCAATGATTCTCCAATACAAGTGGGAATAGGTCAAGGTGATAACATAAGTATGCAAGTATGCTTTGTTTCGTCCTTGGTTGGCTTATAAAAGTTGTCGGTAAGCACCGCCAACAATGATCCTTTCCAGTCTCTCATCTGTGGTATTTGTGGATTCTCTCCAAGGCAGTGAATGTTGTGCCTTCTCTCACCCTATAACTAATAAGCTTTTGTGGAGTACATAGGTGGGAGACAGCCTGTACGTACTTACATAGCATATATTGCATAGTCAAAGCATGGATCCAGAGAAACTTGGCATACAATCAAATCAAGATGTGCATGTGTGTGGACCTATATGTGGAATGGATGTATATTGTGGAACAGTGGTGATAATATATATGAGGGTGAAAAACATAGTGATGACGATGTAAACATAATGATGGATAATGGGTGTAGACCTTTGCTTACTTCACTCCTTGTAAAGATACTTGTCTCTTTTATTACTCCTGTTGGAGACAACATGGGCTATCATCTTTTTTTCTTTCTCTTTTTTTAAGGTGGGCATCGTAACGCCCCTAATTCTACTGTCGGAGACTTGTCCATTTTTTCATTTCTCTTTTCTTTCTCTCTTTTTTTAGATAACTCTTGCATAGCCCATGCATCTTTTTGTAGCACAATGTTTGAAGAGATAACAATAATAAATTGGTGCATTTATGGATGGCAATGAAGGCATAAAAAGGTCATATGGGTGAAGGGAATATTTTTGGTTGTTCACTCCCAGGATAGAAGTGAAACATTTTTGAGTGGATCTAAATGGAAGACATGTTGTTGCGTACTCCCAATGTAGAAGCAGCATATATGGGTGGAGTGTACATGATCTTTATTTTAACTGTATGACGAGTCTCTAAGAGTCAACACGATTTGACAATACTCAATGCATATGCAAGCAATAAATATAAAGATTGGACTTCCTAGTCTATCAGGCATGTATATCAGGTTGTGGTAGGAATTTCAAACACTCATCATAGAGGATGTCATCATGTAGCAATTTAAGTTTTCAAAGATAAATCTCTAGAACTCTATTATCACTAGGAACAAGATAAATAGTAGTTCAACCTTTTCATATCATACTCATCAAACACCTAGACTTAGGTCAAAACTTTTGTAACCCACAAGTTTCAGATTCAAAGTAAAATTTCATGTTAAAATAATCTTATCCAAAACTCGGGAGAATTTAAGACTGAACACTAGGCACTTGAAAAGAATTACGGCATAGCAACTATTCATCCTCTCCATACAAATTAATTATATTTTCCTAACGCTCAATTAGAGAGGGCAAGCTTTTATTCTAGATCATCATTATTCATTTATTGACTCTAACATTAAACACACACACTCTAAACTATAATAACAAAGACTAATAATAAAGACATACCTTAATCACGAAGATAACGGGGGTGCGTCTCCCCCAAGATAATCCCTTCGATAACATCGAGCCTTCATGTGTGTTGGCATTTCTTAGCGCCGCCACTAAGAATATAGATAAACCCTATCCCTGGCAATGACACCAGAAAGCCAGTTGGTATGTGTAACGCATACAGACAAATCCGCAAGCGCACGGATGCCGTTGTAGATTTCACCCAGAAGTATTCCGGGGTATCATATTTATATCCTTAGGGAAGTAATGTGTAAAGAGTTTAATAACCGACGATCATGTATTTACTAATTTAGTGTACCGACTAGATTAAAGTTGGGGTAAGTGGTAGCATATATGTTTGATAGATGAATGATACACCGGAGAACTCCATAAAAAATAAAGAGAAGGCAAGCACAGTTGGGAGGTCATCAGAAGAGTTCAAGGTTCCTATATACTTTTCCATTACTGTTGTTCTAATCTAGATGTAACCCAAGGGATTAACTAAAGCAAAGGTCAAGCATAATGATTACACCATGGCACTTTGGAGCAGCAGTTCCTTTCTGGTTCTTGAAGAGACTAGGAATGGGTAACCGGGAGAAGGCTACCAAAAGCTCTACGAAACACAAACCCGAACATGGTGGAATACAAAGGCCTGGTTGGAGTTGTCACTCCCGAAGCTACCACAACTATTTGTGGGGTTGGGCGCAACCTCATGTAACCGATAGTCTAGACACCACGTCTATACTACCGATTACTACTCTAGCCACATATAATAACTAGAGCACTCGGTCGAGCAGAGATCCCATACCAAGGTGCAAAACATTAAACTAACCATGCTTTAGCTAAAACATAAGGTAAGACCTAGATAACCATGTAAGCGATTCAAGTAATTAGAGAAGATAAATATATTGAATACTCGAGTCTTACAAAGAAGCAATACAAGATTATACCGATCCTCTGAGGACTCCTCTGGAGCTTGAGCATCTCTCCCTCACACTCTCAACTAGGCTATTCTACTACTACATCTTGGCAATATGGTGAATAGGACTCCTTGTGGTGTGTATGATCTCTATGAAGATGATGATATGATGATGGAGAGGGCTTCTATATATAGTGGAGGTGCCTTGGGGGAGTGGAGAGTCTTCTTTCTCCACATGGAAGGTGCAAACTGACCCTTGGGGGTTCATTGAACCTGGACACCTACAAAACTAACCTTAGGATACCGCCATACAACCGACATAGGAAGGTGGGCCTGAGGGCCACCGGTGGTGGTGCGACCGCACCAGGGGTGCGGGCGCACCCCCTGTTTGCTCACCTCACCACCGCCTTTCTCCTGTGGGCCGTGGACTTGATGCTTTTGCGTGTAATGGTGGGTTCCAACCCAGATTTGGAGTTTGATGGGTTCTTCCTTTATTTCTTGATTTTACACCTTGCCGAAAGGCGTATTCTTCTTGCCTTTTCCATGGTATTCTTTGATTACTCCTACAAGACAAGTGAATCACCAAAACTTGTGGAACTTGTTAGATATAAAAGCCCTAATTCTAGTTTGGTGATCATTTCATGTGAGAGTTGGCACATGTAAATAGGCGATAAGGACCGCCAACAAGCTCCCCCACACTTGCTCTTTGCTCGTCCTCGAGCAAACAAAAATATGACTATGAAGCATGACTTTAAGAAGATATGATGCTAGCATAAAAATTACTCCAAGTCATTCCTTGTACCTGTGGATTTTACAGTGTTTACCATGTCGCCTTGAGCGGTTGAAAAGTGGAACGACTAAGACAACAAGTCATCACTTTCTCTCTATGAAGCATATTTGGAGTTTTTGTTGTAACTTTTTGTAGTTGAAAACTTAGCTCATACTTCTCCTCAAATGGTACTCTCAAGTCACTCAATGGTGTATATATCCTTACCAAAGGCATTTGAATTTGCCTTCTTTTTTTCATCCTACCATCTAAAAAGGCTTATGTGGAGTTTTGGGTAGGGATAAAAAGAGAGGCATACTTGCATCACATTATATTGCTATGTCAAAAACCGAATCCAAGGAGATGCAAGTCATACACTTTGATCAAGATGTGCAAGTGTGTGGAAATATTTGGTGGCTAACCTAATTCTATTTTGCTCCTTGAAACATCATCTCTTTTGTTTAAACTTTTGACAACATATGCTTAGGACAATATGGGCTATTTTTTTAGGTGGGTATGGAGATACCCCTAATTCTACTTTTGACACTTGTCCATTTTTTTCATATCATAATTTGTTTATTGGTGGGTATGGCGGTACCCCTAATGAAGGACCGAGAATGCAATAGCAAGGCGACCAGAGGGGGGGTGAATGGGAGCTCAAATATTTCTTTCAAAACTTTGGCCTTTTGTCCCAAAATCAACCCCAAGAGCTTCGATCGAAACCGTGATATCCACGACCCTTGGAAGAGGGTGGATGATCCCTAGGATCACAGCGAGGCACCACAAAGCGATAGCGAACCAAACGCCAAAAGCACTGGAGCAAGTTCAACCCTCAAAAACCAAGTCTCAAACGTAGATAGACGGCTACGTCGAGAAACTCCTAAATACCTATGCTAACTAGTAGCAAAGATACCTAGAGAGGTTCCTTGATCAACTCTAGGGCCAAACGAGAAGTCCGGAAACCGAGCAGAGAAGCCGGGAGAGCAAACGCACCAAACCGGAACACACAGCCAACTCGCGGACTGTCCGGACCTGGGATCCCGGACTGTCAGCCCCTACTGCGGACTGTCCGCTAGGGGATGGCGGACTGTCCGCCGGTCAAAAGTGCAAACACACACTGGTTCTGAAAGTCCCCTGGACAGTCCCGGACTGTCCGCGGTTTATACCGGCGGACTGTCCACCGGTCAACCGAGACCCAAACAGCAAGGACTCGTGGCCATTGGTCTGGCCAAGTCCCCGATGCGCGGACTGTCCGCGGGAGGAACGGCGGACTATCCGCGACCTCCCAGTGAGGGCGATTTCGGTCGCCCCTCACACAACTCTTCCCAAATCCGAATCAAAACTCAATCTCACATTCCCAAACTTGGAGAGGATGATCACGAGGTGGTTAGGAGACTATCCCCAAGAAATCATCCGCTCAAATCGATTCAATCACCGGGAAATCGAAAGGGGAGGAGTATGAACGAAAAAGCGCCACGAAAACGAAATCAACCCGATCTACTTGCTCGTGAGGAGTTAGATAAATTCCTTCAGTGGAAATGATCTCCTCACTATAAAGAACAAGTTGATTCAAACGGATTTCGCAAAGACGCAGTAGAGAGGGAGATCGAGTGACGGGAAAATCACGGAGAAACGAAGAACGCGAAGAACACGAATAAAACGCGAATCAAGTCATCGATCTACAACCGTGTGGCTACCACACGCTACAACAGTGAGATTACGGTCTTACTTCCTCAAAATCTCCAGTACACAGAGGTATGGTTCTCTGCAGATCTCAGTAGCTACAGCAGGGGATTGGGAGAGCAGGAAACCCCAGAAGCAAAGAGCAAATGACTGAGAGATATTATGGGAGGAGGGTGTCTCCCTCTACTTATCCTAATTCTAATTCCTACTCTACCCCTCACTAATTACAGAGCGAACCAGCTAAACCCTAGGGTTATTCTGGACCAACTCGAAGATGCTGGTGATCCGACGGCCACGCCCGCACAACTGGTAGCGTTGCCTCGACGCAACCTCACCGATTGCCGCCACGTGCCGCCATCGCTCTGGTCGTCCTTTTCCTGGACTTCGCCCCCGGTTTTGAGGCCCAAACCGGGAAACCAGCCTTCACGACCAACCCCCGGTTTTGAGGCCCAAACCGGGAAACCAGTCGTCCATCGCCTGAGTTTTGTGGCCCAAACTCAGAAACCCGCAGCACCCAGGTTTTGAGGCCCAAACCTGGAAACCGTCCTCAGCTCGAGTTTTGTGGCCCAAACTCGGAAACCATCAACGCCCAGGTTTTGAGGCCCAAACCTGGAAACCATCCACTCGGTGGTTTTTCTGTGGCTCAACCACCAAACCGAGTCGTAGAAGGGATGCACCGCCCGTGCACCCCGTCCACCGACATGTGTCCCCAAGTCCTCGACTCGAGCAACACCATGCCCACAAGTCTTCGCTCGTCGCTGTCCCAGGCTGTCAGCCACCGCAGCTGATCCTCGGGCCACCAGTCCCTCAGTCCAAGCCTCACGTCCGCCCTTCGCCACTCTCGGTCCATCGGTACGGCACGTCTCTACTTGACCTTCACCTTGCCTCTGATCACTGTATCCGTGCTCGACACCTGCACAACACAAGCCAAAAAACATGCGCATTATCCCAGTTGACAATCACTCATGACTTAGAGACTCGGCATACACCCATGTATGCGCAATCTCCCCCTTGATGAGTGCATTGTCAACTACCAACACAAATCATAATAGTATAGAGGATGGAAGTAAGAAGGAGAGAGAACTCGACCAAATGACCCAAAAGCATATCAAAGCCGAAGAAGGTCAAATGGAAAGAGCGAAACAACTTGGTTCCCAAAGACATGGGCAACGGCTCGACGCAACCAAGCAAAGCAAAGCTAGCCCTCAAGAAGAGGTAGAACAGGCTCAACACCGCTAGCGTGAAAGCTCAATACCAACTGAACAAGCACAAACGCAAAGACGCTAGTCCCTCAAGAAAGAGGCAAAGGCTCAACACAACTAGCTATCAAAAGTGCTTTGAACCAATTGGAAAGCTCAAGGACCAAACAAACTCCCCCTCAAATAGTGCACGCAACCAGGAAAATATTTCTCCCCCAAAGTCGGAGACGGAGAACACATGATTTGCAAGATTTTAACTGATTTGCAAGATTTTCTCCCCCTTAGTTGAAAATGCACCAACAAGCAAATTTCTCCCTCTTTACAGAATAACTCCCCCTTCCAAAATGCATATGAGTCAATATGCAAGTTAGCAGCTTCAGAAATATAGTCGATAAAATATGAAGATGCTCAACAAAGTGCTGATCCGATGACTCAACAACATGCACATAATGCTAGCAAAGGCTCAAACTGATCACCAAATACGAAAAATGAACATGTGAGCAACATGAGCAGTTTTTAGCCAAGAAGGTATTCACCATCAAAATAGCACCAAGCATGTATAGACAGGAAGTCAAACAAGTGCTAAACATGTATACAAGGTGAACTACCCCTAGCACAGTTCAACCATCATGCTATAGAGTGAAACATAGACTTGTGCATCCAAATTTTATTAGAGTTGCAGCGGTTAAATTACACAAGTTTAAATTTCAGCATGTGATTGCGAGAGGTTGAAAGCTTGTCATTGCCTAACTTTTCAACTATGCGAAGCCTATGCAGAAGCAATCAGAAGCTTAAAGCAACAGTTTTGGTCATACACTACACAGCTCAGGTTTAACTCAAAGTGCAATGAGAAACAGTCTCGAAACTGTGATGTGCTGACAAGCAGTCCCGTCTCGATCTTTCCAATTCACTTAACTTGGTTCAAATTTTATCTCAGAATATGAACATACCAAGCAAGTGAATGACTCAGAACTAGAGACATAGCAACCTAGCATATATGAAAAGCACGAGTGAATTCTACACATCCTACACATGCTAGTTGCATATCTCATTGGTGAACAGTTTCAAGTTTTATGTACATTAAGCAGGTTCACCATTCAAAAATAGCTCAGCTCACAATATGCAATAGTGATCAGAAAGAGCATAAGCTACAAGCATCATTATAAAACATTGGATCAAATACAATAGAGCGTAGTCACATTCTAAGGATTATATACATGAAGCTCTGAATGTAAATATGCAAGATGAAATGCAAAGATGCATGAAGAAACCAAATGAAAAACACAAAGTCAGTTTATAATACAAGAGTCAAAATGTTTCCCCCATCTAAAAGGGGAAACACACACCAAGCTCACCTCTCAACCTAGCAAAAGTTGATTGGTTCAAAGGCTTGGTGAAAATATCAGCCAACTGATGATGAGTATCAACATGGCGAAGGTCGATATCACCCTTCTCATAGTGGTCTCGAAGAAAATGAAAGCGCACATCAATATGTTTGGTCTTAGAGTGCAGCACGGGGTTCTTAGCAATGCTAATCGCACTCGTGCTGTCACAAAGCAAAGGAACGCGAGAAAAGCTCAGACCAAAATAACGCAAAGTGGCCATCATCCAAAGCAACTAGGAACAGCAGCTAGCCGCAGCAACATACTTAGCCTCCGTGGTAGACTGGGCGACACTAGACTGCTTGCGAGAAGACCACGATACAAGAGAAGAACCAATAAACTGACAAGTCCCAGAAGTGGACTTGCGATCAATACGGCAACCAGCAAAATCGGCATCAGAATAACCGCAAAGGCAGAGGGTGGAAGAAGCAGAATACCAAATCCCAAATTCTGGAGTGAAGCATAAGTAACTCATAATGCGCTTGACCGCCTGACGGTGAGAAGTGCGCGGCGACGACTGAAATCGCGCGCACAAACACACCGCGAACTGGATGTCCGGGCATGTCGCCGTCAGGTACAGCAGCGACCCGATCATACTCCGGTACTCCTTCTGGTCCACAGCTTCTCCGTCCACATCCGCATCCAGGGCCACCATGGTCGGCATGGGTGTTGGAAGAGGCTTGGCCTCTGTTGACACTGGTTATCTATCAAAATTAAAGGATAAATAAATATGAAAAGGGCATGAATTCAATCACCAACAAAGGTTCAGGGTATTAATTGACAATATTCCACGAGTTTTGGTGAATTGTGATTCTACAGGGACTAAACCAGGACTGATTGCTTCCCCTAGAAGGAAACTGACGCGAGATAACGCAACCGGCACGTTAGGAATATTCCAGAAGGTTCTAGAGGACACCAGAGGACACCACGAGGCGGGACACCCCGAGACGCTACCAGGTGGGACCGGTCGGTCCCACCCTTAGACCGACCGGTCTCCCCCGGGCCCGCTGGCTTCCGTCTTCTGCAAGCTTCCTCCACCGCCTCCTAGGATGCATCTCCACCGTCCCTGAAGTCAGTTTGATCCAACGGCCGCGGTTGATCCCTCAGGGATAAGCAGCCCCAGACCCCCCTCTCCAGGCATCTCCATCTTCATTATTCATCTCCACATCAGAAACTAGGGTTTCAATTAGAAGTAGAGGTCCCTCTAGATGAATCTCTTCTAGTTCATCTAGAATTAGATCTAGTTCATCTAGTTGTAATCAAGAGCCAGCTATCAAGTAGAAGACTAGTTACCCCTCTAGTTTAGGTTTAGAACCTAGTCTTATATTAGAACTAGAAGAGAGAGAGAGAGAGAGAGAGAGAGAGAGAGAGAGAGAGGAAGAGATCAAGAAGGAGCTCCGGCCTGTCGGATCCACTTCTTCATCTTGTACCTATGAATTCAAGTTCATCATCAACTTCAGTGATTGTTTCGGTAATCAACGTCTATATTTAAGTTTGAGCTATTGTTCTTATTATTCTTGAAGATTTATGACTCTCTTTTGAGTACTTTAATTCTAGTCATTCTAGAGTTAGAGTAGTTGGATAGTGTAAGCGTGGTGCTTAGACTTGATAGCTCATATATGCCTCCTATAACGCCGGTAGTAGTGGTTGTTCGCAAGGGTGACTCTTATAGCCTTGTTGATTCTTCTATAGTCCACTTACCCGTGTGTAGGCTCGGTAGGATTATACATTTGCATAAAAGATTCATACTCTGTTTGTGACCTTTTATGGCAACTTCCCCACTAAGAATAATATAAACATATCACTCTTAAATTGGAATTAGACCGCCTTAATGATCCCCTCTATACTTCTTGATTCTCCGTCCTTGTTAGCTACTCAGGGGTTAGACTTTAAGGATTAACACTATCCGTTCCTTTGGGTTCGATATTAAAACTGGGTTACTCTGGTGAAGTGCTACATCGGTAGATTTTATCTGTGCGCTTGCGGATAAAGTAGAGTGTGCGTTAATTTATACCAACAAGCATTTCTGGCGCCGTTGCCGGGGATAGAGTTTATCTCTACTCTTGGTAGTGACGTTAGTAAGTGTCAACAAGCATTTCTGGCGCCGTTGCCGGGGAACGGTAGATCATCTTAAGTCTTAGTTTAACCTTGTAATCATACTTTTATCTTTTCCTTTTTTGTCCCAGTCTTTTCTTTATTTTTGTTTTCATTCTTATGAATGTTGTTTTTGAATTCCACTCTTATCTATCACTACTCCATGAGCAAGCGATAACCAGTAGAATCCTTACACCCCATCATAATACCTTGTTATGAGCTATGCCTACCTTTCTGTTGCATTGTCCTTGTAATGAGCATAGAAATATAATTATGAAAATATTCCTTCGGGTATTTAGTCACTAACCTTTCTAGGTCTAGCTAGAGTAGAAAAGAACGAAGGAACAACAAACACAAGGTATGTCCAACCAATCATCATGCAACATTGAATTACATTCATCCAATCTTGATTTGTGCAAAATCCAAGCTTGGGGAATAGACTTTCTAAGAACATGTCTTGCCATGTTGCTATTGTTGGGGAACCACAAAAGGGGTACCCCCAATCAACGCAAAACAAATAAGTTAAGCCTAGAGCACCAATTAATAAGAAACCTAACTAGTCTAACCCCCTAAAAAACCAACCCCTCGAGGCCTACAACGCCGACCCATCGCCGGGAAGCCTGGGCCCGCCAAAGCCTTACCGACCGCCTCATGGTAGCCTACCTCTCGAGCCCCGGCACATAGGCCTCGAGCCCACTATAGCCGTACACCGTTCCTCGAGACCCCACGTGGGGACCTCGAGCCTCTCTAACACGGTAACCTACCCCTCGAGACACATCCTACCTCCCTCGAGCAGCGCCAGACATTGGATACCAGCCTCATACTGCGCATTTAATGCGTCCACCTACTCCAGTCACATCCTCTGGTACACGACGTATGCCATAGTGAACCGGGGCCAGAGTCAAACCTCGTTTTCACCACAAGCATGGGCAAAAAGGCACAAGTACAGCACTATTAGGTCATACCCTGCACTGTAGCACACTCGAGCCACATCTCAAGACCTGGATTCCCGTTGTACGACCGGGTTTTCCGGGACTTGCCCATACCTGTGGGGGCTCGAGCCCCCCATGGGCGCCACCTCGAGGCCGGCCCTGCGCCCCTCGAGCCCTAACTGCTTTCATGCTATTGGAGGACAGGTACCCCAAAGACCCGGAGGGACCCTGCCACGTCCTGTACGTGCCGGAATGGGCGCTGCACGGCCTCCACGTCGCCACGCCTCCACGTCCGCGCCCAGGATGGAAGCCACGCTTCAAGGACGCCTCAACAGCAACCCCCACGCCGGCTCCAGTGACCTCGACAAGACAGAATTCCAACCCTTCGCCGTATGGGGCGTTGTACATGTCACTCCTGTGTAACCCTGGCCTCCTCTTGTTCTATAAAAGAGGGCACCAGGGCCCTTCACGCACACGAGTCCACACGACACACACATGAGTCCAGACTCTCGTCCACGCTCGTTGAGCTTGTATTGCCCCTGTACAAGCACTTCGGTGCAAGTAATACAAGAACCTCCTCCCCCCGTTGGACGTAGGGCCTTCTTTGCCCGAACCAGGATAAACCCTTGTGTCATCTTGCATCACCATCCAGGAAGAGAGCACGCGATCATATTACTAGTTGGTGTCATACCCCCGGGGTCGAAACACCGACAGTTGGCGCCCCAGGTAGGGGCCTTCGCGTGTCGGAGTCGATTTCTTGTTGTTTTCTGGATGGCTTCTTCCACTCCTTCGTTCTCTGCTGGTGCCGTCATCTGGTTCGGGAGCCTCGAGTTCCTGGCCACCGGCAGTGGCAACGAGCTGACCCTGCTCTCCATGGAGAGCCCGAGCGGAGGGCGTGTCACGCCACCCCGTGCGGGAGGCGTGGCGCGTCGCCCGCACCACCACGCGTCGCCACCTCATGAGCGGCGCCGTCGTCACCATCGTCGCCAGGCACAGGCGGTGCCCGCGGCGTACGCCCACTTCCCCGCGGCCGGCGCAGAGTCCCCAAGGAGAAGCCTGCCCGGCGCGCGGCCGGAGACTTCTAGGGCGCGCGCGCACTCTCCCAGCGAGTTCGCGTTCGTCATGCGCACGGACCGGGAGCCTGGCCAGAGGCCCCCGAGCTGTGCTCCGTCGATACCACATAGCTTCCTCCCGCACGGGGTGTACCGCGCTCGACGCCAGCGGCCCCCGTTCGGCCTCAACAACTCCGCAGCTGTCTACGCCCACCACCTCGACGAGCGCCGTCAGGACCAGGCAGCGGCAGAGCGGGAGGAACGTCCGGGCGTGATCCTACGAGCCACCACCGACCTGGAGATCGTCTACCCCGCGCACGTCGACCGCGGCTTCTCACGAGTCGTCGAGCCACCCCGGTGAGCCACCATCGGAGAGTGGTACCGCGGTCTGCAGTCCCAGCGCGAGCCAGGGCGGCGCGACATCAACAGCTTCGACTCCGACGAGTACGACTACCATGACCCTGACCTCTGGGATCCCACCAGGGAATGCTTCCCGCTCGAGGGGGTCGTGGGCGATGCCGAGGACGACGACGACGACGACGCCAAGCCGGCGCTCAACCTCGAAGAGCCCAGCGACGTGGCTGCGGCGGGCGGACCACACGTTCGGGGGAGGAACGAACCCCCGGCACCGGATGCACCACCTCAGCACAACGACGACCGGGCGGCGCAGCTCGCGCAGCTGCGGGAGGCGATCACCAAGGCTGAAGAGGACGGACAACGCCTGCTGCAGCTCGAGCATACTCTTGTGCAGGAACAAGCCCAGCCTCGAGGCGCCGACGCTCGTGGCCGCGCTCGAGAGGTCCACCGGCAGATCCTCAAGGATGGGGCACCAGCACGCCCCGAGGTGCGCTTCCCGCGAGCCGGGCAGAACGTGGTGGCGGCCGCGATGCTGCTCCGCGATCTACCCGGTATCTCCAACCCTGACGCCAGGCGCATGCTCGGGGAAATGAAGAACCTCCTCGAGACAGCCGCTCTGCAGCAGGCCGAGAGCTTAGCCTCGCGCCGGCGCGGAGCGACCTCGGGGAAGCCAGCAGACACGCCCCGCAAGGAGCGTGAGATGTTCATCCACCAGCCGGACGCCTCTCGAGCCAGGCCAGTCCGGGAGCGGATCGTCGACAACCGGGCACCTTGAGACCCCAATGACGCCCGCAACAACATCAACCGCCGGCGCAAGGACAAAGGGGTCGAGGAGCGTGGCTATAGTGCCCATCGTGGGGGGCGCTATGACAGTGACGAGGACCGGCAAGCCCTCGAGCCCCCGGGCCCTAGGGTCTTCAGCCGGGCCATCCGCAGCTCAACCCTCCCCGACCGCTTTCGACCACCGACCAACATCGTGAAGTATGACGGGGAGGTCGAGCCCAAGCTATGGCTCTCCGACTTCCGCCTGGGCTGCCAACTAGGCGGGGCGAAGAGCGACGACCGCGTGATCATACGCCAGCTCCCACTCTACCTCTCGGACACCGCCCGTCGGTGGCTCGAGGGGCTCCCGCCGGATCAGATCCACAACTGGGCCGACCTAGTCAGGGTCTTCGATGGGAATTTCAAGGGGACTTGCGTGCGCCCAGGCAACCCCTGGGATCTACGACGTTGCAGGCAGACAGCGGACGAGCCCCTTTGTGACTTTGCTCGGTGATTCTCGAAGCAGCGCCTCGAGCTCCCCCACGTGCCTGGTGAGGATGTCATCTTAGCGTTCCTCGTGGGCACGACGTGCCAAGAGCTAGTCCACGAGCTAGGGTGCTACCGTCCCAGGACGGTCGAGGATCTGATGGATCGTGTCACCAGCTTTGCCTCAGGCGACGAGGCAGTGGGGGCCTTCTTTGGCCGCTCCACGGACAAAGGCAAGGCGGTGGCCACGCCGGAGAGCTCGAGCAAGGGCAACAACGTCAAGAACCGCAACAACAACAACAAGAAGAAGAAGAACAAAGGCAAAGGTCAGAAGGCGAAGCGCGACGCCGATGACGACGACGATGAAGAGGTGCTCGCAGGCGCCCTCGAGCATAAGAAGCCTCGAGGCCCCCCTGACGGGGCTGTCTTCGACAAAATGCTCGAGGACCCCTGCCCTTATCACAAGGGTCCCACGAATCACAAGTTGAAGGACTGTCGAATGATGAAGGGCTTCTACTCCAAGCTCGGCGACAAGAAGGAAGACGTGCCTAAAGGCAAGGACAACAATCGACGCAACGACGGGGACGCGGACGACGACTTCCCCCCGGTGCGCGACTACTTCATGATCTACGGGGGCCCAACCGTCGGGCTCTCAGCTCGAGAGAGAAAGAAGGAGCGCCGGGAGGTCTTTGCACTCTGCCACGACGCCCCCCGGTATCTTGACTGGTCTGATGCGCCGATCACGTTCGACCGTGACGACCATCCGGGCCATGTCGTAAATCCAGGGGCGTACCCCCTCGTCGTCGACCCCGTCATCGTCGACGTACGGTTCTCCAAGGTGTTGATGGATGGGGGCTCGAGCCTCAACATCATATACCTCGAGACCCTCAACCTCCTGGAGATTTCGAGGGACCAGCTCCAACCCAGCGTCGGGGGGTTCCACGGAGTCATACTAGGGAAGAAGGCCCACCCCCTCGGGCGCATCGACCTACCTGTTTGCTTTGGCATGCCGGCCAACTTCCGCCGGGAGACGCTCACCTTCGAGGTGGTTGGGTTCCAAGGGACCTACCACGCCATCATCGGCAGGCCTGGCTACGCCAAGTTCATGGCGGTCCCCAACTACACGTACTTGAAGCTCAAGATGTCGGGGCCGAAAGGGGTCATCACCGTCGACACCTCCTACGAACACGCGTACCACTGCGACGTGGAGTGCGTCGAGCGTGGGGAGGCCAACGTCCAAGTCGACTCGCTCGAGGCCCTGGCTGCCCTGGCCACCGAGACCCCTGAAGCAAAGCGCCACGCCGGCACCTTCGAGCCGGCAGAGCACACCAAGCAGATACCCGTCGACCCGACCTCGTCCGACAGCAAGACGCTGGCCATCAGTGCCAGCCTCGAGCCTAAATAGGAAGCAGTGCTCGTCGACTTTCTCCGCGCGAACATCGACATGTTTGCGTGGAGCCCCTCGGACATGCCAGGCATACCGAGGGGAGTCGCCGAGCACGCCTTGGAGATCCAGGCCGGGTCCAGACCGGTGAAGCAACGCCTGCGCCGCTTCGACGAGGAGAAGCGTAGGATCATCGGCGAGGAGGTGCACAAGCTTTTGGCGGCTGGATTCATCAAGGAGGTATTTCACCCGGAGTGGCTAGCTAACCCTGTACTAGTTAGGAAAAAGAATGGAAAAATGCGGATGTGCGTAGACTACACTGGTTTGAATAAAGCATGTCTAAAAGTTCCATTTCCTTTACCTAGAATTGATCAGATTGTCGATTCCACTGCGGGGTGTGAAGTACTTTCATTTCTCGATGCGTATTCCGGCTACCACTAGATTAAGATGAAAGAATCCGACGAGCTCGCTACCTCTTTTATTACGCCTTTTGGTATGTATTGCTATGTTACAATGCCCTTCGGCCTTCGAAACGCCGGGGCAACGTATCAGCGTTGTATGTAGCATGTCTTTGGCGAACACATAGGCAAAACCGTCGAGGCCTACGTCGATGACATCATGGTTAAGACCAAGAAAGTCGGGGACCTCATCAGCGATCTCGAGACCACGTTCGAGTGCCTCCGGGCCAAGAATGTGAAACTCAATCCCGAGAAATGTGTCTTTGGTGTGCCTCGAGGCATGCTACTTGGCTACATTGTCTCACAACGGGGGATCGAGGCCAACCCCGAAAAGATCTCAGCAGTCACGAGGATGGGACCAATTCGAGACCTCAAAGGCGTACAGAAAGTGACAGGCTGTCTAGCCGCTCTCAGCAGGTTCATCTCGAGGCTAGGGGAAAAGGCGCTACCCCTCCACCGCCTGTTGAAGAAAACGGAATGCTTTGCGTGGACTGTCGAAGCCGAGGAGGCCCTAACCAAGTTGAAGGGGTTGCTGACTTCCGCGCCAATTCTCGTGCCACCACGACCAGCCCAGGGTGACGATCCCCCCGAGCCTCTTCTCCTCTACGTGGCCGCAACCACCCAGGTGGTCAGCGCGGTCGTAGTCGTCGAGAGACACGAGGAGGGTCATGCGCTACCAGTCCAACGGCCGGTGTACTTCATCAGTGAGGTGCTCTCCGAGGCCAAGGTCCGGTACCCACACATCCAGAAGCTGCTCTACGTCATCATCATCACGAGGCGCAAGCTCCAGCATTATTTCCTCGCTGATCCCGTGACGGTGGTATCGTCCTTCCCCCTCGGAGAGATCATCAACAACCGGGAGGCCACGGGGCGCATCGCCAAGTGGTCTGCCGAGCTGATGGGGGAGGCCATCACCTACGCTCCACGAAAAGCCATCAAATCGCAAGCATTGGCGGACTTCGTTGCTGAGTGGACCGACACCCAGCTCCCGCTGGCACAAATCCAAGCCGAGCTCTGGACTATGTACTTCGACGGGTCCCTCATGAAGACAAGGGCAGGCGTAGGCTTGCTCTTCATCTCACCCCTCGGAGTCCTGAAAGGACCTTGATGTCGCCTAGGAGGCCTAGAGGGGGGGGGTGAATAGGCCTGTCAAAACTCAAAACTCAATTCGATCAGTAAGCAGATCAGCACTGCCGATCCTGAGATCAGCACTGCCGACCTGGAAAAATGTAAAATGGAGTTTCGTGAGTATGAGAAGAAATGTTGCACAGGAAGAGAATAAGCTTCCTGCAGGGTTAGACAGTTCACAGATATGCTAGAAATCGAAAGTACAAGTATAAAGCACTAGATCGAACCCTAACCCTAGAAACCACTTCAAGAACGAGAAGTAAACCAAAGCACAAGGTGACACAATGATTTATCTCGTGGTTCAGCTCGCCACAAAGGCTTGCCTAAGTCCACGTTGTTGAGGTATGCCACAAAGGCTCAAGCTCACCACTTAGGTTTGCCCTTTCCTCGTTCTCAAGTCAAGAGAGTGAACTCTTGAGGTGAGGGGTGATTTCTTAGCTGCAAGAAGGTGGTTACAAACCTCCCAAGGCTGCCACAAACGTTGGCAAGCTCAAGGGCAACGCCTAGCCGGCTAGGAGCAAGCTCCAAGAGCAATAAACCCTAGAACCTCCGGCCAAACGTGAACCAATGCTCTTGGGACTTTGGGAATCAATGGATCTGCTCTCTAATCGAGTTTTGCTGCCCTCTCTTTCAAGTTTTAGTGGTTGGAATGGGAGATCCACTTGAAAGCTTTGGGAGCAACAATGG